>CM049307.1:43778677-44378677 GCA_026874595.1 Sipunculus nudus | reverse complement strand
TAAAGGGTAAGTACTGAATCTTCAAATCCTATTTGTTTAGGTCTGAGGCCATTTATTTAAAGCAACCATTCACACACACTTCGGATATTTGGCTTACTCTGCCTACATATCAATTAACTCTGGCTAATACCTGTTGATTAAAGTTCTCATCACTTCTGTGACTGATGTGAAAGTTTGTTGATCGACAAGCTTGTTAGTTAACACAGCAATGTTTAGAAAAGGATAAACCATGTAACCTGAGGTTGCTGGTTGCACCTGAGCTGAAATTGAAAGGTCACTAGTTACAAAATGCCCTTTGCAAAATTTTGGTTTGTCTGACTTGCCACCAGATGTCTCTTTTTAACGTGTTTGGGTTATTTTGTTTGTGCCCCACAAGATATATACGTGGATATAAAAATAATTTAAATAAAAAACGAACCCCCGTATGCGTTGGCACTGATGTTTTCGGGGTTATTTTTATATAAAAAAAAGGTTTTACAGGATTTTCTTTAGTTAGTATAGACGTCACATATCTGTGTAGGCCCCTATGTAAGATACAGACGCAATCGCCATATATGTATGAAATACTTTATTTGATGTATATCACCATTATGTAAACGGGTGATTGTGATAAAGGGAAATCTGCATTCTAAAGAATATAACCAACCTCCTACCCCCCCCCCCCCCCCCAGTCCAAGTTGCCATTCTCTTATTCGGCCCATATTAACAATTTTATTCCTGCTTAGGAGACTGTAGTTTTTTTTTTAAATTCCTTGATGATCTTCCTGATTCCGGGTTATGTTCCAGGTCCACACCAAAATCTAATCTATTCTTTCTTGGTCCATTCTTGAAAACCCTGAAAAAAAATCATGCGATTCCATTCATTCCTCACTGTTGTGCCTGTAAAATAAGTAAAATGATTAATTTTTGGTCGCCGTCATCCCCTGGACCCCGAAATGGAAATATACGCATTAACTTATGACACTGTTTTGTGTTATACAATGCGTGTGAGAGTAAGAGGACAGTTTATAATGGTCATCCGTTTGGATGTGTGGTAATTATCACTGATTAGGTCCTTAACACCCCAGGCGTTTTCATCACCATGCAATTAAGACAGCACCTATAACAATAAGCCCCCTCCTTCTATAACTAACAGTTCTTGAGCATAATCGAGCCCATTGTATGCATCTGTCACTTGATTCCTGATTACCGGCCTGTGCAGCCAAACAGAGCGAAACAGTTGTTTCGATGCAGGGTTTAACAAGTTTCTCTGAATACACCCCCTCCCCTCCACCGCCCATTATATATGAATCCAATGAACTACAAAAATAAAGCATTTTCTTTTCGGATAGAAACTAATAGAGATTTCACCTTATAGATTTTTCTGACTTTACTTATATGCCAGTATAGTGCGGAACAAAACATTTTAAGGGATTACCAAATATTTTTATGTACTATTCAAGAAATCATCTTGGTTAATTATATGTATAGCTGGAGGTGTATCAAAGGTTACATGGAGATTGTTACAATTTAATGTAACCTTCTTGGTACAAACATCACTTGAATTTCCATTAATACCATTGACTTATGACTGTCCCGTCAGCCATATCTCCATGTGTCTGGAAATCATTCGAATAAACATTATAATGGCAATCCAAATTTAATAGATTTTTCATGAGTATTTCCCTAATTTCATTAAATCCGTTATAAGGTTTAAGTGAAATTTGCTAACAGACAATCAACCAACTAAATAACAAACCAAGAGAGTAACATATAAAATCTCTTTTTGGAGATAAATAGAGTTCATTAAAAATTGTTTAATTCGAAAATTACAACCAACCTACCGTAAAGAGGGATCTTTGACCATTTGCCATGCGTAGTCTGTGTATCAGACCCGTGGTACTGCATTGTGTAATATTCAAACTATAGGAGGTGTCTGTTTTACTTTTAATCAGGCATCCTCGACCCTAACCAAGATTTTCTTTTTATAACTGACCCATGCATCTACAGTATCAATAAATCACAAATTTAAGACTGTTCTAAGACACAGATGTATGTGTGTGTGTGTGTACGGATGGACGTGTGTAAGTTAAGCCACATTGCAGTTGTAAAGGGAGAATTTGCAGTGCTGATCATGGATTGTGTCGTTTTATTTATCAAGTTTCGTTCTCATCACATGGTGAAAAAATCACTTGCAATGCGGAATGTGATATAAAACCTCGATAGCCATTTACTTGGCGGGCAGTAAAACACTGTGATACGTGCCCGATGATGTCCAAACCCGCTAGATCGTGCTGCATCCGTAGGTTATCCATATGGTAACCCATGCCCGTGGGGGCTATACCGAGAGTGGTATACGGATACAATTCGCCACTGAGAATTCCATCTTACCCCGTGTGTCATAGCCGCAAAATCAGGAGCTTTCGCCCTCTCATATATTCAGTACTTATTTTCAACAATGGCTGTATCATTATAATGGAAATAGGCATATTCTGCATTCGCTGAAATTTTAAAAAATTCAACAGCGCCGTGAAACATTTGTTCCTTGGGTTTTTTATTGATTCATCTTGTTCAACTGATATTTCTAATTGGAATTAAACATCAGTATGCTGTGTGGAATTATCGTGAAGTGTTTTGTGTATAAATATATATATATATATATATATATATATATATATATATATATATATATTTTACAGGTGCCCTTTTTATTGTGTGGCACGGGCGTGGCTCGTGTTGTGGCGGCCGTGTCTGGCCGCACTTTGTTTATTTTTTTTGTGTGATTGTATTGATTTGTTGTTATACTGCTGTTATACAGTGTAATTGTATTGATTTAGTGTATTGTAATGTTAGGGTTGTTTTAAGAATAAATTATAGTTATTTGTTAACAAAAAAACAATGACTTCTTTATTCGTTCCCCTAAACACGCTGCCTAGTGTTACAGATCTGATTTTTTTTATCCCCTTGACAAAATTTATGTTCATCTTGCATACGTGATCTGTTGATATTAGGTTCCGTAACAATATATACAGTGAAACCTCGTTGTGTCGGACTCGCTTAAGTTGAATACCCCGCTTATGTCGAAGTTACAGACACGATATTCCGGACAACTCTAGTTAAATTACACTGAAAACATAGGGTTGTCAAATCGACAACTTTAGGGTTGTCAAATGGGTGTACCTAAAACAACAACCCAGGCTGTATGCCAGTATAGTGCGGAACAAAACATTTTAAGGGATTACCAAATATTTTTATGTACTATTCAAGAAATCATCTTGGTTAATTATATGTATAGCTGAAGGTGTATATCAATCCTGGCTACGACCCTGACGCCCCTGCTTTTCGCATACCATGCACATACCGCCCGTCCCGTAAACGCAGCATTGATCAGATGTTCGGAGTCCAACGGTTGGCAAAGCCCCATTCTGCTTTTTCACGCTTGCCATCCGCTCTGTACTTCACATTTAGGTTAACGTATAATGATATTTAGCAAGGCGAGAGGTTTCTCGCCCTAGGTTTTTGGTTATACGGCACAATAAGTGGTGACAGATTAAAAGTGGCTTTGTTCCTGTAAAACCTGATGATCTTCCTGATTCCGGGTTATGTTCCAGGTCCACACCAAAATCTAATCTATTCTTTCTTGGTCCATTCTTGAAAACCCTGAAAAAAAGTCATGCGATTCCATTCATTCCTCACTGTTGTGCCTGTAAAATAAGTAAAATGATTAAGTTTTGGTGGCCGTCATCCCCTGGACCCCGAAATGGAAATATACGCATTAACTTATGACACTGTTTTGTGTTGTACAATGCGTGTGATAGTAAGAGGACAGTTTATAATGGTCATCCGTTTGGATGTGTGGTAATTATCACTGATTAGGTCCTTAACACCCCAGGCGTTTTCATCACCATGCAATTAAGACAGCACCTATAACAATAAGCCCCCTCCTTCTATAACTAACAGTTCTTGAGCATAATCCAGCCCATTGTATGCATCTGTCACTTGATTCCTGATTACCGGCCTATGAAGCCAAACAGAGCGAAATAGTTGTTTCGATGCAGGGTTTAACAAGTTTCTCTGAATACACCCCCCTCCCCCCACCGCCCATTATATATGAATCTAATGAACTATAAAAATAAAGCATTTTCTTTTCGGATAGAAACTAATAGAGATTTCACCTTATAGATTTTTCTGACTTTACTCATATGCCAGTATAGTGCGGAACAAAACATTTTAAGGGATTACCAAATATTTTTATGTACTATTCAAGAAATCATCTTGGTTAATTATATGTATAGCTGAAGGTGTATATCAATCCTGGCTACGACCCTGACGCCCCTGCTTTTCGCATACCATGCACATACCGCCCGTCCGGTAAACGCAGCATTGATCAGATGTTCGGAGTCCAACGGTTGGCAAAGCCCCATTCTGCTTTTTCACGCTTGCCATCCGCTCTGTACTTCACATTTAGGTTAACGTATAATAAATTTAGCAAGGCGAGAGGTTTCTCGCCCTAGTTTTTTGGTTATACGGCACAATAAGTGGTGACAGATTAAAAGTGGCTTTGTTCCTGTAAAACCTTCAACACATTCGATCTTGTATTGATTGAGAAATACAGAGAAACATCTCCATAGAGAAGATATGTGACAATAAGTTAATGTACATTAATGGATTTTCAAGCAGAACTCTAACAGCGCCTACGGCGTTATTCCATTTGTTGAAGGTACATATCGCATTATCTTATTTGATCAAAGAATGAGTATAAAAACGTAAAGCAAGACCAGTAAACGTACTGGGGAACAAGCACAGCACGCCAAATGCTTCATTAAGCAATTTATCAAAATAAAAGGAAGACGTATATAGGAGAGTAAATATCAAGTCAAAAAGGAAATTCAGTGTAAAAAGTGTATTTTCCATTGATACCCAACTCGACATAAAATTATGCACTGACAGCAGGCAATGCACGAACTCAAACACAAGGAGCTCACAGTATTTAAGAGTCTCAGATCCCCTGGTACATAACACAAGGGAACTTCCTCTAGTGTTCGTGTGATCCTCAACGTATAGTAACAAAGATAAACAACGTTTTCCTTTAATCATCGAGCCAAACCTGGCTCGAAAGTGTGCAATTATTTATCCTCACTTGTATTCCAGCGGGAAAGAATTTATTTAGATAATGATCAGAAGAGTCAGCCGCCTATAGCCAACCTCTCGTAGACAGTATAATGCTGCATGTCTCATTTCAACCATAAATATTTTACTCAGCCTGCCATATTAATCCTTACAGACGTTTTTTCTTCATAGATAGTCTTACAAACTATTTCCGAAAATGCTTGTAAATTATATAATAACCGTAATTGCGTTTCCAAAATTTCTCTCCGATGCAAAAGTGTTTTCTTTATCACAACCAGGTGAATCCCACTTTGCTAAATTTATCAAAATCCAATGCAACTCTTTTTCCCAGCAGATACTCAGGCTTAATGTCTATGCAGGACAGGTTTTTATTCCAGAACATTAGCTCAGTTTCAATAAGATTTCCATTGTTTACTCTAGTATTTATAGTCAACTGTGCATAAATGGGCAAATGACCAGCGGCTTTAAAAGTTCACATAAATCTACATGATCTTTCAAACCAATGAAATTTATATTAAATTGATGAAATCAATATGACGTCAATTTTTCATCAAGCGTGAACAATCAGAATCTTTAACAAGTAGCCATTGGCTTTGCCTTCAACAACACGGGCTTGATCATTATATGCTATTATAGGGAAATGGGAGTGATTCCTCAGGCGATCTGTATATACAATGTATCAGAAAGAATGCAAATATGAGATTAAAAAAAAATAAATTGATTTTCATTAACTAACAAGGGACAGTACACTGAACAATAATTGAATCACCGTAATAGGACTTATGTAAATTATGATTTTCTTTCGTGCGCGATAACTCATTAACAACATACTGCAGCTTTCCCAAATTCACAGGAATGATTGGTACCTATGAGGGCTCCAGACCTGTCGAATTACAGACTTGTCGAAATTCTAATATGGCCGCCACAGCCCAGTCGCTGATTTTCTATAGCGCATGATATCTCAACAGCCACATATTTCAGCTTTCCCAAATTCACAGGGATTATTGGTACTTATGAGGGCTACAGACCTATCGAATTGCAAACCTGTCGGAATTCCAATATGGCTGCCACAGCCCAATTGCTGATTTTCTTTCGCGCAGGATAACTACAAAAAATACTTCAGCTTTCCCAAATTCACAGAGATGATTGGTACCTATAAGAGCTCCATCTCTATCGAATTGCAGACCTGCTGAAATTCCAATATGGCTGCTACAGCACAATCGTTGATTTTCTTTCGTACCTGGTATCTCAACAAGAACATGCTTGATCTTTCTCAAATTCACAGGGATCATTGGTCCCTACTTTAGGGCTTCTGACCTATTGAAATACAGACTTGCTCAAAATCAGATATGGGCAACAGAGTACAATCGGTGATTTTCTATGGCACACATTATTTCAGACATATCCTCTTTAATATTATTTGAACAAGTAGGATTTTCTCCCTCATGCATATGGATAAAAACTTGTTCTGTTTGTCATATTTTTCACCTTTAACCTTAACTTTTAACCCATATGTAAACTAGTCCAGCACTACCAGAAATACGGGGCCCTCGGAGGACCATTGTCCGACCACATCTAGTTCTTTATTGAAATTAATTATTCGTATATCAAGAAAATCCACAACATAAAAAACGTCACTGTTTCCTCAAAACAACACGAGCACGTTAACACTGCCTTTTACCAAACGATTTAAAATATGAGTGATAGGGATAAATAATTTAACCTTGTGTACCGGCAAGTGGAAACGTACCAGGGATTGGGCGTAGTCTGGTTTTTAAAGCGTTGGTATTTGAAGCAGAAATTCCTGGACCTGAGTTCCGCCAGTACAACAAAAAAGAGAGCTTGGTGTACTTTCTTTAACATCTCAGAAATTCGCTTTTATGATCCCACGACAATTTTTGTATTTTAGGATTACTTGCATACCAAACGTGAAAGCCCAGAAAGCTTACCAATAGCATACTTTAACCGTATATTTATCACTATTCTGGATCAACTGATAATCGCATCGATCCAAACTTAGAAAAGAATGAACTTTGATATAGCTTGTAAGGTGATGCGTAATCCAATTAAACACATATTTCGAACAGGTAGGTCTCCCGCTGTCAGTGAGACTAACTTATAGCAATATAATTACGTACGGCTGGCGAAGAAAGTTACTGGTATATATCAGGCCATAAAAGAGGAGGTGCCAGTACGCATCCCATCAGGGATTTAATAATATATCAATATTTTCACATTAAGTTTTTTAAATTGCACTACAATTTTAGGTCATTTTAAGGAAAGCCAATTTTCACCTAAAAACACAAAGAGCGGTTTCTTTGGCCATTAAGGATAGAGCACATGACCTTAAGTCGGATGTTTTTACACGGGTGTGGTCCAACCCTAGCTGTGTTATCATGTGAGCTATCTACAGAATTAATTATCATTCACAAACGAGTGCGCCATTAGGAAATTCCCCGGGGCTGGTGTACACTAGCTGCTTCTGCTGTAAAGTTAGCTTTCAAAACTGGAAGCAGTTACCTAGACAAAACAGACATGAATTAATTGAATTTAGCTATTGTATATTTTCCGTCTGCATAAAAGCCCAAATAGTTGAAACTTTAACAAGATATCGTCGTATTGATTTTCTCAGGTTCACGAAAAACTCTTATTAAAACATTTGTTCGTCTATTCTTTTTACCGCAGAGACTGTTCTTGAAAGGTTGTCAAGAGCTTCCTGTTTACATAAACAAAGATGAATTATGTTTCTCACACGTCATTAGATATTTATGTGACCTAAAATAACAAAAAAACCATGATATTTTCTATGCTTTCCTTCGTTTTGAAGAGAGATAATACCTACAGATATAAAAGTATGTCTTTATAATTTTTAATCATGATTAAGCCAATGAACCAATTTTAAAATATCCTCAAAAACCTAGCCTAATGCACTCTTTAGGCATGTGTATAGACATATAATTTGATGTTTTGCGTAACGGCATGCCCTGAGAGATATTGCACGTACACCGTGGCGGAAATAACCAGTCTGTGCTGGTGCAGTTATATTTACATATTCATAAATAGAGAAAGAGAGGCTGAGGTAATGGAGGGAGGCATTTAGAATCTTGTTAAATGGAAAAGACCTGCCAGTCCAATTAATATCTGAATTAGATTGCCAACAGCTGTCAACTTGATAAAAATTAACATTCAGGACTGAGACGATAATTGCTATAATTCTGTAATTTGCGTCATATGATTCTATTTGTATAGTTGTGATGTTGTTCTGATTTTCCTCTCATAGATATATAGGACATTTTTAAATAAACCCATTTATTAGTAACACTGTAAACATTCTTTTAAAAAATATCCCTAGGCATCTTATACATGTCAATAATAGCAATAATATTATATATATACATTATATTATATATTTTACCTCTACAAAAAAAAGTTTTTTTCGCGACTGGAAATTTAACATTCTAAAACCTAGCGTAGACGTTACGAAATTTCACATCGCAATGTTGTATCCTAAATAACCAAGAATCGCATTTACTTTAACGTACATTATGAGAATTCGAATTTCGTGCAAAAGGAGATGGGCTAATTACACCAAATACTGATCAGTATTATGGCTGCCTATAAAGGGTTGGTTATTACATCGAAGAAGGCTTTATTTGCTGCAAGCATAATTATTATAATAGACCTTAGATATAGGTTACAGTGACCTAATTCTACATCCAGCTGGTACCAATTGTGCCCATCTTACTATTAGAGTGTTAAAAGCATGTTCTTTCAATCTGCTTGCAGAAAATAGGTCAGAGTGACATAATAAAAGGTTTCCAAGGACATTTTCATGGACCTCCCTGAAGGTCATGTATGAGGAGTCTGGGCCAAATGGATACAATTTGTGCCCCATCTGACCAACTGGGTGTTTTCGGCCTGTAATTCGCAAAATATAGCTCACCAAGGTTTCCAAAGAGACTTGCCTAGACATACCTGGATGTAAAGTAAGAAGATTCTATGCCTAACAGTTAGAGTTTGTGCCCTATAAACAGCCATACCGCTTTATTTGAAGGTCTCAAGAATAGAGAAATATTGTGTAAAAATTCCAAAAAAATAAGGTGGCACCACCAATTTGCAGGAACTAATGAAACACTCAATGATCAATATGCATGAAAAGTATCATTCCCATCAATGCATTAGTTATTCCTATACTAGTGCTTTTGTAACATTTTTAAAATTATTCTTGGGATTACTAACGAGCTCCATAGCTTGGAGCATATGGGTAACAGAGACCTAATTTCAGGTTTCCAAGATAATTTTTCATTGACCTCCCTGGATGTAAAATGAAAAGTTTCTAGGTCAAACGGTTACGATTTGTGCCCTGTTAACGTACGACCGCTCCATTTGAAGGTCTCATAAGTAGAGAAGAAAAGGCCTAAAAATTCGAAAAAAAAGGTGGCGCCACCAGTCTTCAGGAACTGATGAAACACTCCATGATCAATATGCTTGCAAAGAATCATGGCGGTCAATGCAATGTTAATTCAGATACTGAAGCTTTTGTATCAATTTTTTTAATTTTTCTTGGTGGGGGGGGGGGGGGGGAGGGGGTTCGTACAAGCCCCATAGCTCGGAGGATATGGGTAACAGAGACCTAATTTCCGGTTTCCAAGGTGATTTTCATTGACCTCCATGGGTGTACGGTTAGAAGTTTCTAGGTCTAACGGTTACCATTTTTTACCCTGTTGACGGACGGACGGACGGCCGGACAACTGGACGGACGAGGGACAAAGGCTGATCACTATAGTTCAGATGACTAACAGTAAGCCGAGCTGAAATAATGATTCGATTCGAAGCCAAGATCGTAGGACTTTCAACGTACAGTTTGGGATAGGAAGCCAAGGAGCCAATATTTCGTGTGGTATATCCTGCTTCGTATCATATCGTTATTGAATTTCCTAACATGTACGCTGGGCTTTAGTCTTTGCAGGCAAAGATAAATAATTGATCATGGCTTTTACCATTTTCCTTAAATAAAACCTGCTCTATCTACCTGGGCGTTCATTCATGGTAAAGGTCGATAAAGGAATAAAGATGTTTCACGTCGCAAGAACTAGACCAGCGGCAGACAAGGGATGTACGTGCAACTTTATCTATTTAATCAACCTGGAAAAAAAATATGGCAGAGGACTGGTATTTTGTCAAAGTAAAAAGATCTACGGCGGCACACTGGCGTTGTCATTGAGCTCCGCTAACAATAACTTATGTCGTAAAGGGACCCAATCACTTATAAAGCAAGTTGAATTAACACGAAACATAGCTTCTTCCCTTTAAAATAAATCTGTACTTGCCAAAATATTGTCTTGAAACGGTTTGCTTACTCCTGTAAACGAGTGTTAAAAACAGTGGACCGGGCGCGATTACAGTTGTTAAAATAAACACAGCGCATGGGGCCGTGTGCATCGCGGAGCCACAACACGCGGCAATCAGGAGAATCTCTGACTGACTTGGCCCTAAAGATGATATACATGTTCCCACTGGCTGAAACACCGCGTGTTGTGGCTCACAGTCGGACCTCCAGTCACGCGGCCTTGTTACAGTAGACAGACCCACGTGAACTGTGTTTACCAACAAACAGAGCCATGACAAGGTGTTAAACAGCCGTATACGAGGTAATGGGACTGTATGCATTGGATTGTTTTGCCAGCTAACTTTTGTATAAAGCAAAACTGAACTGATAGTGTGAAAGACTAGGCATAATATTGCTCCTGATTATGTCCCTTTAATTAAAGTATCATGCCTGGTTCGTGCAAAAGAAAAGACTGCTTTAAAAAATCGCCCCCGTCTGAACGAAAAAATAGACTTCATTTTCAAATACTATATTATTGCCATTTTACTGGTTTTATATTTTTCAGGCCATTAATATATGTTCCAGTAATATATTTTGTCTTTTCCAATGTATTTTTCAGCAAAATTTGACAAAGGAAAACATATGTTAAGGTAATTTATTTACAATAAACATTTCAACTCCATTTAAGAAAATCATAATGTACCGTATGTACATCTTGCTGAATAGTCGTCTGAATATATACGGGTTTACAGCTGACGGGTATTAACTGTTAAACAAACGTTTTATATAATATAAAAATCCTAAATTGGTAGTGATGCTTTACTATATACGGACGAATGGAGGTGCAGACCATTGCAAAGTATTGGGAATTATGAGTACTGTTACGAGATTAATTGTTCAGGGGAAAATATTGAGCCGATCCGGGATTCGAATCCATAACGGTGGCGCACAAGTCCGGCGTACCAACCGCTTCGCTAGAAAAGCAAGCTTCACTAGCGAGACAGTTCGGTCCGTTTTTGTGTCACCCCGTAACAGTACACCATGCATGAATTGCACAAGACTTTTCTTTTAGCAATATTTCAAAGTTCGCCATTATTCTAAATTATCGATTTGCCTAAATTCGGGAATTTATAAAGTTGCTATGACATTGTTTTGGAAAATTGATCTTCAATGCGGTACATTATATATAAATGAACCTTTTATTGCAACCATGAACTAGAGAGAACATGGTACTTTATTTGTGATAACTCACCTGTTTAGACTGAGGCACAACTCATTGCCTTATCGGATACTGAAATGATCAAAGCTGACACTGAAGATGGACCAAATCTTTTGGACATGAACACTATTCAGCTACTTTATTGAATGAAGTAACTCTTTTCTTCACACAATCAAAGAAAATTCTTCAAGAACAGTCTTTATTTATATCTAGTAATGCATAAATAACCTTAAAGCTATACAATTCGTGAAAGTGCTTCAAATTTATCCTTCATGATTATTGGTTTGTAATCTCTAGTCCTTTTGTATCACTACTGTATTCATATTTTATATATTGATCTCCGTTTTGACGGAGGAAATAAAGATTAACAACAACTCTATAACCGACACGTACTTTATCTAACATCAGAGAACCGAGATGTGATCCATGGGCAAACTCCTTAGCCTTAAAATATTACCAACAAATTAAATTAAATGACTCTACAATATGCAAACGTGCTAAATATATAACAAAATCTTAGCATGTATTCGCAGTGACCAGACTATACACTTCCAATATGATGACGTCACTATTTTTTTTTCATGCTATCATTTCTTCTTTTAACATCATTATATACTCAAGGTCGTTAAAATGTTTTGTATCTAACAGTTTCGAGGTAACAATGAATTATACAAATTTCTTTTGAGTTTAACAAAGCAAACCTAAGCTATTCTGATTTTCTTAAAGGTAGGAGATTCGCTTTTCGTCTTGAATTTTCCTTAAGTCCGTTTCATCCCTCAATGTCCACCTGTTTTGCTATGAATTTTTTATTAGTTACATTTCAAGGGAAACAAACTATAGTATTAAGTAGAGAATTAAATGACCTTATTTTCAACAAGGTATATAAATACAAACGTTACACCTTATTTAAGAAACAGAATTATTTGAAAATATGAAAAATCAGTCTACATTTTACAACATTTAAGACCCATTTATGGCGCTCAAGGTTTTTGGTCACATGCAAAAACAGCCATTATTGTCAGCTGCAAATCTGATGATGTCATGTAAACAAACATGGTTATACTCATGCTGAGACATGTAAAGAGTGCAAAAAATTGGTTAACATAAACTGGGGATTTACTGTAAAATTCTTAATTGCAATTTTAGGTTGTCACTTCCATATGTAGTTTTCTATGATATTATTGAAAAATGTAAACTTTTAGGAATATTATCTACAAAAAAAAGTTCACAGAAGGCGGTGAAACGGACTATAACTGTATTCATGAGCCTCCGTATGGGTTCAGGATAACTTATGTCCAGATTGATATTTTAAATAAAATGGGCACGAGTGTTACTATACCTATAGTCGGTTCCACCACCCCTGGCCTTCTTACAAGACAAACTTTCCAAACAAAACTTGGCAAAAAGAATAAAATGGGTAATTTTTGGTACCCTACCTGCATACGATTTATATATTATTCCCTTTAAGGCCTGGTTAACTTTCCTCATAAATATCCGTGGCTCATGGCGTCCAACTATTGTTATCCTCCTTGGACATGGATATGAAGTAATGTAACGTAACAGTGAAGCGCGTGTATGAAGGAAATACAAGTCTCGCTGTAAACCGGGTACGGCAGCTCTTGATTATTGGTCACGTGAATATGGGTGCCTGTTTTGTGCGTCACGTCTATTATAACGTCATTACTGTTACCCGCCATGTACATTTCATAGATTGTTGGCAAGATGTCACTACAGAATAGACTAGTTACTCATAAAATGGTTTTAAATTGTTTACAGAAGAATGACATATGGTACGCTATTATTTCCATAATAGTTAGTTACGCGTTTTTCTCTTTTTGCAATAGGGGCAAAAACTATTGGCATTCTTCGACTCCGAATGGACTATAGTTGTGTTTTTTTTAATTATACATATTGTTACAGATGTCTGTTTTATTTTGAGCTGTTGACATGTCTCTTTTATTGTGCACTGTTGACATTTCTGATTCGTGTTTGGCTCAAGCCCTGGGCGTTGCTACAGCTTTCTTGTTCTAGCTGGCTGGCTGCGGCCCACGTGTAAACACAGCGTTCTTGTTCTAGATGTTTCCTGTAACGCGTGTGTACTGTGTTTCATGTTAGGTTCTTTGGATTGTTTGGGAAATGGAAAGTTATTCGCTTGAGGTGAAAAGTTATAAATGAGAGGCTGTGTTTTAGAGCCGAGGGAGAGGAGAGAAATATTCCAGCGGACACAGGAGAGTGTAAGACCTTTTCCTATAATTGCAGCAGTTATAGCTTTTCTTCGAATTTGTAACGGATTTTAATTAGTCTTCAGTTTGCCTTTGGGATCACTATCAGAACTTCACTTTTGGATTACAACGGATTGATTTTGTGAATGAACTGGACTGTTATTCTCTGAGAAGATTTATGTGAACTGTTCATCTGGGTTGTACGTTATAAAGGACTTGTTATCGTTGTGACAGTGGTGGTATCCAGGTACTGTACACTTTATTTATATACTTGTATTGATTTGCTGTTGTACTGTTGTTATACTGTGAAATTGTATTGATTTAGTGTATTGTAATGTAAGGATTGTTTTAAGAATAAAATTATAATTATTTGTTAACAAGAAACCACTGAATTCTTTATTCATTCCCCTAGACATTTCGCGCTGCCTAGTGTTACAGAATCTGATTTTTTTTATCTCCATAACAAAATTTATGCTGGTCATGACTACGTGATCTGTTGATATTAGGTTCCGTAACAATATATAATTTGTTTAGATTTTGCCCCCCCCCCCATATTATTTTGGTCAAAGTCCTGGTATTTATATTAAAAAGACATTCAGTTTAGTAGATATGAACACGTTTAAAAAGACAGAAACCCGAGCCCAGTGAAGTATATCATCATGGATTATTCAAAGTCTCATGTTTTGGATCAGGATTGGAATGCCTTGGATCCGAATGTGTCTTTCCCCCATAGACAAAATAGCATGACTCCTAAAATATCGTGGCTATAGACAGTTGACATATCTGGAATTTGAATAATTCTCTGATCATACAAAAAAAAAGCGTGGCTCAATTTTTTTTTTAGGAAATTTCAGAACTTTACAAACTTGTAATTAAGGTTCCACAGTCAGCAAAACATGAGGTCTAAAGGACCAAAGTATATAAAAGCAGTTGATGGCTAAGTATATAAATATTATTATGAATTATGAAAGAAAATATCAAAAATGATATATATATATAGATATTTAGAAATATAACAGTATGTTTATAAGCAAAATTCATACTAAAACTCCTACAAATTCATGTACTTTAACGTGTGGGTGGCCCCTATTTGTGCAATTATAAATGTAAAACATGCAGTTATGATTCTGAATTTATGCAGTTCTAAAATTCAAAGTTTTGCTCTAGTCACAGACTGAACACAACTTTTATGCCAACGAGTGATAATCAAATTGTATTGATCACTCTTAAATATGGGTATAAAACCTGGGAAGAGCCTTGGGCGAGTGGTAAAGGCGCCCTCTATTGAAAAACCACATCACTAAACTTCCAGATGTGTACACGTCTTGCATTGATGTTGAATGTGTTAAAGGTTGCTCATGTTTCGAGGGTTGTTGCATTGTTCTTTTAAACCAACATGTTTCTCCCAATGTGATAAAAATGTTCGATTCAAGTTGAACAAATTACTAATTTTAATTTACCTTTACCGCCATATATAAACTGTTTTGAGACATATGATTAAGACAGAATAATTACCTAGTAAAGAACATTTTGTTTGGTCTAGAATAACATTTTACTGTACAAGGGTGGGTTTAATTTTAAAAGAATAATCACTCTTTGACAGCCCACGAGTTCTTACTTTTTAAAGAATCAAAGACTGTTTTACTATCTAACAGTAGCCGTCGCCACCTGTCATAATAAATTAGGACGTTCGTTTTCTGATATCAGTCCTCAGTAAAAAAGATAAACCGAAAAGAACACCTTAGTAGGCTTCAAATTGTTAAAGTATATTTTCATAGTATATAATAATGAGTGATGTTAATAAACAAAATATGCTACACATTTTTCTTCACCTCAATAATTATGGTGTTAAAAAAAGTAGAATATGGGCCTTACCCAAAATTAAATATTATTCCCTCATTGTGACAGATAGCGCGTAATGACATAGACTCTTTGTTATATTGACAATCAGAGAACGCTCTTGTCTTACCTATTCCTATATGACTGTCCACTAATCTTACAAAACACCACAAGCACGTCTTATGCGTTAATTGTTATATGCTCCCGCCAGGTGGCGACGTTTTACGTTCTTCCCCTTGGCTGGCTTGTCTGTTAGCAATTTTACCAAAAAAAATGCAGTCCATGGATTTTGATGGAATTTCCTTTGATGGGCCACCATAATGGTTTTTTTTTTTGTTTTTTGTTTTCTGTTGAGAGAACGGATAGAGCCATAAGAGTCCGTTTTTGTTCTAGAGCTGACCTAGCTGTATTTCACCTGGAGTTGTTAAACCGCAGTGATGTAATATGGAGGCGAGGACCCTCGAGTCCAAGCCCCCCCCCCCCCACCAAAAATAAAAGTGGACTCGAGTCCAGACTAAAGTCCAAGTCCGGAATCGAGTCCTACATTAGTGTTAAACCGTGACACAAATTTACTGTGATGGGCTTCGTATTCTTGCGTTAATTCCTGTTGAGAGCAAGAGAGGTCCAGTTGCCGTCGCAACTGTATAGTTACCGTAATAGATTGAAATTAAGTGATAATTCTATCAAACAGCTTATACTCAATGAGAACATAAAAAATTAACTTCCGAATCATGCAGAAGAACATACGACAAACGTTGAAATATACGTTTCATGGCAGTTAGATTGTCCTTAAAGGCCACAAAGAAAGATTTTTTTTCTATGAAATTTGGAATAGGGAGCGATTTTTTCGCCTTTACCATTCAAATCTCATGACGCGGAATTTCGCCAGCTAGCCTAGAAAATTCCCAATATGTGCTTCGATTCGTGAAATCGTGTATATTTCGACATTAATCTTAGTCAATTTCAATTCTATCAAGAATTCCTTCAAGGGAATATGTGGCACAGCACAAATTAGCGACATTAAAAAAGGACCTAGTCCTGATACCCAATATCGCTCAGTTGCGAGCCTTGGGTGTGTATGTGTGTGTGTGGGTAGGGGGGGGGGGGGTCCAGTTATCGCTTATCGATTACTATATTAAGAATTGTCTTACCATTAACTCCTAAATTACAGAAATTCCTAAGGACGAAACTTTTGTGTGAGAGTGTTTATATGTCAGCTTAATACAAGTAAACAATTCCTATTCTGCAAAAGTCCTTGTCACTCCAAAGAAATAAGCTGTCACATTATATATACTGAAATGCCCGGCCCACATCAATCCTCTGTGGTATTTATATACCCTTGAGGGGCGTACCTGACCTAAGCAACAGAAATATGGATAGAAATGAAGCCCATCAGTGACACCATTCATAAAAAGTTTGTCATAATCCCTGAATCGAGGGAGATAGCGGCAACTTCATAGCAGTTATCGTCGCGAGTCTAAAGTGTCAGATACATCAAGCATATCAAGAGCTGAAGCCGCTAATTAAACAGGCTGCATCACTTCCTGTGCTGGGTCTCCAGCCAAATATTAAATATCAGTATCAACCACTCCGTTAATGATGGCAGCTCCATATGTTATTGTTTAACAGTGGCTGTGTTAGACTGTGTAGAACTGACTATATACAATTACTTTCATTTTTCGTGAATTCCAACGGTTTCAAACGTTTCGCTGGATTGGCGTTTAATGACAGTGCGGTCCAGTAAGTCATAATGAATTATATGGACTGTGTTCATGTCTGTCTGTATCTTATCGTATTGGCTATTATACTATGACTGTAATGATACATTATATCATTATACGATATATATTTGATATATAATAATTTTTGTTTTCAAGCCGAAATTTCTCTTCTGTCTTAAAAAGTGAACAAACCGACATTCTTAAACAGTTATTACCAAGCCTGAAAATTAAAACTGATTTATGAAGGATCAGCCAATCAACTGCTCTTTAATTCGTTTCTTTTCATAGACATATAACCTCAGATGCCTCACATGTTTTTAATATGCTTCCACATCGGATGATCAACATCGTCAATGTGTCGATACAGGGACATCTGACGATACCGATACGGTACTTGACTTTGTATTGCGATGCATACCAAATCATTACAATCTGTGGTATATCATAGATAATGCGGAAAAGCGTATCTTAATTTTTTGAGATTCGGAATTTGTGTTATCATGAGAGAGACAAGATGCACCAGAGAGCACGCTTTGAGTCTTAAATGACAGGAGTTTATATTAGATATTCCTATCAGAACAATAGCAAAATCGACCATCGGTATTGTTCCGACAGTTGATACGGTGGTGCCACTAAATGTTTGTCACGCAACTCCTTTGCGGCCACGCCTCGGAAACCCCCGTTTAAATCTTGAACTGTCACGAACAATGCTAAGTATATCATAAGGAGAGTCATTTTCTAAATATTTTCCCACAAATCCTTCGAATTTGATATTTTTTGGGGAAGGGGCTATTGAGGCGCGGCCTATCAGAAACTACGTGAACTACGCAAGCACGATATGCTGCAATTAATGGTTTCAGTCTAAAGAAAAGCGATATCAATTATCGGACGGTTTTAATATGTCTATATCAAAGGTTTGCGATCTATTACCGATAAAATATCAAGATTCATGTAGCAGGATGTTCTGTAAACCTGACAGTAGCGTGGATCGATATTCCAATAGCATTTCATTTGACTTAATAAAATCTTCATTCAAAAGTTTTAAAGTGGCCTATTACATTATAACTGACTTGATTTAACTAAAGATAATCCCTTTACCCTTTTTATACAAATAAACCAGAAAACGAAAGTCCATCCTTCAAAGGCTGTTCCTTTTTGTTTATATCAACGTTTTTATATTAATTATGGGGCCCGCCAAAATAATCCAAACACAATCAACAATGGCTTGTCAAGTCAGATGAAGCAGAGTTTTTCAAAGGGCTTTTTACAACTATAGTGAACTTTCAACTTCCCCACATATACAAACGACCACCTTAGGTTACATTTTTTTCTGTTTGTCAACATTAATTGACGCATGTACCGTGTACCCTGCAGATAAACAGGCTAATACATCAGACAAAGATTTGTTATAAGAACTTTTCCCATCAGGAATTACCTACAGTTGATTTATATTAACCAGAAACCACAACAAATTATATAGAAAACGTGGTTGATAAGCCGGCTTTAAGACTTTTTTTGTGTTGTTTCCAGTTAAATGAGTTTGTATATATATTTCACATTAAACCATTCTTTTATGTTAGTAGAAACTTTCGATAATATATTTTTAATGTTGTCAGTACCCATATATTGATATATCGTGCCGGCCTATAAATGCCTTGTTGCTAATCCTTTGTACTCGCAAGAGTACTCACAAGAAGTAAAAGCGCAAGTGGAGCTCTTACATATGTTAATTCTAACAGGATGACATTTCATTACCAAAGCATAATAAACCGTAAACATACAGATGTTGCGGTTAGTGCGGGTCTGTTGAGTAAGACTGCGGTTGTTATACAATATGTGAGCTCCCCTCTTGTGACATTTCTTCAGTGTTGTTGATACATCGACAAGGTCCCACGAGTGCGTGGCTTTCTCCTGGCCGTGTCGTGACATGTTTTTGTTATGCTAGGCGTATTTGCTGTATTTGTTGAATGATCAGTCGGCCCACGGCATGCATAGCTGAAACATACAAATTAACAGGGCTGGGGAGGTTGACAGGTTCAGTTCTCACAGCCTTTGTACATAACAATTGACGAATTAATTTAGCCTCATTTTTGTGTATGTTATGGAATCCTTGTTCTATTACGATTTATGTTCTTGCGTTTTCGCAGCCTTTTGTCTTTATAGACCATGCAAGTATCCCGGCTCGCCTAAAGTAATTTAAGGCCTGTGTACACCTGGCCACTTGTAGTGTAGTGTTCTGCATAATTTCCTGTTTGTAATATTTGAGGGAAATATGTTCAAGATCCGATTATATATGCATATAGACAGCAACCTCCCGAAAGCAGGACGCCCCACAACCAGGGGCGGATAAAGGGATTGAAAATAGGCCGGGGGGGGGGGGGGGGGGGGAGGGGAGGATATGGGAGTGCACTTGCCCCTCACACAGTACAGGAACATTTAAAAAATTTAAGATTTAATGGCGCAATCTGGAAAAGTTTAAAATTAAAAATCCGGCTCTGTTTTTCGATATCATTATTTTTCTATTTCCAAGAATTTTAGGTCGTGAAAAGGCAGGCGCCCCCTCTAATTCCGCAAACAAACAAATCTTTTGTGAATCAGTTTGCACATTTGTATGAAAATATCAAATCGTGTTATTTACTGAGTCCTATATAAATAAAATATTAACATTAACGTAGCCATTAGGTAACATACCTACTCTCCTGGACATGTTGGCCGCAATCATGATTTCAGTCGAAATAGACAGGGCGGATCCAGAGAGGGGGTACACGGGGTGACCACCTGCACCCCCCCCCCCCTTTCTTTTTTTTTTTTTTTTGTTTGAGCCACAACAACTAATTTTTCCCCTCCTCCCTTCCCGGACCACGGGATCTTTTATTGTGATTTTCTGATCAAACTGACCTTCCTTGGCGGGACCTTCCCCTTTCAAAAATCCCGAATTCATACCCCCTCCCCGCATCATGAATTATAATTTTAGGAACGACCAGCCAGATAATCACCATTCAGTCACACTTTAAGTATGATTTTCCTATACCATGTTACGGAGACAAATTGCGCAGGGGAAAACATTGGGCCGATCTCGGATTCGAACCCATGTGGGTGGTGCACAAGTCCGGCGTACCGACCGTACGGTCCGCTTTTATGTCACCCCCTCAATCACCCCCTCTCAAGCACGTTCTGCTATCAGAACAAGACTAATTATCCCACATGTACACGATCAATATGCACACCTTTGCCTGTTCGTTTACCTTTTGAGCCCCCAACAGACGTCTCTACCGGTCACCCTGAAGGAAGCTGGGTTGTTATCTGTTATTGCCTAACCTTTGCACATGATAGTCCATCCCTAGTGAATGAGGAGTGTCGTGTGTCGACATATCGGATCTCAGTGATGCGATAACAAAGTGAGTCATCGCGCTGGAAGCTTCACTGAACAACATATTGATCTGGACTTCACAGGGGCTACTATGTGACAGTGCTATGCTTATTCCATCTTGTTTCCTAAAAGCAAATGTTGTGTAGAAAAATTCAGGTTTCACAGTTGAGATATTTTTTTGTATGAAATGATAAATGTTGTGTTTTTTTTTATTTATTTTCAAAAATATATAGATGGCAGCGGTGGGATTCGAACCCACGCCTCCGAAGAGACTGGTGCCTAAAACCAGCGCCTTAGACCGCTCGGCCACGCTACCCATATACTTCAGTTGAAATTAGTCGTCTCATGTCAACTATTTTATCTATCTTGAGAAAAACACACTAGTAATTGATAACTGATAAATACATACTAGTATACGAAATAAACTGTTCGTTTTTCATTCCATTATTTTAATTATTTTCTCAATTATTTGCTTTTTTGTTCCAACATAATTTCAGAAAAAGGTCCAATGCCCTCTTTCTTGTCAGACCTACTGCATTGGAATGGGTTTTTTTTACCGCCAATACTACCCGGGAAGTCTTTTTAAATAATTTATTTTGCTGTTCAAAGTGAATTTTTATGTTCAGTCTCTCTGTTCTACACACATAATCTGCTAAACAGAATAACAGATTTTTTTTTAACTTGAACAAGTATCAAACGGAATGATGAAT
This sequence comes from Sipunculus nudus, assembly GCA_026874595.1. Classification (NCBI taxonomy): domain Eukaryota; kingdom Metazoa; phylum Annelida; class Sipuncula; order Golfingiida; family Sipunculidae; genus Sipunculus; species Sipunculus nudus. The sequence goes on along the minus strand of CM049307.1, from coordinate 44,357,158 downwards.
ATTGGCACTTGCCACAGTGTTCAATCCTTTGCATTACTGGGTACATTATTCTTAATTTTCCTAGTTATTAATATAATTTGTTCAAAACGTAAAGTTATCCCGCTCTGATTGATGCTTTCCTTATGAGAGTGTTCCCGTCCCAACCACCTGCTTTTAACGTCTCTGGTGGATCTCAGAACGTCTCAGATCTCTTCGGATAACCCCCCCCCCCCCCCACCCGACCACCGCACACACATATACACACACTCTGTATAATGAATTTGCTTCCACGCTTCACGAATAATGAATGGTGAAAAATTGGTTTGAACGTGCAATTGTTAGCCAATCTGAAGCCGGTTAACTGATTAACTGGTTTCTTCTAAATGATGTTTCGCCGCTGAGCCACTAACTAGATGGCTAGTTTAATTGTCAGACTTTCTATTGGGTAGTTACCTATAGTTAGGTCATCGATACAGGAACATATCTGACTATTTATCTGAGCACAGGTGTATCGTTATCCACCTGTTTTCCAGAGATACTATTCTTAAAATTTTATAAATTGCAATAATTTCCCAGAAGGCTGCACATCGAAATGTTGGCTTATATATGACATTCAAGAATTTTAAATTAAATCCCAGGTTTATGTTTCACAACTTATGTTAATGTTTATGTTTCTGGTATGACAGATCAGATGTGACCCTGCATGGGCGGCCATCTTTGTTTTAGCTGGTTTATTAGAGTGTTTATATGACACCATCCAATCAGCAGCTGTCAACTGAGGGTAGTTTTACATGTGACCAATGACCTTGACCGCTATAAGAGGGGCTGATATGTTGTCAAATGAAGACTGATTTCTCATATTTTAAACAATCCTGTTTCCTAAATACTGTAAAAAATAAGTATTTATTTTCCTTTCCTTCTTTTTCCTTTCCTTTTCATAACAAAAACACAGTTGGACACAGGGTAATGGGTCTGACTTAATTTAAACATATATGTTATGCCTGTTGTTTGTAACTGTTAACAATATGGGGTGGGCGTAGGATTAACGTAATGAAATGAAAGAGATTCCAGTGTCAAATTTGGCCTTGAAATAAATTAACCATAAGCATTTACAAACACTAGTTTATTTCATCTAATCCACAAGGCCGCGTTCGTTTCACTGAATTATAAAGTGTCAAGATTTGTATCTTTCCATATTTCGCCACCGCCCAGTTAACTGTTTGTCCCCTTGATGTTTTATTTCATTTAATCATCAAAATATTTTATTATAGAAACATAAGTTTTCTATTTGTATCGGAATGTTTCAAATATTTATCATATAATTTCAGTTTTATCACAAACTGATTAATTCTGTTTTTATTTTACAGCATGTCAAAATAATTTGCATGGTATATCTGTAAAAGCACTTATATCTCAAGCAAAAGTAATCAAACTTTCCCCCGTATTACTGCGTTATTTGATATTCTTATGTTAACACAAAGTTTCAAACAAGGTCTCTACATTTCTAAGAAGTAATATTTCACACTAACAAAAGATAATAATCATCCCCTGGAGCCAAATACGTTAAGTGACAGAAAATTTCTCACATGTTAATAGGGCACTTCAGGAGACAAAACCATTATAATGGAACTGCGCAGATATTGCAACAGACAATTACAGCAGTTAAGAAAACACAAGGCCCCCCGTGCGATCAGTAACTTGCTGTTTTAACCCTCCGTGGACAGGAATCGAATTTCTTTGACAAAGATGAAAAACTTGACAACTCGTGAGCTGACAAATCTCTTGTCAACAAACCTTATGTTTATGTCTTTCAAAACCTCAGATTAAAGATACTTTATCCAATACTACATATTTTTTTGTAAAATTAGAATTCCGTTTTTCTGTTTATTATTCTACAACTCGTGGTCCACGCTTAATGCTTAGGATCCATGCACTGTGATGTCAGCTAGCTGTTTAGGTGTTTAAATAATTAAAAATATCTATTATGCATTCTTTTTACTTCTTTCTATTACAAAGAACACGTACCGGTAGTATAATATAAACATACATACATACATATATATATATATATATATATATATATATATATATATATATATATATATCCTGCCGGGATATGAATCTGGACCACGCAATCCCTGCATGCGTCACGCACAATAAATGTGGGTTCATGACATGTACAGTTACACTCGTATATATTTATTTTTTTCTAGCGAAAACGGATCAGGCTTACGGACATAAAGAGAGTTTTATAAAAATGTAAAAAAACGCAATGTAGCTGTTACTAGGGTAATATGAAATCGATTTCAAGTTACCGGGGGGGTAATCTGAAACGGGTTATTCTGGTGTTACATACCCTAAGATGTACACATAGCCCCACAACCTACTTTAATTCATTCAACAGTCGGTCGTTCATCACGTTACGTATGTGGTAAGTTTAATGCTTGTGATTTTTCTAAATACAATGTATTTTAATTTACATTATTACAACTGTAAATGAATACACCCGCTTGCCCTGTCGAACTGTGGCTATAATTATTTGCCATCCAAATACATGGTAATTAGTAGTCATTCAAGGTCATGCGAAAGATCATGTGAGAAACAATTAGGCATGTGCTGGATATAACATGCACATGAATTGGCTATATATAAAATATGACAATAAAGAAAAAGAAATGGATAACATTATATCAGAAGGCCTTTGATCCAATCTCAATTTCATTATGACTGAATTGGAGTTGAAGTGGAAACGGCATGACTGGAATTGAACTGAATTTAATTTAATTTAATTGGAAGAAATATCATTGACATGTATTGAACCTGAACCAGAATTAAACTGAATTGATGCGCAACTGCTCCAGCTCTCCTTTTTATTAAGTATACGACTAATTATAAGATGTTCGTGTTTTATAGATTTTTTTTAAATCATAAACTTTATTTTCATACAATACACATGTCTCACATGTTTTTAATAGTGTATACACATTAAACTTGGCAGAATCACAAATGCCCCTAATATGCATAAAAATAAGGAGGTTCGGGAGCTGCTGAAAATATGTGTATTATCTCACGATATTAACAAATTTTGGCTGAATACAAAATTTTCCCCGCCAAAACCATCCCGGCGAATGGGCTTAACATAACAGGGCAAACAAGAAAAAAAAACGGTTGGAAGCTTGAAAATTCTTGATTTGTGAATTTACGCTGTACGGCCTCCTGTTGGCATGCGCGCTATCCTTATGTTTTGCGCCACTAATCCCTCCCGGTGCAAGTTTGTTTCCAGGATTGAGCCTAAGATTTTAAAACGAAATAATAACAGATATAGTAATATTTTAAGGAGGATACACTGTATTTCATGTATTTTCAATATAACTGGTATGTGAAAAATACCGTTAATCTCACAAACATGTACTGAACTCTCTGTGACAGCACCAGCTTGTGGTGCAAGCCTGGCCTGGGTCTCAAAGCAACATAGTATCGGTCTTGACTTTGAGACCGAGCAGAATCTCAGATTTTATAAAACAAATATTTACTCTCGATTTAACGTTTTCTTTTCTCCACCATATAGAGGTTATGTGTCTACACTGCTTGTTTGACTGTTACTCTAGGTGGTAGCAAATATAGTCGAGGAGTAAAACGCTCGGCTGTCTCCGCTGGCGACCCGGGTTCGATTCCCGTCGTGGCTATATGAGAGTGGGTTGTAACGTTACTTGCCCGTTCAAGGCCGTTGGTGTTCTACGGGTTCTCCGGTTTCCTCCACCTCTACAGTCTATACCAAACGCCACCGTCTGAGTCATGGAGAGTGCCGCGTTTAGATGTAACTATTTTTACAATCCATGCAAAATAAAATAAGTTTATATATTTATATATATAATAAATATTACACCAACTGGTAAGGGTTCACTTACATTGAATTTGTTAAAAGCGAGCAGATGAGTGTTGGGCAAACATACTCTCTCAAGGTCAAGGGAAGGCAGCCTTTCCCTCCGGTCTCAGATCTCATGGTCTCGGACTCGGTCTGGTCTCGTTTTGGCCAGGGTCGAATATGTCAAGGATCAGCCCACTTGCCACTAGATGTCTTGTTATCAACATATTACAACTTAAACTAGATTATTAAGTCGGAGCCTTCAAACGTCCATCGGTTATGTGTATATATGCGGTGTCACGCTTCAGTAACACGGGCTCTTGTCGTGACTGACAGAGTATATATATATATATATATATATATATATATATATATATATATATATATATATATATATATATATGTATGTATATGTATATAAATATATATATATGTATGTATATATATATATATATATATATATATATATATATAATGGTGAACGAGATTACCTAAAGTATTTAATGAATTGTACCTAATGAGTGTTACCCTAAACTTCCGAAAATTTTATCAAAATCTATTTATCAATATATTTTCATATAATATCTACAACTCCTGGTGGAGGTATAATGCATGAATTGGACATTAATTTTAAAATATGATTAGAATTGATATATTTTTCTCAACACACCGAACTGGATTAAGTTGGAACTGAACTTTGATTAAAAGTTTTGAAATGGAACTGAATTGGAATTGGAAAATCTAAATTAACATAAGTGCACGTAACTTTCGGTCCGTTCAATTTCAAACATCATTTATCTTATATATATATATGAAGTGCTACAATAGTGCTAATGGGCGCTTTAGTGTGTATATGTGCGTATTTATCATATCCGCTGTTCACTTAATGTTTATCTCGACTGACAGAATTTATTTATGAATGTACAGAAAAACTTTGCTTCTCGGTTCCGTGCCGTTCTCGCATAAGCTGGTAGAATTATATAGTAATGCTGGCGCATTATATACCAAGAGCGGAAACAGACTGTCAGATCAAAATATATGTGAGGCTGACCCGTTGAAAGAAACAGAAGACCCAGTTACATCATGCTGGTAACGCAGAAATCGAGGGAGGTCATTACGGACAACCAGGAACACAGGGGGCCATTGTACGTTATGATGCCGCCATATTGGCTTTCGCGCGCTTCTTTCCCGCCAGTGGGTTACTGTGTCGTCTGCTTAGGAGGTGCAGTCGAAAGGTGTTAGATTAATGGAAAGACTGGCGCATTTTATGAATGACAGCTCCTGTATAAATATACAAATACATGTCAGTGTGGGCCTGCAGATCTATGGACAAGAACAGTTCCACGGACAGGTCCTCCTTGTCTAGGTAGACATGTATATATAATTCAAACATATATACCAGCATTCCGTCGGCATATCTTTATGACACACATTTTTTTATGCCCCGGTTTATAGATCATTTCTATTTAAATATTTGAATATTGTGTATAGAAACGTAAAATAAAAATCCATATTTATTATAATGAATATAAATATTGCTGATAACATATATATTGTGTTGTGATATGTGTCGCCATCTAGTGGCGCCTTAAGTAGTTAACGAGCAGACAGGCTTGTGTATCACCGCCTCAGGTAATTAAAAAATAATTTTCATTTATATGTGGCGGAGAATTTGGTTATCACGGTGGCGTATCATTGAGGGCTTCATTCACCTCCGCAAGTTTGGATGAGAGCGATAGGATCCGTCTGAGAGGATGACGTTATAACAGACAGTCGTTGTAGAGACTGACCGACATCGGAGCTACAGCCCACATAAGACACCACAAGTCTGAGTCATTTCTGCTGGCTGTTACAGTCAGTCTATGTTCATATGATACTGGGTTAATGTAGCTGAGGATTACGCCATAAGCTCGGCGTGTGACCCTGTTAAGACCCCGTTTTAATGTATAAACCCGAGCCGGGAAGGCTGCCAAGTGATCGGCTACAAAAAAGGCTTGATCTCTCACCACTTTGCTCAGTGAAACGCGGACGTGCGGGAGAGAGCAGTCAGCGCCTCCGGTCGGAGAGAGCTACGTTATTCCTGGCTCTGGGCCGCCATTTCACACGTTTAAACCTGGAATTACTCATCTTCTATCAACAATGCGGTCTCTTTGCGTCTCTCTCCTGGTGTTCGTGGCCGTCATGGCTTTAGTCGAGTCCGCACCAAGGTTATATCGTGAGTAAAACACATTTTTACACATTTTTCACATGAGCGAAAACTGTATTTTTCTGTTTTATCTTCTCCATTGTTTGCGTAAACACATGTGGTCACTCTTACTCTTGATGTCATTAGAAAAGAACATTTTCACCTTGCTTTGTTTTCATTAATCAGGTAACATAAATATATTTCAATTTATGAGTGGTATAAACGTTAAAACGTAATATTTGAAAGTTATCCGGTGTTAAAAACTTGCGGTTATATACATTTTTAAAAACATCAGCCCCGTCACTTTTTCAACAAATTTTAATTATGAAATTCTTTTCTTTAAAATATAAATTATATGCATATAAATTTAACTAATACGATTGATCTACAATTTTAAATTATGATCTGATTTCGATAAACTTCAAACTTAATAATATGTTTTTTTTAATTCACAATTAAAAAAAGTATTTTTAAGTACAGTAAACAAACGGTCTTCATGAGTACATAACGCAATTAATTTATTCATTAATATACCAGTTTAATACAATTATATTAACTAAACATTCAAAGGGACCCGTAATGCTTTGAACAGGGCGTTGCATATCGATTTATTCTTGCATGAATTCGTTGAGTAATACGCGTAACGACGTGCGGTAACGGAGAGCAGTGAAAAAGTGAAGGCATGGTGGAGTCTGGCATAGTCTAACCCGCGATGCCGGTCTCAAAGAAGAAGGCGGTATGAACTAACTGACGAAAACCCACGCGGGCTTGCAATCACACATCCAACGCCCTAACCATTAAGAAACCACGCTCGGCGGAGATGATATTTAAAATATTGTGAATTACAATCCGCTTTTAAGATGAATATTAAAATTAATTAAAATTTGTTGTACAAAACCTGAGGTCATTCTCTTGCAATCTTCACGAACTAACTCCCCCCCCCCCCCCCCCCCCCTCATTTCCGATCTTTCATTTAATTGCGAAGCTTTATGTCATCATGCATGTCATTTCATTAATTTCATTCAGGAAATTACAAAAAATTACAAAAAAACTTCACATTTAGATAGTACACAACGGTAAATCCTGACCTCGCATGTCACCGACTCCTAAAACAAACATCTCTAGCATGATATTAGAACATATTTAGACCCAGTATATACACGAAAATATAAATAACATTTATAAAGGAGAAGTGTTCGCTCTTTTGTCATTATCATGAGATATATCTGATTCGATGCTTCAGAGAGATAGAGATGTTTCTGTCTTTTATTTGGTTTATATAAACAGATTAGCATGATAGTCCCGGGACAGGGTGATCTTATAAGATGTTTTGTGTATAGTTTAGAATCACATGGTAATGCTTGATGGTCAGATCAATGAAGGCTGGACGTATTTTACATCCCTTGCATGCATATATATATATATATATATATATACACACACAACCGCTGGCATCCAGTATTCCCCGTCCTCCTGAAATTTCCCTTCGTCTAATAATGATTATATTTTCTAAAACACAATAATGAAAATCCTGTTTATATATATATATATAGGTGTGTGTATGTGTATTTCAATCACCAGAATAAGGTGTGAGCACTATTGTGTGCATTTGTGTATGTTGAACAAACACATATATTTCAAAATATCATATATATATATATATATATATATATATATATATATATATATATGTAAGATTAATTCCTTCTTATTAGTTGGTTCTGATGTATAACGTCACAGAAGGTACATATCTACATATATGACAGGGCTGCGGGATGAAATATGACAACATCAATCGCGAACAAAAAAGAGAATAAAGCATACGAACGGGCGTATGCGTCAAACACTAACACATTTGCCATGGATCACATGCGTTCCTGGCGTGTTCCCCGTCTCTTTTCACGTCACCAGCCACGTGTAAAACAAAATGTGTCACAACAGGCATTTACGCGAATAAAAAACAACTCACTAAATTATACACTTCTAGTTCATTCTAGCGTGTATGATTGGGATGTCTGTTTTTTGGCACCACCAACAATGGAGGTTATGTTATTACCCGCGCTTGGCTATACTGATTGCTTGCCTCATATAACATAACATTATGCAAGCATATATGTATTTTATTATGGTTTTTGTATTGGAGGTGCGATTAAATCTCATCTTATTAGAATATGGTTTCGAGCTATATGAGGCTGCAGGAATATTTATCTACCTATTTATTTGTTTTTGTACATCACTTTTTGAAATTATTTGAATGAAACAGGCACTAATGCTAACATCTGATGGAAAAGTAAAGGTATTACAAATTTTGTATAAGCAAGAATTGTGGAAGTATACAGCAATAGTTTACATTTTAACATAACTTTTGTTTGAATAATAAATTCTGAACATTTTACTAATTTGTTTTCCTTAGAAATGTTTCTGCCAGTAGTGTTTGTTATTCGAATGTACTGGACCGCATTGGCACCCTGTACATCGAGTTATTGGCGGAAGTCACATGACACGAGTTCCGGGTGACAGAGTGCTAACATTATATTCTATAGGAAATCTGCGGTCTGTTATGTCACTGCGTCATATCAGGTTATTTTGAGAGTGTAAGTCATTAAACTCACGTTATTTTTTGTCATTGACTTTGTGAAATACGCAATCTCAGTTATGTCTAATCTCCAGATAAAAGATAGCCACTTTCCTTCCGATTTTAATCATAATGGATTTTAATTTTTTTTAATTTAGTAGCTATACAAGTAATTTTGCAAAATATCATCTTTTTGGGTTCTTTAGTAACATCAAATCCAGACTTAACCCGCTAAAATTAAAATTAAATATAGAGTAAAGAATGTGCTGCAGTTGATATGTGACAATACACTTCAAATATAAATACTAATTTTCTTGTTTAAAAATATTTATTACAAACTTCTTGATTTTTATATTACATTTTAACTGAGGTTATCATGAATCATTCCGTTTTTGTTGTGTTCGTTTCACAGGGTTTGGAAGGCTCCATAGAATTAACAGCGGATGTCTAGGTCTGGTTTTTTACTATTTAATTGAATTTTCCTCGCCTGATCTGTTTTGTTATTTTTTTTATTAGTTCGTACATAATCAAAGTTATAATATGAGCACATTTGTTATTCTTTTTAGTGCACGACTGATTTTGCTTGTTTTCATCATAATGCTGGTTTCCTTGAATAGCGTATTATTTGATAAATTTTATATCTACGTTTCCACAATGTTGATTTTGAAAACTAAACCTGGCAAATCATTTAGAGGGTTATTTGGTGCCGATTAAGGGTTGACTGCGAACTATTACAATATGGCTATAATAAGAGCATTGCTGTTTTTCTCGTCCATTGCATTTGAACGGGTCACATGCACACAACATTGACATTTATTAATTTGTTATGACATATAAACGGTTTTTGCAGAATGTATATGTACATCACTTGGCAAGATAGCGAACACTGTATATACTTGCAGTACGAACCACACATAAGGCACATGCACACATAATAAAAATAATATAAACATGGACATGCAGACAGAAAGGGTGACAGACAAATATTTGTCTATTCTATATATGCCTCTCCCGTTTTACTTACCCTTTTACCCAAGTTAAATGTAGTGGGGGAGGATTATAATTGGTTATGGGTTTCAAACATTTATAGGCACTTGGTATAAAGTTTTCACCATAGCGGGCGTGTCACAAGTACCCATTGACCCCCCGATCGTCGTTTTAGCATATCTTATCATTGAGAAAACTGGGTCTTATTAGTATTTACTTTGAGTACCTAATCAAAACATAATCTACCGTTATCAGCTCAAAATTTCCTTGAAAATAATATTTAAAATATTCCGTCGTATCCCTTTTATATTCGTTCTTAATGCGACAGGTAAGGGGTCTAGTGGCGCCTTTTGTATAATCCACTAGGTTTATACATAGTGTCAGGTGTATGTGGTTACAGACAAAGGGATCAGACAGAAGGGAACCTTGTGTTCAAATGCAATCATTATGCCGCGAAATTAATAATCTTTAATAATACCGCCGAGAGATGACAGCACGTTTTAGTTAAACAAAAGGTCATTTGAGTTATTATCGCGGCTTCGAATTACATGAAAGAGGTACGATAGTTGGGACTTGGAGAAAAATATTAGTAATTATTTCAACGTATTTCACATGATAAATTGATTCAATGGATGCAAAAATGTAACCAAACTGGTGCTGCCAAAGTTTAGTTTGGACTAACTTGATTAATATGTGACTGTCGGTCTCTGATAATGTCAGGTACTCTGGGGAAGGCAGGTTGGCATTCATGGTGAATCATAGGGAACCGTTTCTCCGAACGATCGTTTGTCCGAACAAGAACTTTGTCCCCGAGCTTTCCGGATAAACGACGCTCTACTTTATGTTAATTCCACATTATTTATTTCTTTTCAGTATACAGCAGTGGCCAATCCAGGCAGTTCTACGTGAGACGAAGCAACTGGGAATCCTCTACTGTGAAATTCTGCCCGCCCGGATGGTGTGTCCCCCATTCCTTCTTTTACAGTGCGGAAACTGATCCATGCACCCAAAGGTGTTCTTCTGTGGAAGAAGGAAGTGGGTTCGATGGCAGCGGAAGTGGCAGCGGGAGCGGAAGTGACGACATCACCGACGACAATGAACACGATGATAATGATTATGAAGAAACGAACCATCGGGCTTGAATCGATGATCTGATTTATTAAAAGAAGTGTGACCGTGAGACAAATTAAAGTTTAAGCTTTATTTGATACGAAATAAGAAGATCAGTGTTTGTAGCAACTTCATATTCAACCGCTATGTATCAATGCTAACCACTTTCTCTCGGTCAGCCTACAGCGATTATGCAAAATGAATGTTGATAAGGATAAATGTATTTAACACGAAAGACATTCCTTACTGCGTGTAGCCGGACCGAATGCAACTTGTCAGTTTTGTATATTATTTGTATTAAAGCTCCCATTGATAGCCTACCCACATCTTAAAGATCATGATATGTGTTTCCTGAATTTTGACTTTGTTTCCCTGATACGCAATCTTTAAAGTTAGCTGATTCAAAAAGGATCACAATTATCTGTATATTAGCAAATTATTTCATCCAAAAAATTACGATGTTGTAGTAATTATTTTAGTTATTTTTTAATAAAGCCACAAACGCCATTTGTATACATGTTTGTGTGGTTCTCTGGCACATCATACACGTTATTTCTTACATAGCTGTGTTTCAAAAATGGAATAGAAACATTAATAAGCGGACATTTAAAATTGTGCTTAGCTTTAAAGGTTAATGTATCTTGTACAGTTCAGATGCGCATGATTCCTTTTGTTGTCATGAATTCCTTTTTAAGTTTCAATATTAATAAATCAAATGTGAACCACCTGCAAGGTGTGATGGTATATTCGTAATCTTTACAATTCATGTGTGCATGGCCTATGGATGCAGAGCCACGCATGTGTGTATTGTCCGAGCATGTGTATTCAAATCTGAGATAACCTTAAAAAAATACACCAAATCAATGTAAATATTAATTCATACTGGTACATAATTTTGAAATTTCACGCAGTCACAGTTGATGATATAGTTCAGTTAACCAGGACGTATTACTCAGAGCCACGAGATCCCCAGGGGAAGGGGTAATTGACTATTTCACCTGTGTATGAATGATGACTTATGAAATATCATAAGATTACAGATTTCCATATTTTGTTTCAAACGCCATCAGAAACCGGCTCGTGTCAGCAGATATACATCCTACCTGACAAACCAGTGAATATACAGACGGCTAAACTTTTTTATGGCCTCTGCAGACTTTCAAATTGGTCATCAATAATGTCGACGAACTTCGTATATGAGTCACAAACGATGGCATTGAGGCGCTCTAATATATTATTTATTGGCTTACGCAACAAGAGATCGGTTGCATGATGGCAAGCAGCAGCGCCACTGTGTGTGTGTGTGTGTGTGTGTGTGTGTGTGTGTGTGCCCAAATTATGAAATCCCCCTGTCTATATCTACAGTATACTGCCCTCGTAACTTCAGTTACTCTACAAAAAAAAAATATTCTTTTATATCAGATACTCAAATAATATGTATTATTCTTTTTGGAAGGTATAGTGTTGGTTTAATTCTACCTAATTCAGGAGTACCTGGTTCATTCATTGAAAGGCACTTTTCAATATTAACTATTTTATTATTAACAATATTATTTTATAAGCATACGCATTAGAAATTTAAACCAAAGGTGGCTTCTTCTATTGTAACATTTTTTTTTTATTATCTGATTTGATTTTAAAGTTTAACGGATGAGAAAAGGGCTCCCTGCGATCCCACACTGCCTAACTGAAAGAGGTTCCTTTTGAATAAAAGCGACATCCTGCGGGAGGGTTAAGCAAAGCCGTATTATGTTAGTATAGCATTCGTTACACAGAGGCTCTGATTAAAAAAAAACTATTGAAAGATCAAATATATATACTCTTTATCCATAACAGGGTATTTTGCATCTGTTATACAGCGATATAACAGGACGTGTCTGGTACTTAAGTCAAAGTTATACTTACATGAAGGTAAAAGTTTAAAATTTCAGAAGTTACAAAATTACAACTACATAAAGATATCTTGTATTTTGTCTCTACCTTGTTGTAAAAGTTTTAGGTAGATAGATTCATGATAGAGGAAATCAAATCATGGCTCTTGAGATATTGCCGTGTAGTTAAATATTACTCCACTAAAAGATGGCTTGCTATTACGGGGTGTCTAAAATAGGGTTCCTTTAATTTTTTTTTTTTGAAAATGTTAAAATATCATGTAAAAATGAATGAAATGTTAAAAAAAATGCATACCATTAGAAAGGGCACTGTACCAGGTTTAAAATAATGTATAATAAATGGGGTCTATTATGAATTTAAAACAACTGTTGGCTTGATTTGGAAATAGGACCTGGGATCTTTTTCACACAGGAGAGAAGGATTGCTAAATCTGTTTTTTACCCATTACCGTACAGTAGCTATGATCAGAGGCAGCAGTACGATAGGAGTACAAGCAAAGTCAGCGTGCCTGGTCACGTGAACATGCCATCTGTTATACACTCTGTTGTATTACGTTTTCATTCGGACTAGTCGAGAGAACACGGTCTTAATTATAATGCAACCTGGGTATCCTCAGTTGATCCTGAGCGTGTAAAGTATCAGTCACAATAAATTTATATAACCAGCCAATGATGATGCGCCATCTATGGTGTAATTGCTTAACTATTCGTTCATTTGGGGATAGTCAAAATGCAAAGGATCAAACTCAAACAATCAGTATTACTATATTCAGTTACGAACAATATCAATGCGGGTAATGCCCGAGCGAAGGCTACTGTTTAGCAGTTTTCCATTTTATAAAGTGAAATGTGTTCCACATCTATCTGAGCATATGATGTAGATAGATAGTATTCAGCTCCGCCAGGGAAGGTGGCTGGCCAGGCACAGGGATATCTATAATAATAACAATAAAACATAATGTTATTAACTCAAACAGTCAGACACAAAATTTAACATGGTATGCACGTACATTACTGTGGATTCATGACGTCGGCTAAGGACGTCCTTGACACGCCGTAATTTTGGGTATTTTCAGCAAACTACCCTTTTTCGACAGTTTGTAGCAAAATATATTTATATCAAACTTACAAAAATATTGTATCATTAGATGCGCCGGATCTTCAACTTTAACATGAAACAGTTTTTTCATTGAAATGTGGTTACACTTTTTGTGAGACCATGTAAGATGGGTCCGTTACTTTGCACGATTACCCATGCATGCAATATAAATAACATATATATATATATATATATATATATATATATATATATATATATATATACACACAAATTACTTTTATACATACTTGTAACATATCTGATCGGCCGTTTGTGTGTGTCCGAGATTTGTCTTCGAAAACTCTCACCAAATTCCAACTAAATTTTGCGGTAGGATGCGACATGGACAGCTTCACAATAACTGTATAATTTGGATGGATCTGTACAATGTGGATATGGATCCGGATCTATCCAAGCATATTCACCATTTTTTAGTCTGATAGCTGGTCAAAATATATGCCGCCGGTTACTGAAGTTAACTTTGATAACACAACACAAAAGAACATTCAAAAGGAGTATTCCCATGTAATTATAAGGATCGGTGATGTTATGATATCACACAGCGCTAGCTAGTTTCACTTTGACAGCTGTTCAAATTTGCCGCGGAAATTGAAACACTTGATATATATATATATATATATATATATATATATATATATATATATATATATATATATATATATATATATAATATATATATATATAGGCATTGATTCAGGATTGCTTTTCCGCAGAAAAAAATTGTCTTTAGGCTAAAGATGCATCCTACAATCATATCAAACGGGGTTCTATTATGGCCTCACTGGTCTTTGCCAGTCGCGGAGCTCAGCGCTCTGCCAGTGCAGCAAGTAAAACTCGCCTCATCTTCGAGTATTCTCGGTTAGAATACGAATTCCGCCGAGGCGTTCAGAGTGTCCAGGATATTGTAATGCACGCAAATATTTCGTTTTTGTGTCATGTTTGTTACTACTTATCAGCTACTTATGTGGAAAACATCTAGAAAATAGGTATTCACCTTTCCAACGACTTGGTACAAAATGAAAAATGCTTTCCCATGCACGCGTTTGCCTGTCTGATATTTTTACGGCATTTCGAGAATGAGCCCATGAAAAATCCATTAGCTTTGCTGTTGATCCGGCACATTATCCGGATTCAAGAACGCAATAAAGCAATTTTCACAAATTATGCAGTCACTTATGCACGAATGAACCTTGGAATAAAGGTCGAAAAAGTGAATGCAAACAAGGTTTTATGGTATTCCGCTTAAGGGACCTTCTAAATGTCGGAGGCTTGTATACCTTAGGATTCCGATTTCTGGTTTATGAATGCCTTTAGAGAGAGAAAGATTGTGTTAGAGAAGTTAAATTAATTCAGCGGTTTATTTATAGTATTTAGTGAAACAACTCTACAGAATAAAGTCACAGGACCAGACATTCTGTACGTTATGTCGGGGTGTCCGCCCTAGAGAGGTGTCCGCAGTCCGAGGTTTCAATGTACTAGTCATTACAAGTAAGCTTCTTTTTAATTAATTAAAATCAAACATGTTTCTTCATATATAGAATGGTGTGTGCGAAATATTTGAAAATATTAACATAAAATGTAATCAGTTCGGTTCAGCCCGGGCTGATTTCGCCTGTTAGGCGAACGTGATAACCTTAACACTATTAAACCGATGTACACTTAGGCTACACTAGAAAGGTATGTACTATCAGTGAAGCGCCATCTGTCAAAAAGGTATGGAACTATGAATCTAGTATATAAATACGAGTTTATATATTATTCGTTGTAATATTAAAAGCTTCAATAAATGTTCCGCTAGGATACTGCAAATATTATAAACTTTAAGTATATGTATAAGTAGGAAATTGAACTCCACAGGGATGGATTCCTTAAGACTTGATGATAAATTGAAAAATTATGAAATATGTGTCTCCGTGTCGGGGAATCGAACCCCGGTCTCCCGCGTGACAGGCGGGGATACTCACCACTATACTAACACGGACCTTGAAAAATGTTGTGGCTTTTACAGTACTTGTCTGTTTGGATAGTGTTCATTGAATTATATTTATATTTCAGTATTTGTTAGACTTGTTTCGTCCTTAATTCTGATTCACTCTTTTGCTCCGTTCTTAATTCCGATTCGCTCATTTGCTCCAGGCCCGTCCTCCCTTCGAGCACCGAAGGCGCAAAACGTTTCTATTTAGGGGGGGGGTCCGGGGGTAGGCCTTTGGGCTCCCCTCGGCTGAAATTTTTTCAAATTTGATTAGGTGCTTAATAGCATCATATTCATATTACATTTTTTTTCAAACAAATTTTCATAAAAATAATAATAAAGAATATACTCCTTTTTCGGCACATGGCGCTTTTAGGGCGGTGCATCCCGTTCATATTTGCTATCACCGAAAGTTAACAACATGCAATTAATAACACAGGGGAAAGGTTGTGTACGTATACAATTAAAATATATACGCATATATATACAATTAAATATGACAAAAAGTTTAAATTATGAAATAAAGATAAGATTAGATAAGATATCATTTATAAGCCTTCAGTTCCAGGAATTTGTTACCTTGCAATTCATTGCATAGAAATAAAATAAAATAAATAAATAGGCCTACATAACAATGACACAGAACGTATTTGACTATGCACGTAGAAATAAGCATGTAAAAATGATTAAAGAGATAATCTGCAGGTAAAACACATAATTCAAAACATTGATATATATTAGAGGGTTTTGAGTTTGACTTTTTAATATTGTATGACACAAGAGATTTTTTTAAAGCGAGTATATGATTGCAGAATGTTACATAAATATAAGAGTTTACCCGAATGTGCCAATAGGGCTACTTCACTTAAGCAGCTGGCAGGCTGATGTAGGGGCAAACAGAGGGGCAGGGCTGGGCACTGGGCAGTGTATTAGCATATGGCTCAGTGTGCATATCGGCTGAACCTGTATCTATTTTGCTAATGTAATTGTAAGTTTGTCATAAAGCTTTAGATAGATAATCACCATGACAAAAAAAGATGGTCTTGAGGCAAATCCTGAAAATCCTGATACCTCTGGGACTTGATAAAAGTGTTAATAGCCTTTGATTCAAACTTGCACCCGTATCTGACAGCAGAAGGTAATGCAGCCTCATTCAGACCACTGTCTCTCAGGAGGGCCCTTGCTGTTTTATCACCATCCATTGAATGTGTCAGCCGATACATTTTTATGCTGTCAATAAACCCCTTCTCATAATAAACCAGTTCTTGTTTTCATTCTGTCCTCTAGTTGCAAACTCTATTTTGTTTAATTAAGCATCTGTGTATTTCATTAAAGGTAAAAACAGTCCTCAAAACATGATGAGCCACATCTGCTGTGTTTTGAAAGGTAAATACCTATGTTATCTATAGGTGACAAAGCTGTAAGGGGTGTTACTGTATCATTCATTTGCTTCTGTGTTTTGTTTGTAAACATTGTATCTAAAATACAGGCTTCTGGGCAACAAATCTGTATGCGCTTAAAAATCTCATCAGCAGAAGGTAAATTCACTCCCTCCGGTACAGGGTTGTACCTGTCTTCGGTGGCTGAGCTGGCATTCTTAGATTTTCCCTTAATAGATGTCTCCAGCAGGGTCACAGGCACAGACTCTTCCTTTTTACTACCTTTTCTAGTCCATGTACATGAGCCCGAGGTGACACTTGTGGTAGAATTATTATCCATCTATCCAACAATGTCAAACTATGTAGCTACAACGTGTCGGCAACCCCCATCTAGACCCCCATTACAAGAACAGTATCCTGCATGAATGCGACTGGCATCAGAGACATTGCTTAGGATCACCCATACATTATAGTGGTTTGAATTAGTGACAGGGTCCTTCTCCCATGTTCTTGGTTTCACTTAACTCTTTACTGCAAAGCAAGTATCCCTGTGATACTGATGTACCTCGATGTGTTTCACATACCCATCCCTTGCCATGGTGTACCCTTCCATGTTATAGTATTCCCTGAGGTTTCACATATTGTACTCATCAAACGATATATAAAATAATTGTAAATGTCAAACACTGACAGGACTGGTAAGACACCTAGGTTTTGTGTGCCTCCTTCTTTGAAGTTTCCTGGATTTTCAAGCTGGATTCTGTGAGATGTAATTAACTTATCACCCAGTACTTCCTCCCTGTCCTCAATCAAGCCATCTGGGTCCACCTCTAATGCCATTTCATGGCTAGCATTACACAAGTCAATTAGCTCAGATTTCTTTGCTTGTGCTGCTACAACCCCTCTTTCTTTCGGACACAACTGTAACTCTTTAACAGATTTTTTGCTGAAATTTGCATCCATATTTAATAATTGATCAATGATAGGACTGTAACCCCCGAGTGGTCAGCTAGTGACAAGCCTGCATCTGACCGATGTCCAGATGCTGTGCCCCTAGCTTGTTTGCCCTTACATCAGCTTGCCCGTGGCTTAAGTGCATACGTCCTATTGGATGGAGTGTGTCGTTCACGACCGTTAATATGAAGGCCATTGATTTGATGTCACAGATTTCCTCGTGTGTGGCAAAAGAAGGGCTAATAGGCCTACGAATGCTAACAAAGAATCTACGGGTCCTCGATTGCTAAAATGAATGCTTAAAAATATTCTAAGGCCTCTTGGAATAATGTGAATGCTACAAAAAAAATACGGGCCCCCTTGGGCGAATATGAATGCTAACAAAGAATCTACGGGCCCTTTAGGGCTAATTATTCATGTTAACAAAGAATTTACGGGCCCTCTAGGGCTAATATATATGTTAACAAAGAATTTACGGGCCCTCTAGGGCTAATATATATGTTAACAAAGAATTTACGGGCCCTCTAGGGCTAATATATGTATGTTAACAAAGAATCTACGGGCCCTTTTTGGCTAATGTGAATGCTAACAAAAAATCAACGGGCCCGCTATATTTGACTAATATACTGTGGTTGCCTTTTTATTCGCGAGGGTTTTAATTTCGCGATATTCGGGAATGTGAAATAATCGAATATATATATGAATATATATATAAATATGAGACCCTCGGTAATAAGATGCCCCATCAACTAAGATGACCTCTGAAAACAACCTCATCAGCAACCTAAGTTGTGCCTGGTTTCGAAACTCGCCCATGCATTAGCCCTTACACACCTACAAACAGAATGTGATAGAAATCGACTGTGATACAAGTCCTAATTTAATGACTTAACCAGAAATAAGTTAAGTATTGTAGGATTTTTTCTAAACTTTAAATCAATACAGATCCTGCTATATTTAAATTTTACAAGTTATGGTGCAATCGCGAAAATGAAACCCTCGCGATACGTCCGAAATGAAGAAATCGCGAAATTTCAGCCTCGCGAAAATAAAGCCAACCACAGTAAATGCTAACAAAGAGCCTATAGGAACTTTCAGGCTGATATAAATTTGATATGAATGGGAATCTATGGGCCCAGCTAGGGCTGATATAAATACTAACAAAGAGTCTATAAAACTGTCAGGCTAATATATATTTGTAAAGAAAGAGAGTCTATTGGCCCCGCTAGGGCTGATATAAATACTGACAAAGAGTCTATAGGAACTTCAGGCTAATATAAATTTGTTCAGAAAGAGAGTCTATGGGCCCTCTAGGGCTAATATAAATACTAACAAAGAGTCTATAGGAACTTTCAGGCTAATATAAATTTCATATGAAAGAGAGTCTTCGGGCCCTCTGGGGCTAATATAAATACTAACAAAGAGTCTATAGGAACTTCAGGCTATTATAAATTTGATCAGAAAGAGAGTCTATGGGCCCTCTAGGGCTAATATAAATACTAACAAAGAGTCTATAGGAACTTTCAGGCTAATATAAATTTCATATGAAAGAGAGTCTTTGGGCCCTCTGGGGCTAATATAAATACTAACAAAGAGTCTATAGGAACTTCAGGCTAATATAAATTTCATATGAAAGAGAGTCTTCGGGCCCTCTTGGGCTAATATAAATACTAACAAAGAGTCTATAGGAACTTCAGGCTAATATAAATTTCATATGAAAGAGAGTCTTTGGGCCCTCTGGGGCTAATATAAATACTAACAAAGAGTCTATAGGAACTTCAGGCTAATATAAATTTCATATGAAAGAGAGTCTTCGGGCCCTCTGGGGCTTATATAAATACTAACAAAGAGTCTATAGGAACTTTCAGGATAATATAAATTTCATATGAAAGAGAGTCTTTGGGCCCTCTGGGGCTAATATAAATACTAACAAAGAGTCTATAGGAACTTCAGGCTAATATAAATTTCATATGAAAGAGAGTCTTCGGGCCCTCTGGGGCTAATATAAATACTAGCAAAGTGTCTATAGGAACCTCAGGCTAATATAAATTTGTTCAGAAAGAGAGTCTATGGGCCCTCTAGGGCTAATATAAATACTAACAAAGAGTCTATAGGAACTTTCAGGCTGATATAAATTTGTTATGAAAGAGAGTCTATGGGCCCTCTAGCACTAATTTAAATACTAACAAAGAGTCAATAGGAACTTTCGGGCTATTATAAATTTGTTAAGAAAGAGAGTCTATGTGTCCTCTAGGGCTAATATAAATACTAACTAAGACTCTATAGGACTTTTAGGCTAAAATATATGTTACATGAAATGCCTCTCAATAAGATTCATTCCTCTCCCAAGCGCCTATGCTATTGATTTTTGATCGTTTTCATTACACAGAAACCATGTTTCTATTTTAACGTATTCATGCGAAATCATATTGTTCTTATCAGTTTCTTCGTCTGCATACGGTATCAACAACGTAGTCACCTGTGTAGGATTCATTTAGTGGCATGCGCTTTGTAAGGTAAGCGGAACTATAACATCTACTCACCTGTTGTTGCAGCGGTAGGTCATTTTTCTTGTCAGTGACAGAAGTGGCCAAATGAAAACTATTGGGGAATTGGAGGTAGAAGTCCAGATTAAAGTCTTAATTTCCTGCATGTGTTTTACATATCGATATTAATTTTATGAATCTTTATTCTAAATATTCTACATATTATTGTCATCGGCGGTCATCATGTTGTATTCATCGTAACTCACTCCTGTCTCTCCCAAGTCTCTGTCTATCTGTCTTTGTATCTCACTCTGTGTTTTTTCTTTCTCCCCCCCCCTTTTCTCTCTCTCTCTCTCTCTCTCTCTCTCTCTCTCTCACACACACACACACACAAACACACAACATATATATATATATATATATATATATATATATGTAAACACACACACACACACATATATATATATATATATAAATGTACACACACACACACACACCCTCACACACACACACACACACACATATATATATATATATATATATATATATATATTGTCCATATATTGCTTATACCTATTGGTTATACTGTGAGCCAGTGGTAGAGCACATGCAGGAGTCGAAGCTTTAAGATCGTGAGTCTGATATTTTTCTCGGTCGGCTCCACACAAGGTGAGCGCTCTGATGTGAAGGCCGTGCCCAACGGCCTTGCTTCACTCACAAACGAGTGCTCCTTTCAGGGGTACAATCCAGCAATGATGACGATTGCATACCCAATTTCCGCGGGTGCAGTAGTCAGTAGGCCCTTTTAACACAAGGAAATAAAATGTGAAATCGCTCACACGCACTAGTTTGTCATGGAATCACCGATAAGTGTACATACATACCACATATAGTCGAACATATGGCAACACGTGATCTTATTTAAGTCTAAAAAGCGAAAGAAAAAAAACAAACAAAAAAGCTAAAGTTATTATATATAGTTCATATAATAGACTATGTTAGGTTTGTCTCTTTATTTGTTAGCAGGAATCGTATGCAAAGCGTATCGGTAATGCTACGGTCACAAATCACTAAGTGCCGCCTGCCGGCGTGGTAACTGCCAGTTTTCACTAAAATTCGTCAGGTGGCAGCTCGGTGGCAGGCACAATCGGCAGGCGGCAGTCGGCATTTTAGACGCCGCTAGGACGCCGCTGAAATTTTAAGAAAAAGTTAAAATTCTGTCTGCCACCGGCCGATTTTTTCCAATTATGCCAGTCGTCAGGTCGCCGGCCGGGCGCATTTCGAAGTCGCGCGGTGGCTATCAAGCGGCAGGCAGGCAGCAGCGCGATTTTTATTCGATCGTGGGGCTCGAGGTCCTTCAAACTTCGGCCGGCGATCGGTAGGATCTAACTGCCACTCTCTAGCATCCGGCCTGCTGCCGTTATGCTACCGACATGCCACCGTACGATTTCAAAATATCTGCCGGCGGCAGGGCGGAGATTGAAAGGCAGCTGGGAGGCGGCTGTCGGTGTTGGTAGGTGGCAGGACGGCGATCTGCCGATTGCAGACTCCCGGATCCCTGAATATAAATCCGAGGCCATCCATTCTTGTTGGAAGGAAATGGTTGATAATAATGGTTGATGGAAAATGGTTGATAATAAATGGTTGAAGGTACACTTTGTAGTGATACGAGAGCAATCTAGGTTTATATATCCAACCGGGAACCAGACTGCCGCCGTCAGATTATCGGGCGGGCGCCGGCCGGTGGCAATTAGAATGCCCGATCGTTGGCCGGTGGCAGGTGTAAATGGCCGGTGTCCGCCAGGTCACCGGGAGGTGGCAGGTAAAATCTGACGGCTGCCGGCCTGTCGCCTAACTGCCACCGGCCAACACCCTGATGACGTCACACACACCCTCGAACTTAGACACTGCCTTGGGCCGCCCGGAGCCCGTCAGGCGGCCTTTTACTGGCAGTTATTTATAACCACTCGCACCGATTTGCAAAAAGTCGGCCGGCGGCATGTAACTTTAAGAATCCGCCGATGTTTAAAAATCGGCAGGCGGCAGTTTCACATTGTGACCGTAGCATAACCGTATTGAAATGGCGTATCGATATGTATCGATATATCGGTATTTTGATACCGCTCTATATCATATCTGGTTAGTGAAAAACGTATTATATATATTGAATCTTTATATATTTTGGTTAGCTAACTGTCGTTATCTATGCTTACCTAACAAGACCCCACCCCATTCAATACATATCTGTTAATGGGTCTATACCTGCAACCTCTGTGATAAGTCCTTCATTTATTACAGAGGGTTGTAATTTTACCGTCCTGTCTATTTTTTTTTATTTACGAATGTCTTCATCATTTGTCAATTCATGCAAGTCTATAATTAAAGAGGCCTTTGCAGAGGAAATTACGATCCTATGACAAAGAAAAACTGGGCCAAAAACTCTAGTTGGCGAATATTTAATAATATCATGACCAGATTTCTCGTGTATTTTAACTGTCATACTGAAATAAAATTCTTTGTATAACTTTACATATAAATACTCGTTACTTTTAAATACAAAAGGAGACGTGGATAAGGTATTGGTTATAACAAATAGGAACACTGACGTTTCATTACGTCCTAGAAAGGATATAATATATAACCCGCTGTAACTGTATTTGAATATTGTAACATTTCTTTGTGCTTTTATTAGAGATAACCAACAGCCGACATATGTTGTATATTTTTTAAATATAAAATGCTTAGTCTCGTACATTTTTTGTGTGTTTCCACGTCAGGGGAGGATCAGGGATTTAGGAAAAGGAGGGGTCCAATCCAGAAGGACTTATGACAAAACCTAAAAAAAGTCCATCGGGCGGGAAAAGGGGGGGGGGTCCAGGCCTAAAAAATGGTCTGAAACCCTTAATAAAAGTTATACGGTGGTGAAAAAAGTCGGGGAGGTCCGAACCCCCCTGATCCTCATTTGCACGATCATTTATATTGCAGGAATTAATGTTTATCCATAAAACGGGCGTTTCAATTAAAACAGCTTGCGTCGTTCAATTCTTATATCCTAGTTTCATTAATATTTGAATGTTTATGTTTAAGGGTCTTGTTTGGACAGAATAGTTTGAAAAGCCAGATGCATGGATTGTTTGTTTTATTTCAGGAATACACTAATATGAAATTGAATGATGGAAAGCTTAAAAACAGTATGCAGCATAGGAGATATAAGCGATGTACCATTGTATTGTTTTTTTCGATGGTAAGTATAGTAATATAAACACAATTAAAGTTAATAATATATACGACAGCGAACATTCCGTACTTTATCTAAACCCGATAGTTAATAGAAGTCTCTGCAAACTAAATGTACATTTTTTTTAACATTTATTACCAAAACAAATACAAAAAACATAAATTGACAACAGTATTTGCATATACATTATGCAATAATACACATAAACAACATGTAAACACCTACAGTATTCTCTTAAACCTTTATTATATATGCACAGGTGTCTATCAGTGTAATGACACCAATGTTTCACCGGAGTTTAAAACATAGTGCCATTGCAAGAAGCTATTAGAAGCTATCATATCATTGCTATATTGTTTAATTCAGTAAACCAGAAAATGTTTTCCATTTGACTGCATGTTTTTGTGTCTTACACACACAATGCTATATTCTTCTCTATATTAAATCAGCTTTTAATTACTGTTTAAACTTTATCATTATTTTTCTTTCTTTCTTACATCTGATTACATAAATATATCTCTTGACATTTAATGTTACAAAATTCAACCAAGTTGCTTCATAAGATCCCAATAAAATATCTTCGAAGGGCAATGTGATTGTGGACTGAACAGAATAATTATTCTTCTAAGATATATAAATTTACATTTTTTTATACTTATGCAAATGATCGGTTTTGTGAAACACTGATAATTTCAGGTTAAATTGATTTTTTTTTCTCATTCACGTTGCTATATATATTATATATTTACCGTTCTTAGTATTTATATTAATAATGAAATTTTCTCTAACACCCCTTGCAGTTTTATTTCCATGTATAACATTTTATTATTTTCCTAGGAAAATGGAGGACAAACAACTGACAGAGGGACTTAGGGACAGATATGGATGAGCGTAAAACCTTTGTACGTCCAACTTGATTGCCGGCGAAAATATAAGATAAAAATAAAGTTTTTTTTTCTATTTTTTTACACAGGTGTGCTGCATATTGTTCTTTAACGTCTATGGCAGCTCCAAAAAGAACAGCATTAAGGCAGTCGGTAAAGGTAATCTACTATTGTCCTATTTTATAGATAAAGAAACTCTCCACCCATATGAACATGTTCTATTAAAGTTACGTATTATAATGTTTCTTCGTATCTAAACATACATCAAATATCTTCACTAGAATCCTTGAGTTTCTCTGTGACATTTATAAAAAGTTCTCTAAAAAAACCCACAAGGAACCCCACACGGGCTGAGTAGTGTTCAACTTTAATGAGTTACACACACACACAGAAACAGACACACACACCTTGTGTATATATATATATATATAGAAGGTAGATTTACCCTCCGGTGTAAAGTGCTCTATATGGCCTTCAGACAAGGCCAGAGCGATTCTAACAACATTCACCTGAGGACCGGGTCGCATCTCGTGAAACAGTCTGTAGTGAATTTACAGTGTTGCTTCTCTTCAGTGTTTTATGTAATATATATACTGTTAGACAGATATGGGTGTAACTGAAATACCATGTAAAAAGAAGCAAACAATATTGATCATGTGTTTTACTAAAACAGCTTAGACAAAAATCTTAATACATGTCTGAAAATGTGTATAGTATTTATCTACGCTAAAGAAATGTACACCAGAATAACACTTTGAGTTTTAATATGCACATTCAATATTCTAGATACGGACCGTTTGCCCGATTCCAGATCACTACCTCTTCCCGTTATTGAATCGAACAGGCTGTTTTCTGAAGGTAACAGATGTTCTTTTGTGTTACCTTGAACTAGGTTGTGTCAGTTAATGTTACAATAGGCTACTTTATGTCCATGTTGTTACATTATGGCCCATTACATTATTACACTACGTTTTTATATGATTCCGTATCGGCAACATACAAAACATACAGCATTGATTCATGAGAATACAAACAATGGTGCCAATATTATGTTCGATTAATATCTGTTTTAGTTGCCAATGGCGTTTATAGTCTGACCGTCCTTTCTGTCCGTGTTTCTGTGTGCTCGTTTGTCTCCCAACTATCTCTCTGATGCCTCGGGGCCGTCCAACAGGGTAGAAACAGAAGAGATTCGTTTCAATTAGAAGCGACCTCTAGCGGAGTGGTGGGCGATAACGCGCGGTTTAAAATGTTTCCATCAATGAGAGCAGTACATTCCCAGCACCCTTCCCTAAGAGGTGGTTTTTACTCAAAACGAATCTTTTTGTTCCGTTAGGGATTGTGGGACGGCCAAAACGTCTTCAAGTGTCAACTTCAAAATTAAAATGTGCCATAATTCAAGAAACAGCCCTCTGTTTGCATTACACATTCATCACATTTGCAAAATATTACTCTTTCTGTGTAGTTTGTAACACACATGATTTCTGTTCATGTAATTTGCTTGGAAACAATTCTTATACAATCTATTTTAACTAACTATACATTACCCTCTCCAGTGCATGTATACCAGTACCATCAGTGTATTTAGAAGCCCCAGTGCATTTTTGGGAAAATAATTTCTTCACCAACAGTCCCTTACCAGCAGATTCGTAATTTTTTTGTGTCGAAATGAAATTGATTAAAGAGATGAAATGATACTCTTGCATGAGGACGATAGCAGGAACAATGGTTACGTATTTTTGGACAAAAGATAGGAATATATATGTAAAAAATATACAGCCTGACTTTTTCTAAATCGGTCATTTTTTTATGTTAGATAGGTCTAGTTTTCAGGATAGGACAGCATTTGACAAGCCTTGAGTGATACAATTGCAAATAACGTCAAATCTCGTCACGTTTGGCGTCAAATGTGACTAAGCAAGATTTTGCTAAAAGGCTTATAACTTGATCACTTTTTATGCTAGAGAAGTTAAGTGTGTGTATCTGTTTGTATCTCGAATTTCGCTGAGATGCCTTCAGGCATGGACTAAAAACTTGGTCATTTTACCATGCATGGGCCGCAACAGGACCCTACAATTGCTTTCTCCGTTACTGTGATCGCCAGCTGGGGACTATGGCACGGCTACGTCTTGTTTAGATATATTTACATGGATATTCCAGATATCTAAAGGGGCCCAATCACCTTTCTGACCTTTATAAACTAAAGGTAACCCCTTGGAGCCTTTATAAAAATAGACCAGATAACACGGATATCACTGCACACTGGCTGTTTGTTTTGTTTATATCAACCTGTTAACACTATGCGGAGGCCCGCCAAAATATTCAAACAGTTGTCCGGTTGCAAAACAAGTTGATAAACAAGTTCATACATCTTTCACGGAGGCATTATAAGAACTTTTCATAACCAGAATTACCCTTGGATCATTAATATATACACAGATGAAGCCAGAAATCACATAAATTCTTTTTCAAAATGTAGGTGAATGGGCACCTTTAAACCTTTCCCTTTCCACTATTACAGAAATAAAGACGAAGACCAACAGCAGCGCGGTTCAAGCAAAAACCAAGGTTTTGATAATATCTCACATGCGCGGTGGCTCCACGTTCCTGTCTGAGCTGTTCAACATGAACGACGACGCGTGCTACTGGTGTGAGCCGGTCGACCCGATGTTCCACGCCATGTACGGCTGTAGCTCACAGATACTGCCGGCGGATGTTCATTTTTCACCAGCTGGAGAAAGAAAGTAAGACCACCTTGTCCGCTACATTCTGGTATTATTGTTTTAGTTTCACTGGTACATTTTTATCGGGTATATAATCTGGCTATTAAACCTGGCTGTTAAACACTTACATGGTAAATATTAAGATATTGGTATATATGTATGTGTGTGTGTGCGCTGGGGAGTTCCGACAGCTCTTGTTTTCTTTAAAGCTAGCTATTCGCCTACGTTTTCTATAGTATTAATGTGATTTCTGGCTTACTCTGAATATATGTTAATGAACTGCAGGCAATTCTTGCTCAGAAAAGGTCTGTGACGTCATATACATAATTTTCAATTCTGAACGTTAACTCTCCTTTTTTTTCAAAGCAAACGTAAAAGAAGGTAATACACTTACTTTTGCATATTTCAGACTATTGACAGCCTACGAGAGGCGCCATCTAGTGTTATACATCCTTCAACTATTGGGTGACACTGCAGTTCAGGATATAGCACCGGAAATACTTTACAGTGGAACAGTTCTCTCAAAGCCCGCTAGATGGACCCAACTATTTAGGAGATGCGTCGGGGCGGTTCATACAAACTATCCTCATTGTGCCGAACTTTCTTGTACAACAATGGCTCGCTGCATTGCCAATGACACAGAGACGCACACGGACTTGAAAGATCAGCTGGCAGTAAATTCCTCTCTTTGCCCAACAGAGAGAATCAAATGCCATTACGGCCGTATGGTAAATTTAAGAGAAAGCACCAAAAGTTGCTTCAAATATGTCGACGACTCTTGCATGAAGAAGTCAATAAAAGCTATTAAGTCGATACGACTTCCGCTCGCCATAGCAGAAGATGTTTTGGCTAAAGATCCGTCAGTAAAAATAATCTACAACATCAGAGATCCTCGCGGGATATATATTTCTCGTCTTAACGGCCCCTGGTGGGTGGATTCCAAAGTGACTCGTGGAAACAGACTTCTGGATATAAAATATGTATGTAAACTGATGGATGAAGATTTCTTAACGCTAAAACGCCTGCAGACACATTTTCCAAAGAATATACTTCTCATAAAATATGAAGATTTTGCAAAACACCCACAAAGCATAGCTGAGTACGTGTATAACTACGTAGGACGAACATTAAATAATTCGGTGAAATTTTGGTTGAGCTCAAGTACGAGTGCACCGAAAGACTCTGGCTACGTTGAAACAAGGCGGGCTAATTCCACGAATACTGCTTACGCCTGGAGAGAAAAAATAAAAATAAGCGATCATCAGACTATTAATGAATATTGTCATCATACCTTAATAGCATTTGGATATCCAGAATATATATAGATAAAACAACCAACAGCATAGGCGCAATTTTCGGGGGGGGGAGGGCAGGCGAGACATATCCCCGAACCCTTTTTAAAAAGGGAGGAATACCATATCTCCCCACACACCCACACACATCAGTTTGTTAATTACTAGAAAATGGGGCCTTGTTGAGGCCCATTGCTAAGGAAGGGTATATTGCTCGGAAGGAAGCGAACTCCCCAGACTCGCAAGGTGGCGACGTCTGGTGATCGATACGGAACCAATTTATAGTGGTAATGAGGATAGGCGGTGTGATCTCTTGCGACAGACCGGCGTTGTTATCATGCGTGAAAGTGACAGGGGCAAATTAGTGTGGATTCTGTAAGTTAGCGCATCTGACAGACACAGGTAGTAAAAACGGCCCACTGTCATGTCCCGCTTCGGCTGGTTTGGGGTAACAAACAAACAAACAAATGACTGAATGATAAATAGGGTGTATGATTTGATACATATATAATCCGTATCAGGTTTTTAATGGGTTAGCCACAGGAGTGGATAATGAAGAGACGCTGGCAACAGAGAAGTGCCAAATTAAGCCCCTCATATCTTAAAAGTTCTTGTTTTTAAAACGTCCTTCATGAACACCCTTTGTATTCAAGCCTTGCGTTTCAAAGGTTTATGAATGTTTTGTATATCAACAATTTCCGATTAAGTTTAAGGTATACATTTATCTGTTTCAGTTTGCACATCACTCTGATAACGCATAACCAGATATCAGATATCGATAACGCAGTTTTTGTATATTATACAGTTATAGCTCAGTGATTTTTAATGTGCTTGAAATTCTTTAATTGTACACTTTCCAGCAGCTTCTTCTGTATGGAAAGTTTATCAATATAAAATTTCACCTTTTACAATCCGCGGGTTCTTCGCTGTTGTTAATTCGGATTATTTATGTAAGACTCGGAGTAGCGGCAGCCTGCCGTCCAAACGTCAATTTTTAATTAATTGAATATTTGAGGTGGCAATATGAGCTATAGACTTCGGATGAACCCTAGTATGAGTAGATGTGCACACAATTTCTAACAGCACTTTTCATTTTCATCTGCTTGTCGAATTTAAATTTTCCCGAGGTAAGACAAAAGTAAGTTATTCTGATGGGAAAAATAATGAATATTACATTAACGGTTGACTTGTGTGTATTCATGCAGCAGTTATAAATAACGACGCGCAATAAATGGTTTCACTCGGAAAGTTTGTCTCACCGTCCGTCTCATGACGGCATGAAAGCGAAAACTGCGGAAGCCGAAACTGCTTTAAACTTTATTTCTCGCCTCCATGGTAACCACCACAAATTTTGTGTAACAATTTTTTTTCTCATTATTTTGCAAATAAACCATGACCATATTAGCCTCTGATGTCAAATGCCATACCATGCAGCAAATATTTTGGTCTAACGCTTGGAATGGATGTTCTATTATGACTCCTGTCGTGACTCCCTATCAGTTTAATTTTAAAAAAGGCCTGTATGTCATGTTGACATGGGTAGACTAGAGAAATTTCTAATTGCCTCTGTGTCCTAGCTCGCCAGTTTTATTATTTTTTTTTCATTTATTTTTAAATAGCCGACTGCAGACAAATAGAAAATTCCTGACAGGCTGCAAAGAGTGCATCATACAATACAGCAACAAATACCTCATACCAGCGGTATGACTTGGTTTTAAAACCATAATCGATAGCTGAAAAATAAGAACGACAGATGATCGATTATTAACCGATTATTTTATGTTCTTTCTTTATTACCTTGAAATCAGATGTAAACTAGTGCCTAAAATATAGACCTCAGTATAACATACTGAAACCATCAGTCCACCCGATTCGAAGGTCGACTTGCCGTCGGACGATTGTTGGCTGCGCAAGGTTTCGTTTTGTTGCTGTTCGTTACTATGTGTAGGTATACATCTGACAGGATTAGATTCTTTGCCTGTTTATGCATATTCGTTTTTAATCGATTATGAAAAAATGTAATCGGTTTTATCATGATTGATAATATTAATAGTATTTTAGTGATTATTTATAATTAATAAAAATATCATAAAAGTAATAATGATATATCTGTGACCACGTCTCAGATTGGCATGTTTATCCTGACCTGCCGGGAATCATGTCAAGTGTGTCCTTAGTGGAGTCCTCTTCAATATAATAAAAAAAAAAACTGACAAATTTAACAATATTTTTAAGGGTCTGCAGCAACGCCATACATTTTGCTGTAGTAAACTGTTTTACCTCCAGGGAACAGCACTACATCCTTGCTGAATTTCCATTATATTGCTGGACACGGGGCCTTCTTAACGTGCCTATGCATCATTTATAAAAAGTGTGAGATTTTGTTATCTTTTTCTCCATTGAGCGTTTGTTAATGTACCATAATTCCGGCCTCCAAGTAATTTTAAACAAGCATTTGGTAACCATGTCTTTATATAACAAATTAATAGACCTGCACGGTCAATCGCGGTTGGGATTATGCTCATTAAGCTGTTCCATGTTGTATTTTACTCTAAGCTAAGGGACTTATTTAGTTTTCTTTGACATTTATTAAAAATTAATTGGTTGTTTAGGTAATAAGTTATTAGTTTCACTAAAGACATTATTTGTACATACATTATCATTAAATGTCACAGGTGTAGGTATATACATATACTCATTCATTAAGGAAGCAGGTTTTCCTTTGGTTAGGTACTGTCCTGCCGTGCTTGTATTTTGTTTTTAAGTTTTATACGTTTGGTTTAGCTTTAGCGTGATATGTT
Organism: Sipunculus nudus; assembly: GCA_026874595.1. NCBI lineage: Eukaryota > Metazoa > Annelida > Sipuncula > Golfingiida > Sipunculidae > Sipunculus > Sipunculus nudus. The sequence goes on along the minus strand of CM049307.1, from coordinate 44,325,716 downwards.
TATACAATTGGAAGATCATGTTTTAATGTTAAGTTTATACTTTTATATTAGGTTTAGTTTTTGGTTTATTATCATTCAGAGTGTTTAGTTTCAGGTGTCGGTTAGTCATCATTGATGTAATACATGTTCCCCCTGGCTCAAACATCGCGTGTTGGCGCTCACAATCGGAACTTAGAACACGCGGCCTTGTTATGGTATATAGACACAAGTAGACTGTATTTATCAACATGCACAACCATATCAAGGTGTTAAACAGCCGTCTGCGAGGTACTGAGACTGTACAATGGTTTTGCTGGGTACAATGGTTTTGCAAATGGTTTTGCTGGGTAACTTTTGTATAAAGCAAAAGTGAACTGATAATGTGAAAGATTTGAGATAAAATAGCTCCTGTTTTATTTTTCTTTAAGTTGGAAAATTTTACCATCAATTACGGGTGTTGTTTAGTTTTTCTTCACGCGTTTTTAGTCTTTTTGTTTTTACTATGGGCACTTGTTTTCTGGGTATAATTTATAGGAGTATGTGTACGTGTAAGCATGAGTGTATGTATATGTACGTCTATGTTTGTTTAATTATATATATGACGATCAGGGTTCGGTAGTGGATCTAGGTTATGATGTTCGGATATGACTTGTCAGGCCAATCCGGGAGCGAAAGAACTTGGTCGGCTGGTTTGTTTCTGAGGTATTTGCCAATCTCACCTTGCGGACCTCACGTTTCCTCCTCGACTCCGCCAGTCGTGCAATATCAACGTCTTCTGCACCTTTATATGTACAGCTGCACGCCACGCTGTTTGATCCTGCGCTAGACTTCCGAATGTATCTGTGTTGATGGATAGTTTTTTTTTCAACGATGCTTTGAGACTGTCCTTGTAGCACCTCTGCTGAGCACTGACCGTAACGATGGATCTTTTATCAGATAACAGTTCCCCATACACAATAGTTTAGGAAGTCTTGTATCTGGCATGCGGTAAACGTGACCTGTACAGCGAACCCTTGCCCTAGGCTCAAATACAAATGATCGGGAAATGACGAGGCTATTCTGTCCCTCCGCAAAAAGTGCTAACAAAAATGGATAAAAGTTCCAGAAATGGTTACCAAATTTGCACAGACTCAAAGTAAAGCTAACCCAAGTATCAATACCGAAACAAAATATATACAAAGTTGTTGCTTCATATTAGCGAATTATCTTTCTTAGGTGTATTTTCGGACCCTACACATTTGTGAATACAACGAATGATACGGACCCTAATATCGCCCATGATTGCTGTCAGTCTCTGTTATTGTTTGGCAATTTTGGCAAAGACTCCAGGTCATCGCTATTTTTAGGATTGTCAGCAAAAAAAAATACAGGCCTACTTAATCAGTTGTTTATAAATCTGTGCCATACAACTATATTTTGAGACATTTAGCTGACGTGCCAATGTTTTAAAGATTGAACTTTACTATTATCTAGTTCCCCTGACGAAGGGATGCTTCATGCTTCGTATCACAATTAGTGAATGTTGTTATACGTGTTGAATTCAACGGATCGTGTAATACCATGGGACAGTTCTTACAACTTTGCTTTCAGCTCGGTCAAATGAAGTTCTTGTGAATTGTCATTTTGTGACGCATTGTTTGATTAATTGATTGGGTATATATTGAATCAGGCATATTTTCCTTAGGCTGGACTTTCATGGCATATTGAAATAAAACATAGGTGAACTCGCTTCCGGAAGACTTAGAACTTTATAACTAACTTTATAAATTTACAGTCTTTTTTCCATTAACATTACTCAGGACTCATCCTTTTGCTAAATTGGCCGTCTATTGTTCTGTGTGCGTGACCGGCATAAAGCCAGGCATAGAGCAATAATTCACTGTGAAAATATGACCAGTTTTGTTACAGATACTAGGTAATAAAAGAAACTCACTCCAGCCTTTCCAAACGAGACTACTCGGTATATGTCATGCACGGTTTGTCAGAAAGTATACACTTTGAATAAAATCCATTATTCAGATATGTCAGGCAGAAACAAAGCACCTTTGTGCACCTAGCCCTGCCGCTTTATAGATGTAATGTACATCATTGTGTGTAATGATTTACCTGCATAGACTGTATGTAGTCCATATAGTGCTTTAGACGGTAATGTATAACATTGTATTGTTATATGCAGCATGCAGAAAGGACTCCGAAGACTAACAGGGAAGATGGGGAATGTTTCAATATAAAATCATATAAGCGTCAGTATAGGGCACATATAGAATTTGCCTCCCATACATATCAATACGCTTCTGAAAAAGGTAATTCTGGATTATTACTTGGGAAAAAAATTCAGGATATTGGTTCTTCTAATTGTTCATCCGATAGATGAACATCTATACATACACACACAGACACAAACATATTTGAATATACAGTTAAACATACATATATGTTTATATACAAATAGACTAACATACACACAGATCTTTTTTCAATAAAATATTTGAATCATCGTCAATACAATAACATATTTTGATATCGTCAGTTCATAATCATATGGAATATTAGTTATAATCTGAACAGGGATACTTTGCATAGACGATCCTACAATTTTTATTTCTTTCTTTCTTTGCATGATGAAAATAATATAACTCATAGTAAACGTACAAATAAAAATATTGATATTTAATTTTTAGCTCAGCTGACTGAAAGTCATCTGAGCTATAGCGATCACTCTTTGTCCGTCGTCCGTCTGTCCGTCTGTCCGTCTGTCCGTCCGTTAACCAGGCACAAATCGTAACCGCTGGACCTAGAACCTTGTAACTTGGGATTCTGAGAGGTCCATAAAAAATCTCCTTGGAAACCAGAAATTAGGTCTCTGTTACCCATATCCTTCGAGCTATGTGGCCCCAAAGTACCCCCCAGAAAAGTCAAAAATTTCATACAAAAACTTCAATATCTCATTAACTACTTGACTGATGGTCATGATTTTTGGCATACATATTGATCATGAGATGTTACATCACTTCCTGCAGACTGGTGGCGCCACCTGTATTTTTCGATTTTTTACGAATTTTTTTCTCTATTTTTGAGACCTTTAAAAATGTGAACATCTGTTAACAAGGCACAAATCATAAAGACTGGACTTAGAATCTTAATTCTTGACACACTGAGAGGTCCATGAAAAATCTCCTTGGAAACCAGAAATTAGGTCTCTGTTACCCATATCCTTCGAGCTATGGGGCCCCAAAGTACCCCCCAGAATAGTAAAAAATTTCATACAAAAACTTCAATATTTCAATAACTACATCACTGATGGTCTTCATTTTTGGCATACATATTGATCATGAGATGTTCGATCAGTTCCTGCAGACTGGTGGCGCCACCTGTACTGTTTGATTTTTTACGATTTTTTCCTCTATTTTTGAGACCTTTGAGGATGCTGTCATCTGTTAGCGTGGCACAAATCGTAACGTCTGGACCTGGAATCTTCATTTTCGACACACTGAGAGACCTATGAAAAGTCTCCATGGAAACCAGAAATTAGGTCTCTGTTACCCATATCCTTCGAGCTATGGGGCCCAAAATTACCCTCCAGAATAGTCAAAAATTTCATACAAAAACTTCAATATCTCATTAACTACATCACTGATGGTCATGATTTTCGACATACATATTGATCATGAGATGTTTCATCAGTTTGTGCAGACTGGTGGCGCCACCTGTATTTTTCAATGTTCACGAATTGTTTTCTCCATTTTTGAGACCTTTAAGGATGTAGTTATCTGTCAACAGGGTACAAATCGTAACGACTGGACCTAGAATCTTCGTTCTTGACACACAGGGAGACCCATGATAAGTCTCCATGGAAACCTGAAATTTGGTCTCTGTTACCCATATCCTTTGAGCTATGGCACTCCAAAGTACAGCTCAGAATAATGGAAAATTTGATACAAAAGCTAAAGTATCTGAACAACTAATGCAGAGAAAACCATAATTGTTTGCATGGATATTGATCATGGAGTGTTTCATAAGTTTCTGCAGACTAGTGGCACCACCTGTATTTGTTCGTTTTTTTTTACGAAATTTTTCAGTATTTTTGAGACCTTTCAAGATATGAACATCTGTTAACAGGGCACAAATCATAAAAACTGGACCAAGAATCTTCATTCTTGACACACAGGGAGACCCATGAAAAGTCTCCATGGAAACTTGAAATTAGGTCTCTGTTACCCATATTCTTTAAGCTGTATGGGTCCAAAATACACCCCCCCCCCCAGAATAATGGAAAATTTGATACAAAAACTGCAGTATTTCAATAACTACAACACTGATGGTCATGATTTTCGGCATACATATTGATCATGAGCTGTTCCATCAGTTTCTGCAGACTGGGTGTGCCACCTCTATTTTTTTTTCAAATTTTTACCAATTTTTTTCTTTTTTTTGAGACCTTTAAAGATGTGGTTATCTGTCAACAGGGTACAAATCGCAACAACTGGACCTAGAATCTTCATTCTTGTCATGCAAGGAGGCCCATGAAAGGTGCCTGTGGAAACTTGAAATTAGGTCTCTGTTACCCATATCCTTCAAGCTATAGGACTCCGAAGTATCCCTCAGAATAATGGACAATTTGATACAAAAACTGAAGTATCTGAACAACTAATGCAGAGATCACCATGATTTTTTGCATGGATATTGACCATTAAGTGTTTTTATTAGTTTCTGCAGACTGGTGGAGCCACCTGTATTTTTGTATCCGCCAAAACGAAGTTTTGCGGATACTATGTTTTTGACCGAGTTCCTCCACCGCGGCGGCGTTCATTTCCAGAGAGCTCCTCGGAGACTAATGGACCGATTTTTCCCAAACTTACACCTATTATCGGGTCACATGTGAACAGGTGCCTAACCAATTTGCGTTGACCTCTGACCTTTCCTCTTTATCCAGTGTCCATTTGTGGCTCTGTTTCCACTCATAAACCCTCATATCTCGGGAACCGTTTGACTGATCAGGAAATAAAATTGATACAAATGTAGCCCTTGGATTGCTTTATAACATACACAAAAAATGGTGGCGCCACCTGTAACCATGTTTGCACAGTGTCCATCTGTTCATCTGCCTTGGGTTAAAACACTCATATCTCTGCAGTGAATTGACTAATTCACCTGAAATTCGTCATGCGTATACATCCAGGATACCTTTCTTGATTTTATGACAGGTGGCGCCACCTACGTTCACGTTCACGCTGATGACATCCAAGCTTATATCTTGGGAACCGTTTGACCGATCAGGAAATAAAATTTATACAAATGTAGCCCTTTGATAGCTCTGTAACATACACAAAAAATGGTGGCGCCACCTGTAACAATGTTTGCACAGCGTCTGTCTGTTAGTCTGCCGTGGCCTAAAATCACTCATTTCTCTGTAGTGGTTCGACATAACTGCCTAAAATTTTGCAGGTTTATACATCGTGGACAGCTTTCTTGATGTTATGACAGGTGGCGCCACCTACATTCTAGTTAACGCTGCACACATCCAAGCTCATATCTCAGGAACCATTTGACCGATTGGGCCAAAATTGTGCATGTGTTTAGATCTCACATAGGTCTTTATCATACACAAAACTGGAGGGGTTACCTGCAAAGATTTTTGCACAGTGTTTGTCTGTTTGTCTGCCATGGGCAAAAATCGCTCATATACATGTAGTGGTTTGACTTTTCTGCCTAAAATTTTGCAGGTGTATACAACTTGGACAGCTTTCTGGATTTGTGGTAGGTGGCACAACCTACATACACATTTAGGCTGCAGACATCCATGCTAATATGCAACATACCTCACTCTATTTCCCCTTGCCACTCAATCCATGCCTCACTATACGATTTTGGCAGATACATGTAGTCACTTGTCGGTTACCCGTATTCTAGTTTTAAAAGTTTACACATTTTTCTCTATTTTTGAGATATATAAATACAGACTAAATCTTGGCCTGTTGGTTAATCTGTTTGATGCTTCAGTTGAATGGGTATATACTACCATTCTATTGATAAAATTTCCTTTTGCGAATATCTTCCCAGTCAGCTGAGCGTCATGACCCATGGGTCACTTGTTATAATATTTTATTAATGACAAAGAGGTTACAAATTGCCGTTTCCCCGATTTCATTTCGGAATTATAAAGATAACGCTTCTTGGGACTTCGAAGAGCATTCTACCCATTCACCCATTATGCAACATCTATATAGTTGAAACTTATATTCACCAGACATTCTTAAAGAACCTAAACTTCTTCCTAGAGCGCAGCTTTGCCTCATCCATCGAACTTAAAGTCAGATTCAAATAAAAAAATATTTGGCTAAATTATTTTTAACACCCCGTCTCGACAGGGGTTCTAAAGCTGGTCGTTATGGAGCAAGTTGTAGTGTATCACTTCCAGAGTGCAGATTGTTTGTGTCGGGTGATCAAAGGGCAAACATTCGATCGGTTCCGTATATGAAATTATTTTCCTCCCTGCAGCTCTATTGTCAATAAGCGTTTAATACGTTATTTTTTACTCAAAATTTGGATGCTCCTGACTGGGTCTGCTCTAGTTGGAAATGGAATGCCAGAATATTTGCTGTAAGATCGATAGTCATGAACAACTTTTACAACTTTGTTCAATTTGGATATGTAGAAGGGTTGCAGAATTGATGCAATTTTACTTGAAATCACCCGAAAGACAAAAGTCCCCTGTCAACATATTAAAAGGTATCATGAACAGATGGAGCTGCATCGTCAACTGAAGCAGAAACAATTAATTAATGTCGTGAGATGAACTCACCTACACCCTTTATTGAGTTGCTACCCGTAATTTAGAAAAAGCAGTGTACTCGATATCTACCTTTCCTTATAAAAAAGAACACGAATATTATTAATAGGGGAATGTGTCAAATGGTCTTGAGGAATCCAATTTTTCTGTGAGTAGAGAGCTCATGTGATGACACTTCTTTCATGTCTAGCCAGCTCCGTAGCTTGTTTGTGGCAACTACAAGGCAACAAACGTCATCCATTATCTCACATTAGGACACAGAAACTTGTTATGGCAAATGATAAAGTAAACTCAATTTTTTTTCGTTGATGCATAATCCCAGCCCCGTCTCATGCTTACGGCTTAGAGAAAACCGCGGCTCATTGCGGGACACCAACAGGATATCACTAAGGTATAACCTCGGCGATTGGTTACTCACCAAGAAACTATAGATGCGTTACTTGCCCTTTTCAAAGATTTGCAAGTTACAGAGACACTTAACTTTTGATAACTGCCCAAACGAATATTTGCAGAGCGATTATCTAATGTCTCTACGGACAAGATACGGTATGGTCAAGTATCTTTGAAAAAATTTCTCTGTCATTTTTTCCGTCATACCCTATCTTTTAATGACATTGTCATAATAAATTCGGTCATAAATAATAAGCTATCAGCACTTGTATGTGTTGCATTTGTTAATGAAAATGTTATCTCGATGATATCATGAATCAGTAATGATACATATTTTACCATGTATCATTTGTTGTTTTATCTTCTTTTAAAACGTATTTTATGCAATTACTTTGACTTAAATATTTAAAAAAAAAGCAACACTGTTAATTTTGGTATTATCTTTAATTTTAAGATGATATTGTTATTATAAAAATTATGTTAAACATACTAGCATATCAATAATACTGTTTTCCGCTAAATGGTTGTTTGATTTGTTATTCATGTATTTTACATTTATTCTTTGTAACTTAAATGCTATAAATTTTTCAATATATATGTATGAAAAATTATTACATTATTTAAAACTAAATGTTAATGAACAGTGTATGGTCACACTTCATTATCTACTGATATTTAAAGATAACTATGCAGATAATCATCTAGGAAGCGAGCACCCAAATCGTCAATGCTGTCAAGAATGCTAAAGGAGTCCAGAGATCTTCGTCTTAAAGAAGCTTTTCTTCTTTTTGGCAAAACTCCTATGTGGTCCACAACAAAGTTATTGCTATTCGAGAACCTTAGATGTACTCGTACACCTTCCTGGTAACCAAATAAACTACCCCGCAATCTCTATATAGTAACGCAGCGCATGTGCGGGACTTGAAAACAGGGGGAATGGGGGTATATATATATGCCACTGCATGTTAGAGAGATCTCCAAAAGGTCAGTACGTTGCAGAATCGATTCCGGTGGGAAAATATGGCACACTAGTATATTGTCCCAACCCGCTGCGGACACTGTACACCGTGGAGTACCGTACGTACGGTTTTTGGGACCGCAGGAATGCAGTACGCTGGTCGTTATTTCAGAGGGTCGAAATGGCACTACAGGAACATCCGCTTTTTATACAGGTCTTCCAATAATCACATTAAGCCTAAAGCATTGTGGAACATTTAGGGAATGAACCAATTTGGAAGTATGGATCCGATCATTAAAGCCTCCATGTCAATCACGACAATGAGCGGACGACACGACATCATAATCAGACGCTGCCCTGCCGTTATTCTTGGTGCCGTTAAATCGAATCCAACAATCACTTGCGATAGAATTCCAGAGGCGTAGCCAGTGGGGGGACGCAGGGGTCCATGCCCCCCCCCCCTTGGTTGCATCCAGTACTCGCCGTCCTTTCGCAATTTCACTTAATCTTATACTAATATATATATATATATGGCCCCCTTTTGAGCTGCAAGATATCTCATTTTATCCATTTCCCAATTTTCGTGGTTAATTTTCGTTTTTCATATTTCTTTTTATTTATTAGCAATTTTATTTTTATGTTATTTAAGTTATATGCAGTTTATTACTCTACAAAATCATAAGTTGAGATGAGGATATTTATGAACAGCTGCTGAACAACTGCAGAGCACCAGGCCCTTGTTGGGGTTGAACGTGGACAATCTCATGGCTCGATCCTCTGTTGATACCTTACTCGCGATCTGTGCTCTTAGGAGTCCTGTGTGCTGTTGAGACCACTGATACTTGTAAAATTTAGTTTAACAAAGTTTAATATAAGACATCAACAGTTAATTCACTCCCAGATTACATTGAAAAGATAATATTTTGCAAGTTATAAACGTAAATGAGCCTTTGCGCTATTGAACATGTTGAGAAAACGATTGAAATTTTATATCCTCATTTTGAAGAAATATAAATATTAAATATTGAACCTCTCTACAGTTTGACTACTCACGCAAAGACATGAGGGAACAGTTGTCAAGGGAACAGTATATCCTCATTTTTTGGTAAAAATTGCATCAAAATGTCCTTTTTACTTTGCATATTCAAAATATTTCCCAATATGGGGAATACTCCCTCCCATACCCTCCCCTTGTACCTATAACTAACCTTAATAAACTATGGTTCATACTTGAAAAATAAAGAAAATATATATTTTCAAACACTAAAATATATAACGTATAGTAATAATAATAATAATAATAATAATAATAAATATATATTCATATACACGTGTATATATATAGCAGTTTTCATAGTACCCATACATGCATATTAGTGCCCCCCCCCCGGCCCCCGTTTTCGAAATTCTTGATCCGATACTGATCATGGCCCTCTCCCCTCCCTCAATCCTGGCTACGCCCCTGAATCCCTCTACAATGAGGGTAACCCATAGCATATATAGTTTAATATACTAGTGCACATATATATAACTCAGCCAGATTACGTCAATCTAGACAAAATAATCATCACAGCAAGATCGCATCTATTCGAAGAAACTAATCATCACAGCAATATGAAAACAAATTATATTTTTTATTTGTTTCAGTTCAATGGCAGTCGTGAAGAGCTAGATCAGAAATGTTGTACATAATCGGGGCCACCGTGTCTCTTCTTTCAGGTTTTTATATATACGTTATTCATACATCAGAACATATTTGACTATTAATACGCAATGAAGCTACATTTTAGCTACATGCATAAATCTCCAATTTTAGATGTTACAGATTACAGATTTTGATTACCTATAATGAATAATGAGTAAGACCAAAAAAAAAAATAAAAGGTATGATTCTCAGGCACCGCCCGCGTATATTTTAACCCCCTCATCAACAATTTTTATTTTGATTTTCATCCCTCAAGAAGAGAAAATAATACAATTTTGATCAGATTTCCTTTGTTATGAAGTGCTTTTATCTATTTGGCCATATAATACTTTTATTTTCATGCTTTTCACCGATCATATAACATTTTTATCGAAACATACAAAAAGGGTCAAAAATAAAATATCGCCCGCCCCCATTGATTCATGAAAAAAAATCCTGAGAACCATGCCCTTTTTTTTCGCCTAAAGGTTTCTTTTTATTAGTATGTTATATATGCTACACGTATGTATTATAGGATAATAATAGTAATATACAAAAAGACCTTTCTATATTTATTTTATACAACTTCTTTCCGTTGGGACAGTTAATGTATTCTGACGGAATGTCGATATCTTTAGCTAACTCTGTTTCTAAAGGTTAAATAACGATTGCTATTTGCGTCTAGAATTCCCTCATTTGTCTCTTTTAGACTCTTCTTGCTTAACCGTGCATATTTGATTTTTTTATATAATTTTCCGCACTAATTAGTTTAAGGGACTGATTAATAACTCAATTTATAAAGGCTAAACATAACAAGAAGGACATAAATTATTATTCACATATATATACATGTGAAACTACTTAAAATGTAGAATTTGAAAGGTAGAGGCTTCTAGCAAAGTGAATGAGTTGGAATTGCTTGCTGTTTAATGAGGTAAGTCAGAATGATGTTGTTGCATATAATAATATCACCAAAACGGCGTTTAGGGGACATTCCATCCTTCTGTGATCACCATAATATAATAACAATGCTTTATTATTACTAATTGACATCATTATCTTAAAAACTGATATAAGTTATACTGATAGAGCGCATGTAGACCTGATTACTGTTTTCTTTTAATTGACAGTGCTGTCGAAAGTAAAGTGTGTGACAGAAAATATTAATTCAACATTTAAAGTGGCCAATGACAGAGAGCGTGGTTATGAAGGCCCCATGCATTCCAGGGTCTCTTCCAAATGCTGCAACGACCCATCTCTTTCTCACAAGACCGTTCGGCTGCTCAAGATGATCTGCTCATTAGATAAAAAATCTCCTATGAAGAAACGTTAGTGCATGACACGTATTTATTATGATTGTACATTTGAGCTAAACACACTTCACACAAAATTATAAGTCCTCCCGGTATATCAATAATAGGAGCCATCACCACCCTCTGCCTTTGATATCAATATCTGAAATGAATTAATTTTCCTCACCTTTAGTGTTTTCCCCCATAAAATTCACCACAAAACCCCCTGAAAAGGCATTGCATTTCCTTATTGTTATTAAATTACCAAATATACCCGTTATTCAGCCTTCACCACAATGCATGCAACAATGTGGTGGACGGAGGTAAGCCATGGTTTTTTAACGTACGTACCTCCTTCCGGGTATGCCGGAGCATATATGTATATAAATTTACCTATGGTTGGTTGAGAACGTGTTTCCTTAAAACAAAACCTGAGTTGAAATGGGAATAAATCAGGTGTCTGTCATCTGAGGGCAGTTTGTATTGGTTGCCTTAGTTATTTGCAAAAGAAAACATGTTGATGTTTTCCTGTGTATAATGGTAATAAATTAAGAACATGTTAGTTTCCGGGAGACGGTATTAGAGCATCTGTCTTGTGCTGTACATTGCTGATCCACATCTTCCTTTGTTCTAACATATGAACATTTTGAGTTTTACTTGATTTGACGAGGGAGTATATTATTCTAGACTTTTTTTATGTATTTCATTTACGGGCTGTACATATATTTTTGAGTGGTTTTACCTGTGTCTACTTTATTGTAGACATTAAATCTACTGGTCATCAATGTCTCCTGGAGTTAGCTGGTTTCAGCTGTGAAGATCCAGGGTGGCCCTCTCAAAGTTCCTCTATTCGGATAAACGGAGAGGATGTAGACATGACTTCCTTTATCCTGGACAGTTCTACGATACACAGATGGCGTGGTGTACACCTGGTAGCCCTTGATTTTAAGAACAATATGTGTAGCGTGGGCATGAACAAGTCTTATGACACATATGGTTCAGGGAAGGCGGCAGCAGCGTTTGACGCCCAGTTGATGGGGTTCCCTGCTGGGACTGTAATTGCAGCTGTTACTGATGACGCGTTTACTTATCGTCTAGGACCGGCTGCTGAAACTCTGGCGATACAGTATGGTGTCATTCTTAATGTATCGAGGAATAGAAACGACCACTGGTTCAGATCTTCAGCTGTATGGGTGGCTATGAAAGACGACCCCTCGCTGGCACGAGTCAAACAACTCAGGTCCAAATTAGGACCAACAAAACTGAAAGTGGATTGGCAGAATGGTGACGTCAGTTATTATCGTAAATAGGAAGATGTTGAATGGCCATGCTGGTCCATCTCATGGAGATATAGAACAAGAATACACAGAAAAAGTCGGATCACCCCGTATGGGAATCGAACCCATGATCCTATGATTGCCGGTCGTCTGACACCATAAAAGGCCATCAGTTTATCACTGCTGCATGCAAAGTCGCCGTGTCGACACATGTAGTATGTATAATACCAGTCACAGTAGTGACGTCACTTCGCTGGTTCCTATGAAAGTGTGCTGATATACAGAGAAAGTTGGGGATCCCTGTTAGCTCAGTGGTAGAGCAGACGACCGGCAATCGGAGGGTCATGGGTTCTATTCCCATACGGGGTGATCCGACATTTTCTGTGTATTCTTGTTCTATATCTCCATGAGATGGACCAGCATGGCCATTCAACATCTTTCTATATAATATTTGATGCACAAAAAATAATAATAGTAATAATAATAAAATTAATAACAATAATAGTAATAATAAAAATTAAAGATTAAGGATAATTCATATTTTATTAACATATCTATCATTTTTTATTTATATATTAACTTTTCACTGCAAATTCTGTTCAACCAGAGATACCCTCTCAATGGGGAGAAGACATTCTCATGTACCCCCGCAGGCGATTTGAAGGGGAGACATTTCTGACCATGAAGTCGAGAACAACCAGGAATGCATCTCCCACTGTCTTGTCTCGCGCGGATGCAAGACCGTGAACGTCATTGTAATCATGGACCTTAAGATCTGCGAGATGTTTACAGCCAGGAGGGGGGACCCTCACACCCAAGTGCAGTTTAAAAAAATATCTACTATGTTCGAGCTCCCACACGTTCCTTAGGTTCGACATACGCTGCATATTGATATACAACTTTGACGAAGTCCATGAAGCGTACATCCAACGAAGAGGACTTGGTATTCGCTAACCGGTCTGCAGCATAGGCCTGCAAAGCTGGTATTAAAATTAAAGTGGCAGGAATTGGTTTTAAAATCATAATCGATGATTGAACAATAAAATCGATCAATGATTGATTATTATTCGATGTTTTTATGTACTTTCTATGTAACCTTGGAATGAGCTGTATAATAGTACCTAATATACTGACCCCAATGAACAGTCCGTCTTACATGTACTTCAGTATTCGTAATGGAACCATGAATCCACCCGCATCCAAGGTTGACATGCCATCGCGCGATTGTTTGCTGCGCAAGGTTCCGTTTTGATGCTGTTCGTCACTTTGTGTCTTTGTATGTAAGGATTAGATTCTTTGCATGTACATGCATAATCGTTTTTAATCGATTATGCAAAGGTGCAATCGATTTTATCGATTTTGAGAGAAAACGACCAATCAATGATATAATTGCTTAATCGGAAACCATAACAAACTATTTATCCTATATATATATATATATATATATATATATATATATATATATGTCACAGGCGAAATTAGAATCCAGGCGGATTTAAAATCCGCCTAGGCAAGATTGAAATTTAGATTTCGCCTAGGCGAGATTAAAATTTCTTTTTCGCCTAGGCGGATTTAAAATCTGCCTAGGCGAGATTGAAATTTTGATTCCGCCTAGGCGAGATTAAAATCCTGTTATGATCATATGTAGGATTTCAATCTCGCCTAGGCGGATTTAAAATCTGCCTAGGCGAGACTGAAATTTTGATTTCGCCTAGGCCATATTAAAATCCTAGCTATAAAATCTGCTTCAATCAATTATCTGGTTTAATCATGCTGATTATTTCATTATAATGTATATCTTAAAAAGTATAATCTTAAAATTAATGATAACATTATAAAATTAGTGATTAAACAAGTTACTTGAGCTTAAAATAAATTCTGATTTATTACACTCATGATTTTACTGGGGTTGTCCTTTTATTTTTAACATTTTTAATAATAATAATTTAATTTTATCAGACTTACAAAACAACACGAAACATGTTAATGTACACATCTGTAAACACTGGTTTACATGAGAATATCTGAATATTTTATTTTAGATGTTACCAAGAGAAACAGTTTATTTTAAAATATCCTGAAATACACTAGTCTACTTTAGAATATCTCAACCTTATTGTTAAGATATATTTTTCCCTATTTCTTTTAAGTGGACACAAGAACATTGAGCCTCAGAACATTGAGTAGCTGCAAAAAATGACAGATATTATTGTATAAATAAATGAGGGAATTAAACAGACTAGGAAATGTATATTCTGAGAGTAACTAACAAGAATACATGTATAAAAAGATACTCTTATATTATATTTAACATTTAGCAATTCCATAACTGCATGGTAATCACATTCTAAAATATGCAGTATGCACCATTTATAATAAACAATAAAATAACTAAAATATTCAAATACCTGTATCTTCCTTGCCCCTTTCAGCTAATAAAAAGCCAAAATTTAACATTATTTGCCAAGGCAAAAAATAAATGATGAAACCTGAAAAATCAGACTGAAAATATACCTTTTTTTTTTTAAATTTCACCCACCTGTCAGAAAAATTCCATCACTTCTGTAAAGCATTCTTTAGCATCAGTGATTATAAAAATCCATTTATTTTTTATGTTCATTAAGATAAAGTGTTCTCAATAAACTGATCTTTCCAAATCCAAAGTTTCTGTAAGACTTACACTTAAAACAAAGCAAAATCAAAATTTTCATCTTGTTGGCCTGGGCAGATCTTAAATTCCTAAAATGGTCCTATTCATTAAGATGTTCAGATATACAATTCTCAACAGATAAATCTCTTCAAGCCAAATGTGAGAATAAACTGCAATTATTATGAATCAATCAGCATGATTAAACCAAAGAATTGAATGAATCAGATTAAAAGCTAGGATTTTAATCTGGCCTAGGCAAAATCAGAATTTCAATCTCGCCTAGGCAGATTTAAAATCCGCCTAGGCGAGATTGAAATCCTACATATAATCATAACAGGATTTTAATCTCGCCTAGGCGGAATCAGAATTTCAATCTCGCCTAGGCAGATTTAAAATCCGCCTGGGCGAGATTGAAATTTTAATCTCGCCTAGGCGAAATCAAAATTTCAATCTCTCCTAGGCGGATTTAAAATCCGCCTGGATTCTAATTTCTCCTGTGACATATATTTATATATTTATTTATTTATATATACTGAAAGAGTTTGATTGCCATTCCAGGATCAAAGTGCTCAATACATAAAGCAGAGCTGCTATAATTTCATAAAAATGCATCAATGCATTAATGTCACTACCCGCATGTTTCGTTCTCACTGAGTGGCACCCAGGTGACTGGTTTGTTCGTTCGTGTTTGTTCATGTCTGGGTGCGCGTGCGCGATTATTTAAGGTTGGCTGGTTTTTGCTGTACGGTTCCTGCAAGTGTTAAGGTATTCACTTGGTTTATTAAGGAGTGGCGTTCTATTTGTACGTCATGATTTGCATTTTTTTCTTGTTCGCATAGGTTACACCTGTTAGTTCTGGTTGTCATAGTTGGCTTAGCGATAATAGACCATGTGATACTGTGTGAGGTGCCTTGGTGTTTGAGTTTCCAAATATATTTTGATAGTTCTGTTGCTTTTTCATACTGCTCGTATTTGAAGGACTTCTTGTGGTTCGCATAGCGGCTTTTGAAAGTATTTCCTGTGTTTCCTATGTATGAGACGGTCCCGTTGTTTGTTTTTATATCAGCTTTGTAAACAACACTTGTTATTAAGCAGTCACCGTTCAGTGGACATTTTCCTTTATTCCTGCAGTTGCAAGCTCGCCTGGGTTGGGGGTTCGATGTTTGTTGTAGAACTTTCCAGTTGTGGTTTTTGATGATAATGCCCAGGTTTGGGAGACAGCTGTAGCTGACTTTTGTAGTGTTTCTATTTAAAAGTTTGTGAAGTGGGCTCCCGGGTGGGAAATGTTTGTCAATCAGGCGCATATATATATATATATATATATATATGAATGAGAGAAACTTTTTTGACTGGATTTTGACATACCTTACGGCTCTCAGTCTTTATTATCCATTTTACTTTTTTCAATAATGTATAAAAAGGCTCATAAATTGAGCAGCAAATAAAGTTAAAAAAATGCGTATTTAAAAAATTCACCTGGATTTTTTTTTGCAATTTGACAATCCTTGATTTTGTCACTGACGAATTAACCATAAACAATTATGTTGTTGATTTTGATACTGCCAAGTTTTTACATTTGAAGTGTTTTCAGTGTATGCAAAATAAACTAAAAACAAAATTTACTGTGTCCGTTCTTCTTAGAGCATCAACTAAGTGCAAATACAAGTTAGTTCTATAAATTAAAGCCTGTGTATGAGCAGAGCTTGAAATAATCTCACATTTGCCTATTGCTTGTTAATATAAAATTTACCTTTTCGCATGTTAATACTACGGGCTTTGCAATAAAATGTTCAACTGTCACTGCTGTGTTGTTGTATTATGTTTTAAAATAGTTAAGCCGGTCTTCATAATTTTAAATCGTGTAATGCATAAAAATACGACCAGGTGGAAACCCAATATGGAGGTAAAATCTGTAAATTATCTATGCCTGTTTAAGCTTTCTATCATGAATTTCACAACAAAGCAGACCAGAAGCTTTATCAGCCGCCGCAATCATTTAATTAAGGGGTCTAGACCAATTTATGCGGCCTGGACCCCCTTTTCTGGACCTTTGGACCATTAGTTAGGTTTCGTCTTTAGTTGCCTGAGTTGGACCCCTACATTTCCGCCCCTCCTAGATTATTGCAAATTTGCACCCTTTAGGAGGAAGCTTGAATAACTGAATGTGAAAATCCGTTTTATTATCCCACGGATGTTTATTAATCAATATCAGTAAAATGTTCCAGGTTCCTAAGTTGATCAGTTATTTTTATTGATGTAACCTGTTTTGTTACATTTTGGATTATTGGTCTCATACAAATTCAAAGCAAGGTAAGGCATGTTTTTTTTTCGAAGGCAGTCGTCGGAATAGCTCCTGCACACTTTGGACAAGAAAGGTTTACACTGCTTCACTTTTATGAAAAATTATACCGGAAAAATGCGGACACGGGTACTGGACAATTAAAGATATGACGAGTCAAACCAAAACAAAGTTTCAACATTCACCAATAAGCTCTTTATTTAACTCGGTCAAAATCAGCTATATGATTAATCAGTACCTCTGTCAAACAATTGTAAGAATTTATAATTTTCATTACGTAGAAGGTTATTTGATGTTAGGGGCGAATATATGTAAACCTTCCCCTTATCTATGAAAGTTCAAAATCTTTTCTCTGCTTTAAAAGAGAGACTAAAAAAGTCTTTGGATGCATTTTTTTAAATGAAAAAAAGATGAAAATGAAGATTATTTCATCTAAATTTTAATCAGTCCCCTTTGCAATTAAGACATTTTTTTTTAATTTGAAATATATGCGCAGACACAGTGTCACAAACGTATACACGAATACACGTGACTGAGCACGTTATGATATCATTTACGAATAATTGGATTATATTTTGTCTTTTAATTAGTTTGATTTTATATTTTCTCAGGCAGAATGATGTATGGCGTAAATTATGCATTTGGCATCCTACGTGAACACACATACACATACCTTTTAACTCCTGTACTCAGCCGGAAACAAACTAGAGCCGGGCGAGAACAGTGGCGCCACCTGGTGGGAGTACCACGCAAATTCACAAATCAAGATTGTCAAGCTTTAAAAAAGAGGCTTCTTCTGCGTTTTTTTTATTATGCTTCTACTTGTTTGAGAATTGTTGCGTTTTCGGTCACGCAGTTTTGTAATGGTAAACAGACACACGCAGACTGTGCTTACTAACACACAGAGCCCTAAAAACGTATAAAACAGGCGAGCTGCAGAGAATAAGACCATGTAGAGGGGCAGTTTACCTGAAGAAACCTTTGTATTCAGTCAAAATGAACTAACAGCGTGAGACAATACACATATTATTGCATCGGAAATCAGGGTAATTGTGATTTGTGACCTCCGTGTCGGCCTACGTGAGCGCAGGACCTCCCAGTGGGTCACCACCGAGTGCTACAGTTGTACATCAGTTGACGGAGAGAAATGTGACAGAGATAAGCTGATTAGGTCACACGAGAGAGCTTGTAAATATCATAGTAACTAAACCTCAGCAACGGGGGCGTCTGGTCCAGAATCACCTTGACCCTACCATCATAACCAATGATGAGCTGATGAAATTTTCGGTTCTCAGTTTTCACTCTCTGTGTGCAACATTGTTATAAAAATAAAATCACTACTTCCCGCATTTGCTCAGATATCAATATGATAGAGTTTTCGTTATACAAACCGTAATTTGCCTTTGCTTTTCCCAGTACATGATTGGCTGTATATATTATCCCGAATTCAATGATAAATATATGTATATAAAAATGTATGTATATATGTGTATATGTGTGTTTGTGTGTGTATGTATAGTTTACGACCATTTCCAAGATAAAGTTCATACAGGTTGCAACGTTTCGGACGTGGTATCGGCTGACAATTACATACCTGTTAATTCAGCCATTAATTAATAAATCAATAAATGTATCCGTAAATACAGTACCCAGGATTGAGGGATGGGAGGGGGCCCTAATATTTGACAGGTCATTTGAAGCATATATATATATGTGTGTGTGTGTGTGTGTGTGTGTGTGTGTGTGAGGGTGTGTGTGTGTGTGTGTGTGTATGATCTCACATGTTTTGATTCTAGTTAGACAGATCAGTACAAGATGAACAAATAAAAATATATCATAGTTGCAGGATTTAATATAATGACATGTAGAATTATTAATAAACAATACATTAATTACTGCATGTACAATGCTGTATATTGAAATAAGTCCCAAGAGACAGGAATTTCATGATTGTGTTTTTAGAAAATTTAATCAATATTAGACTAAGTGAAATTCAGGGAGAACGGTATATATATACATAACAATACAGTTAACATGTTTTATTTAAGGTTTTTCTTTATCGGTTCAAAGATAAAGTGATAAACCTATTGTGATCACCGGAAAAAAACATATATAATCATTTAAATTCATCCAGCAGACAATATTAATATGTGCTATAAAATCTTTATGATTAATTTATGATTAAGATTTAACACTTTTGAATTTATATTGTCATGTAAATTATTTAATGTTATGCGAGTCTTGTGTATATTGAATAACAACACACTGAAACACACTGACATATTCTTGTTGTCATAGAAACCAATTCAATCTGCACTGCCCTATCCCGATATCTCTGCCAGTGTATTCATGCATCGGAGTTAGGTCAATGTAACTTACACCAGATCTCATGTGTCTTAAACTAACATTTAGAATTTAGAATACAAACATCATAAGTGAATATCATTGCAGTGTTAGCAAGTTTATGGTCCATATATACCACCAGCAACCCCGATATTCCGCCAAAATAAAAAAAAATAAACCAGGCCCCTCCCTTGGCAACCCCTCGTGGAGACCCAGGTGTCTAATGTTTGGTTAACGGTTTATTGGAGGTCTGGTGGGACCTGTGACATGTATGCTAGATTGAAACACGTCCGATAAGGTAAGGGTTTGTACCTTTTTTTTCATCTTATAGCTAACATTTTTTGCGATCAACTTCGTACAATCTCTTCCCAGTGCTACTTTCACCTGCTTTACATTTCCTTTCAACAATATTTTTCATCGTTAAGCTCCTGGTGTCTTGGATATTCCTCTTCGAATCCTAAGATCTTTTGCTTTGTCTATTTGGTTTAAAATATATTTTATTGCAAAACAACAATGGGATAAGAAAACAGGGCACAGCCCTATATTAATTCTTCTCCTCATACACAAATAATAAATTCACATGATATAATAAACAAGAATAGAAAAGTAATAAATACATGCATATTGCATATGTGCATATCTACAATAGTAATATCGTCCAATTTGTCATCTTTCATGAACCAAATAAGTATGACATATACATTTATCGTTCTTTGCCCATATACGCACAAATGCAAAATCAATCGCATGCAAGATCACAGAATTCCTAAGGATGTGTGTTTAGAGTAATATGCAAGTGTATATATTGTTTTTATGCATGCGGCAAACTCCACTAACACAGTATAGATGATAAAATGTCATTTCATTATGACGAAATAGTTAACATGACAAATATAATAAATTACATGTTGACCACCTGCCAATAAACTTATCGTATTACAAGTATGTTAAGAATGATCTTACTGAAAAACAAATAGGTTACCTATCCCTTATTAATTAAAGTAAAGTAAAATGCTAGACTGAATTGGTAAAGATGAGCATCAGCATCTGAGAAACAGATCAGAAGACCTACAACCTACAGCAAAGTGACTATAATGCAATATTGCACCATTAAGCTGAAGTGCATGAACATTAAAGATGGGGCACGAAGTTTCCGCCACAGACCTGCAGGAGCAGGGCTCCTCCACCAAATGCTCTATTGTTACTGTCAACATGTCCAAAATCATAACACAAGGTCACCAGTTGAGGAGGAGGGGTGTCACTGTCCTAAATCACTCGAATGTCATAGTCTATTCTATGTCAAATAAATTAATAGGCTGATTGCATGAAAGCATATAAGAGAACAAAATGTCCAATCATCAAGTCAGGGTTGTTGTAAAAACCATGAGAAGCTGAAATGTACCATGTTTATCAAAATCCTAGGTTCACTTGTTTATAATAGGCAAATGTTGTTAAACAATATTCAAGTGCAGAAATACCGAAAGGCTATGGTGTACAGGGAAGGTCAAAAGGCTGAGGTGCATTGCTAAAGTTGAGATGCAAACCTTTGAAATATTATGTAATGTGTAACAATGTCAAATTATCTGTTTCTAGTCAAGGAGGAACGAAACTGCTTATTGGGGGGGTGGGGGGATTAGTGCTTAGTTATTATTTATTTTAATGATGTCAATACCGATGGAACAAAGTGGGTTGCGTTTAAAATTTTAGAGATGCCTAGGCCCTTAATTATCTGACAGAGGTCCCTGCTAAATGTCTAAAAATTGGTGAATGAATATAGAAATGTGGATCGTAAAGAATAGTATGCATGTATCATTGATCAAATTAAGTTAACATTATCGCTGGCTAAGTCTCATGAGTAAAGCGCACGAAAAACTTGGCCATTTGGAAAGTCAAGCCTTACAGTCATAGACCTCCAAAACAGGTTCGTAATATGAAAACTTGGTTGTCTTCAGCTTAGTCTTTGGTTGGTCACATTCACAGAGTGTCCGCAGATCACACATTTGGTTATTGTGAGGTCAAATGGAGGTCTGTATCACCTACTAGAGGAAGAATTATTAAAATATATTGCCTGAAAATCACTAGTAGTGTTGTTGAGTACACTGAAGGGTGTATATATTTCGAGGTGGAATTTGGAATAAAAGTCCATTAGTCAAAATGGCTAAAAAAATCATGCCTTGAAAGTTTCTTAGTTTGTCATAAGACTGTCCCTTCGTCACTATGTGTGCAGAGTATCAACAACCTGCATATGAGGTCATGGTAAAGTGCACAGTCAAATAGCAATCCCTATCATACCGGCAACAGAATTATCAAAAATGGTGACTAATCGTAAGAGAATCCCCAGATTTCATCACTGTCATTCAAACTTAAACCAGGAAAAAATTCTGTCACCTATTGGAAAGTTTTTGTCGAATGTTCCAAGTCCACAGAGCCTCCACAGTCACGCATTGGAGTGCGTGTTGAATGTTCCTAGTCCACAGGGCGTGCCCAAATCACGAAATGGACTTCTTCGTGTCGAATGTTTCAAGTTCTCGGGGTCCACAGCTACTGTTATTATGACCTGAACCTATACAAGACGTAACTGCAGCAACCCGTATTTGAAACAGTTCATATAAAATGTACCTATCAAAATTCCCTGTCCCAATCACGTTTTGGAAACAGATAATAAAACTGAAAAAGAAGTCTATGCAAACATATAACTGCACCATTTTTATTTTGTAACAGTTAATACAAATGTACCTAATCAACATTTCCTGTCCCAATCACATTTTGAAGCAGATAATGTTACTGATAAATAGTCTATGCAAACACCACTGCCCCAAAAATTGAAAAGTTTTAGCTTTAAGCGGGCCATGACGTCTTCGTGGTCCGCAATTTGTGAATGTCTTATGATGACAAAAACCAAACCGAGGCAGCCAAAGACGTCACTTTTTTATATCCAGACACACTTTTACACTCACTGCATTCTCTGGACAATCTCACAGCAGGGGCGGATCCAGGATTTAGGAAAAAGGGGGGGGGGGTCCAACCCAGGAGGACAAATGAAAACCCTCAAAAAAGGTCCTCAGGTCTGAAAAAGGGGGGGTCCAGGCGGCAAAATTTTGCCTGAAGCCCTTACAAAAACGTTTCTGATGAAAAAAAGGGGGGGGGGGGGGGGTCCGGACCCCCTGGACCCCCCCCCCCCCCCGGATCCGCTTCTGCACAGTTTCAGAAATAACAACTCATTCACTAGCAATCAGGCTTTTACTTGCATTTCAATACATGACACCTCCCCCTGTTTAGAAAGATAAGATGTAAGAACTTGAAACTCTGGCCTTAACCTATAAAGTGTACCAAGTTATCATATTTACTGGATTACTGATACTGCTGTACTGTCTGTTTAGTATTTATGCCTGTATGTAAATTTACCACCAAATGATTAATTTAGCTGTCACTCATTTTTAAAGATATTCCAATAATAATGGACTGTATTTGCTTATGAAAAACCAGTCTTAAAAATATCGTAACATAGGTGTCCTGTGTACAGACTTAGTATTAACGGTTTTATATCCGTCCACTACGATAACATTTTTCTTGGCTCCAATTATTTCATATCACTCAAATAAATTATGACAAAATATAACATTCTCTGTGTGGTCTGTTTGTGTGTGTATCTGTGTATATATTTGATGCTCATTACTCTATACCTATCATATGAATATCTCTATCTTATCCTTTTCTCCCTTGAATAAAGGAAAGAATAAAATGGTTATCACCTTAAACTAACAGAACGTATTCGTGTGCCTGGTAACTATAGGCAAATGTGAAGAATAGAAAAAAATATGTAAACATGCAAAATAGCAATAAATTTCTGAGTCCACGAAACCTAAGATAGCAGGATTTGTCCCCTAATTCCTTAGGACCCTTAAAGTATACATTTTCTGAAAGCTAAGATGATTCTCTACATTTTGTTCAATATTTTCTTTGTTATGAAGGATATATTTTTAATTTACAAGCTTAAGTTTAAACATTTTGATTTTGAAGAATATTTATTATTGAACCCTTAAAAATCATTTCAATTTTTAAATTTTCATAAATAAAATCCTACCAATTAAGTTTAGGCGTACTGGTCAGTATGAATGACGATTGATTGAGACAGATGCAGATTAAGGAAATATTGTAATATTTCCAATTTATTCGCAAAGTCACTTTGCTAAACATTTGGGAGAAAATGCCTCTTCTTAAGTCTTACAAAATATTTTTAAGAAACCCTTGTACGTCTTTTACAGTTAGAATCAATGGGGAAGAACCACACTAAATTGCATCACATCTCATTCGATGAGTGTAGAGAAATGGTTGTATTAATTCTCATTAAAAAAAGGATTGAACATGTGAAAATTTGACCTCAAGGTTATATATGACAGGTTACACTATTTTTGTGGTTTATGTGCTTTATGTGATTATTAATTTGTGGTTTGTTAGTTTGTCGGGACATCTGAGAACTGGTGACACATCAAATTGGGAGACAATCAGTGAAGCCATTGCTTAGGAGCTTATCTCCTGTGTACATTTATTCAAAGGAATCAATAAATTTTGTAAACTTTAGTGAAATTCTGAAGAATTGATTTGGCCATATATTTGCATGTGACTCGTGACTCAAATATCTGTTTCCTTGCAAAGTTTGTATGTATGCCTAAGAAGAAATCCCTCTATTTACACTTTCGAACGGCCGGAAAGAGATCAAAAAAGGACCAGCCACGAAACCAATTCATTGTAGACATACATCTTCTGAACCACCACCCCCCCCCCCCTCCCCCCCCCCCCACCCCCCACCAGTGATTTATCATGTCTCAGTAAGAACTTGAAATCAATAATTCATTCTGTCTCTAGAGGAATATGATTCATCGACTGAATCACTGAAAATCACTGAAGAGTTTTTTTTTATAAAACATGACGAATTAATCATTTTAGCAAGACGGTAGGCCTAGTAGTGACTAGTGCATGAAAAGAGTACTTTTAACAACCCGCAGTATATATAAGTATTTAACGATAATAGTAAACATGAATAGGATCGTCTTAGATTTTCTTTATTTGCTCAGATACAAATTATAATAGAACACTGAACATGCAGCGAGAAAAATATATATATTTAAAATGTGGTCTTCAGAAGCCTTGCCTCACTTGAAATACCACGTTATATTGAAGGAATAAGTATCATGACAAAAACATATTTACTTTTTTTGTCATAGCAGCCGATTACCAATGAAGTCACAGAAAATTTACAGTTAGAAATGAGGATATATAGCATCAAATGAATTTAGTCTCCAAACGTTAAGAGTAACACGCCCTTAATATTTTCGGCCTAAAGTTTCTCAGGAAGGCATATTTTTTTTTCTGATTTTGAAAATTATCTAATCACAAAGCGGAGGTTCCTTTAATTGTGTTCAAGGTAACTTGACAGTGACAAGCTTTCTTTGTTCAGCTCTATACGACAAGGCTTCCACGGACTCGTTTATTTCTTATATTTCCTTATGAATAGTTGTCTCGTATAATTTCCTGTTTTCTTAGTCTCCTGTTCTTCCGTAGACCTGTTCATGTACGTTGTGCAGTAAAATAGGTAAAGCTATCTATAAAGATTAATTAAACAGACCTTTAGTGCTGCTTGTAGACATGGTGGTCATGGAATTATTGTAACCAAATAAAACACGATTGTCAGTGAAAACGCTTATTAGCTCAGCTGAATGAAAGTCATCTGAGCTATAGCGATCACACTTTGTCTGTCGTCCCTCTGTCTGTCTGTCTGTTAATCAGGCACAACTCGTAACCGCTGGACTTATTATAACTGGAATATTGTAACTTGGCATCCAGGGAGGTCCATGAAAAATCTCCTCGGAAAAATGAAATTAGGTCTCTGTTACCCATATCCATTGAGCTTTGGGGCTCTGAAGTCCCCCCCCCCCCCACCTCCCAGAATAATGGCAGAAGAGGATGGGGGGGGGGGGGGTCCAGGGGGTCAACCCCCCCCCCCCCCTTTTCACCGGAAGCAACTTTTTTTTAAAGGGTTTTAGACGAAATTTTGCGGCCTGGACCTCCTTTTTCCGGACCTGATGACCTTTTTTAAGGATTTTCATAAGTCCTACTGGTTGGACCCCCCTTTTCCTAAATCCTGGATCCGCCCCAGAATGGAAAATATGATACAAACGCTCAAGTATCTGAACAACTATTGCATTGATCACCATGAGTTTTTGCATGGAGATGATCATGGAATGTTCCATCAGTTAATGCAGTCTGGTGGCGTCACCTTATTTTGTTTATTTTTACGAATTTTCTTCTCTTTTTTTAGACCTCTTAAGATGCGGTCATCTGTTAACGGGATACAAATCCTAATCACTGGATCTAGAATCTTCTAACCTGACATTCAGGGAGATCCATGAGAAGTCTCATGCGAAACCTGAAATTATGTCTCTGTTACCCATATCCTCTAAGCTATGTTGCTAAGAAATGCGCCCAAGAATAATAAAAATGTGATAAAAAAGCATCAATATCTGAACAACTAATGCATTTATCACCATAGTTCTTTTTATGCATTTTGATCATGGAGTCTTTCATTATTTCCTTCAGACTGTTGGCGCCACCTGGATTTTAAAGACTGACAAATTTTGAGGCCTGAAACCCCCGCCACCACCCCAACCCACCCCACCCGTGTTCCTGAAATTGGGCCCTTAAATTAGGTTTTGTCATTAATCTTCCTGGGTTGAACACTCCATTTCATAAAGCGAGAAAAACATGTGTTTTTTTCTTTTACGGGCCACGCACGTGGGTGAGAGCCTCTATCAAATGTAAGGCCAGAAATACTTTACCCCCCCCCCCCCACTGAAAGCAAGCTTTATCCATATCCATATGAACAATAGTCCTTTATAGTATTTGAGGCTGAGTGACCACGATGCACGCATTCCGGTCATTGCTGAAGGCAGTTGGGCTGTGCTCGGTCTAACCTCCGTGAAAGTCAGTAAAAACGGAAAAATCACTCAAAATTATATGTACACTAAAAATTATTTATTCTAATATGCCTATGTCACTGCGGGGATAAAAACCTTTAAAATGATTTATGACACAGTATTGTACACAACGCGGTTTTTGGAGAACATTGCGAACAAACGTGAACCGAATTCCTTTTATAAGTATTAGATTTGAACAACAATAATCTGAATGGCTCGTGTACATTTGTTCGGGGAAAGTCATGATTACCGACAGATATAAACTAATGTAGCCATGACAAGGTTTGCCAAACATGTCTGACTGTTTGGGACTGAAATAGGTAATGTATATGTAGACAACAGTTAACGTAGTTTATAGATTTAGTGTTCTGCATCTGCGGGCGTTTCTTGTAAATGATGATGCAATAAGAGAGAATCGCATATTTATTTCATTGATCATAAACCAAACATAAGATCAATGCAATGAAGAAGGTACCCAACACCTCTTTCAATATGAGATGCAAATGTATATCAGTTAACATATGACCGTATAGATATCATATACCGTCTGCCTCATATATACTTTAATTGTTGATGCAATTTATGAGTTAATTCACATACACTTTACACATAAACAAACGTTGTGCAGAAAATAACAATATGAAAAAAAGTAAAATTCTTGTTTGTAATCATATAGGTTTTCTACATGTCAAGATAAGTAATGCTTAAACACTCGAATAAATAGCAACTTTTGCCTGCATGGTTGCCTCTATTCCCGCTAACTTTCGTGTTTGATTTTGTACAATATATTTGTATATTTGGATGATAAAGTATAAAGTATGAAGTGATGAAAGAGCACAGAAATTTTAATATTCTTGATGTAATTGCCGTCAGGTATTTTTTAATGAACCCTAATCATGGTGTGAAATACTGTTTAACAATTTTATTACGAACCCTATCTCTTCAATCTCGTCGCACAATGTACTAGGCTCTTATTTCATATCGGACACCCTTTTTTTTTATTTTCAGACAATTATATTTACAATGATGACAAAATTATTTTTAGATTTTTATTCTGAAAAATTTGAAGAACAAAAACAATGCATTAAATGCTCATTAAACATTACTCCGCGTCCGGCCAAATATGCTTCTCTATCTACCAGACTACATTTTTAGCAGGAGAGATTCCGTAACAGAAACAGCGAATGTCGTAATTCAGAAGGTGGACACTGCAATTATCAGCCTAAAATAACGTATATTACAATGGCAGATATTGCAAAAAAATGTTATTCCAGAAAACTGCCCACATGCCAAAAAATACCGAGCTGCTCGTTTTAAATCATCATGGTAACATTAACTATTCAGTGATTTTGTAAAGTATAAATAGATCCAGAATAAAGTTTTTCTATCAGCATGAATTATTTTACTGAAAAGGTTGAAAGTTAGGGCGACCATTTAAATCCCTAATACGAAATCATAATTAAATTCGAGATTGTTTTATTGGACGTGACATATTTATTTCCATGAAATGTACTTTGAGTCATATATACATGGTTATTACATATATTGATAGACACGTAAAGACTTTTCCAGAGATATCTTTATCATAAAGATTGGTTGAACTGAAGCCATGATATTTACATTTAAGTTACCCCTATCCCTTACCATTTTCCAGCTCTAACGGTCAGCGTCGGCTACAAACGGTCAGTAGCACAAAACTTATACCACACTTTGATAGTACTTCCCAACTAGCAGTGCTCTAGAGGCATCAGGCTACTATAACATTAAGTCAAACCTTGGCTGTGTTTGAATCGCTCACTAAGGCGGATCAGCTGTAATAGCCATACAAACATATTACAAAACACTTGTTGCATCACCTGTTGTGTATCGATTATATGTTGCTGCGACTTCATACATTTTATTTTGTAAAGCAGACACGTATTATTTTTATAATACAGAATTACTGCACAAGAGGACCTGGAATCACAAAAGATGAACAAATAACTGGAAACACACAAATAATTCATAGAAAATATATTCTTGACGTTCACCGGATATCAAACCTACAAAAAAAAACAGAACACTCTGCTCATCGTGGATGTTCTATTCTTGCAGTCAAACACAACATTAACACATTTCCCCTGTCAGGACAAGAAGTGAAGATTTATGGATGTAGGCAGACACCCCTATTTAGGGCTGATTTCGTATTTACCATGGGCCTATCAACCATTTAATGGGTGTATCCCTTACCTATGTATTGCGGCTTGTCCATGTGATATATCAGGGGCACAGGGTTGTAACGTTTAATTAAGTACGCCGCTTGCATGTTTCTCAGAGTATAGTTTGTAAACGTCATAGTCATGTCTGCACGTACGGGCCCTTACTCCTGGAGGAGAGGACAAATATATTTGACAAATAGAGGTCAGAGGTGAACCTGTTAACATTTCGCGATCAGAGAGGTCACACTATACAGATCTTTCTGAACCATCATTTTATGGTACTTAAGATAAGGTGACGGAGACATCCGGGTGGAATTTATGAAGGGTGAGAGTGTGGTATCCAATAAAGAAGCAGAAATTACCCAGGTGTAAGCCTCTAGCGCCCCATCAACCAGCTTCTCCCAGTTCTCTCCCCCCCCCCCCCCCCCCCCCGGTTTCCCGCATAGGGTATAGGTTTAGGTCCAAAAACGAGAATAAGGTGCACGAGTATCAACTACCTTTGATTATTATTCTCATTATAAATAATAGCAAAGACTCTCTTATATATATATATATATATATATATATATATATATATATAATTATATATAAATTAAGACGGTTTACTTCGCTTTCAATGCATATTCTATGTTGAGGTAACATTAATTTCATTTACTTCTTTTTAATTTCCTTCAATTTGCACAATTTTTTTTATGACCGTACGTTTATATATAGCAAATCACGTAGAGAGAAGTCAGTTTGTTTAAACGTTGTATTCCTTATTTTTATATTGTTGCGGCCTTGGTTCCTTGAGTAGATAATAAGTATATAAAGGTCCGAGGTCTTAGTGTATACTGTGGTTTGTTTTATATTCGCGGGGTTGAATATTCGCGATTTTCACTTTTTCAGTATTTGACGAGGGTTTTATTTTCCCAATTTACCATATAGTAACACAGTTTATATAACCATTATCATATCAATTATATAATATGCACGCGAAATCCTATCTAA
Source organism: Sipunculus nudus (assembly GCA_026874595.1). Taxonomy (NCBI): domain Eukaryota; kingdom Metazoa; phylum Annelida; class Sipuncula; order Golfingiida; family Sipunculidae; genus Sipunculus; species Sipunculus nudus. Next base: position 44,295,892 of record CM049307.1, on the reverse strand, counting down.
GGGAACATCGTTTGACCGGAAATTTTCACGATATGGTGGCAGATATACAAAAGAATTTTGAACTCTCAATCTTTGAATTGCGGGAAACGCAACTTGCTCATCTTGAACGAAACGTATATATACTTGCTCATCTTGACGCACAATATACGTGAGGTGCCATTTAAGCTATAGAATGAATTATTATTCAAGTTTTTTAATATCGCAATGATATCCCTTTGCGAATATCGTGAATCCGAAACGCTCGCAAACAAAATCGAACCACAGTAGGATGAACAAAACAAGTGAATACTTTATCATACCTCCACCAAATGGAGAAGGTATTACGTTTTTCCCTCGGCTGGTTTGTCTGTTAGCAAAAAGATTGATGCAATTTAAGATTAGGTTTACACTCAATAAACAACCCATTATCTGTGTTAAGTTATCAGGTTCACCAAAATGTATTTCTGATTGAAACTAAAAGTGCCTGTGTATATACGATTTTACATTGTCTAGGCAGTAGTCTAGACAAATCATTGGTATGAGAGGTGGCGGTTTGTTCTGAAGCTCATATGTGAACCGTGTGAGTAAAGCGTTAGAACAGAGACAAGTTTGATTAGGATAATGGCGGAGGTATAACTGTAGGCTAGTACTACAGATTTAGTTTCAATTTCCTTTTGGTTTTTTTTCCTCAGAAATACTGTCCAAGCAAAATCAATCAGCTCACTGGTCAGCTCTTTAAACATCGTAATTAATGCAAATTTCCAAATGTTCTTCTTTAAAGCGAGGTGATGTTTCAAGAATATTAAAATATCTTAGACTTTCACGGCATTCAGATTTTTCTCAGTATATGTAAATGACTTTTAATATTCTGATCTGAACTAAAAAGCAGCAGGCCCAAGTGCCCTGCATGCTGGCTGCAAAAACAACCATAAATCATCACAAGTCTGGTAAACCAGAGTTTATCATTAACTGATGCTTGTATTTTTTCACGCCTGTAGCCATGTGAGAGAGTCCGACCCAGCCATTGAAACATATCCGTTAGATGTTTTCTTTTTATAGACCCTAGAGAGTACTTACACACCCTTATCTCTATGTAAGGGGTCGGATAAAGGTAAACCGTGTCCGCCCAGATTACAAACTGTTTTCTGTAACGTCCGCAAAGTGTACAGATTGTTCTCTCTGCTTTGAGGTAAGACTTACCTGACAGCTCTTTCTTTCTTTGGATCATATTAAGCTTATTTTCCATCCATCCTGATTTCTTTGAAATGAAGATCCTTTTGCAAAATTAAAATTATAATTAAATAGATAATTTTTTCAGTTGTTATCAACAAAAAGAAACAAATATATATTTTTCTTTAATTTGAATACTGGTTGAATCAGATGATGCAGTGCTGTTTATGAAAAGGCATCTGTTTTTGTTTTAGATTGAATGAAAATAGGATGAATATTCAACAAAGATTAAAATACAGCCTTTCTATATATGATCTTAAATACAGCCTCTGTATATAATTAAATAATAGAGGAAAACGTGTGTAATAACTAATAAAAAAGACAGTTTAACAGTTTTTATTTTACATAGCATAAACATTCGATTCAACTTGATGGAACTTGAAGTTGTGTTCGAATTCAGCATGGACTCAACCACAAAACTTATATATATATATATATATATATATATATATATATATATATAGAGAGAGAGAGAGAGAGAGAGAGAGAGAGAGCGAGAGAGAGAGAGAGAGAGAGAATAAACACAGATGTGTCAAAGCCTTGGAAAAACAAATAAAGGAAGATAAAAGGATTCCTACTGCCGGAAATAATCGAAACATATTTTAATTAAATAATATGGTTTGCTTTCTTGTGATAAACTAGAAGCATCTTCAGTGCTTACAAGATATTCAGAAAATGAAAAATAAGAATGAAACTATATCGTAAATAAGTATCGGGTATGTTGCAGTACATATAATAACTAACAGACTGACCAATACCCAACTATTAATTTTACGTACTTCCATTTGCAGTTATCTGTCTACGGGTGGTAGAAACGATCCTGGGCGAATGCTATCATAAATGACACAGGATAGACGCGGGATTTCAAGAAAGCAAAATGTTCCCAGGTAAAGTGAAAAGAACTTTTACTTGTACCGTATATCATGTTCTTGTAGTGTCCATCAGGGGTGCTAATCCTGTGATAAAGCGTCTCAAAGTTTTTTTTTTCATGCAAGTGGACCTCTAGCATGCAAATTCTGTGTACGGATAGAGGGATATACGCTCTTTACACAGCGCTTTACCTATAGGGCTGCTTCCTATATCGTAATCAGTTGCTTCTTTAGAAGCGCAAGATTTCCGCTACCTCGGGAGCGTAAGAGGGATATAAAAAGGGATATAGAAAAATACTGTATATGCGTACATGTGCGTTTTATATCCATTTTGAGACATAACATAGTACACGAAAGCGGATGTCTGTCATAATCTTTAAGATCTTGAACGTCACAGGAAGTACGTTGTGTATGTGCGTGCGAGTATTTTTGTGTGCAAGAATCGGCGATCAAAGCGAAATATGTAATACGAATGCTGGTGTATGACAAACGATTCACCTGTTTTCACATATCCATTTAACATATTCAGTTTTGTATTCATTATACATAGTAGTGTTTCATTTCTTAAACAACTTTTATATACAGTGAAACCTCGTCGTGTCGAACTCGCTTAAGAGGAAATCTCCGCTTATGTCTACACAACGAGGTTTCACTGTATATATACATATATATATATATATATATATATATATATATATATATATATATATATATATATCTGAAATCATATGAAATGGGATTAATAATATGATTTTTTATATAAAATATTTACTGTATTCTGTATTTCTATGTATTCATTATTCAGAGAAGATTTTTCTGCTTATTTACTCATGTCTGGCCATATTTATTATTTCCTATATTTGCGATCAGGTGTAAAGAATAAATGCAATACCATGAATTTAACAGAAACTTTGTTCGCCACCACAGAGACGAACAACTCGGGGGAAAAAACCCAGAGACCCCTCTATAATTCCGTCTTATTCCTTTGTTTTCAGGACTCAAGCGCAGTAATGTTATGTATATTACACTCTTCGTAATGGTGAGTTTGCATATTATTTTATATGTTTTATTCCATATTATAGGAATCAAATTCGTTACCAAAGCTTAACTTTTAATTCAGTCAAGGTTATGGTGGAAAATTATAATATATCATAATTCAGCATAATGTTGCACGTTTTTGATAAAGCGATGTAAAAGAACCTCGATAGTAAAATTGGTGTCTATCCTTCTTAGTGATGGTGAATTGAAAATGTTTTCTTTCACAAGTTAATTATAGATTGCAAAACTATGAAAAACACAAATATTTAAAATTTTATCATATTTATAATTATCACAATGATAAATATTGTTGATAAAGCGTTTTGGAAGACAGTAATTGATAAACTGGAAGTTTTATCATACGAACGATGCAAATCATTGCAATCCCCCCTCCCCCCCCCCCCCCCCCACCTCACTTCTGGCAGCATTTTAATAGAACAAGAGATCTTGTGTTTTTCCGCTCCTGGTACTATTTATGCCGCGTCCAGGGGTATTCCCTATATAAGTTACTTTATTCACTTGATATATACATGTTATAACAAAATGCCCCCTCTTAAAGCCCTAAAGAAGTCACAGGTGAAAATTGACAAATAATTGTACGTTCAATATCCAAAATTTTAAAGGTTTGAAAGAAGAAAAGATGATAAGTGTACAAAGATGGAGATAATTTGCATTAGGACCCTAGCCGGGGCGGGTTTTGACCCGCAGCCCGCGGGCTTCCGCTAAGGATTCTGAGCGGGGCGGGCTAAATCTCAGAAAGTATGGGGCGGGGTGGGCCGAAATAAAGTCTGTGCTGGGCGGGGCGGGATGCGGGTTGATGATCTGGCAGTTCAGTAAAACATGAATATAAAATTATACTTTTAGGTTATCTTCGAATTTTTTTGTTTATTGATTTATGATATTTTTGTGTTCAGGTGTTTTTTAAACAGTATTATAAAAAAATGAATATCTATAAATTTTAATTATTCCTGTTAACCCCTAACACTGAATGACAGTTTTAACAACACTTTGCAACTTTTTTCTTTTCTAGGTATAAAATCAATTTGTTATACAAAAAAGATGATGTATCATTAATCACTTTGTATTAAGTTACCTTGCCTGATTATTTATATGCACTGTAACCGTGTGATTGTGTCAGGTCTCAAATATTACATAATATGGCTAGAAGTAAAGCAAGGGCTTGATTACCTTTGATTATGTATATGCACTGTAACCCTGTGATTGTGTCAGGTCTCACATATTACATAATATGGCTAGAAGTAAAGCAAGGGCTTGATTACCTTTGATTATGTATATGCACTGTAACCCTGTGATTGTGTCAGGTCTCAAATATTACATAATATGGCTAGAAGTAAAGCAAGGGCTTGATTACCTTTGATTATGTATATGCACTGTAACCCTGTGATTGTGTCAGGTCTCAAATATTACATAATATGGCTAGAAGTAAAGCAAGGGCTTGATTACCTTTGATTATGTATATGCACTGTAACCCTGTGATTGTGTCAGGTCTCACATATTACATAATATGGCTAGAAGTAAAGCAAGGGCTTGATTACCTTTGATTATGTATATGCACTGTAACCCTGTGATTGTGTCAGGTCTCAAATATTACATAATATGGCTAGAAGTAAAGCAAGGGCTTGATTACCTTTGATTATGTATATGCACTGTAACCCTGTGATTGTGTCAGGTCTCAAATATTACATAATATGGCTAGAAGTAAAGCAAGGGCTTGATTACCTTTGATTATGTATATGCACTGTAACCCTGTGATTGTGTCAGGTCTCACATATTACATAATATGGCTAGAAGTAAAGCAAGGGCTTGATTACCTTTGATTATGTATATGCACTGTAACCCTGTGATTTGGTCAGGTCTCACATATTACATAATATGGCTGGGAGTGAAGTAAGGGCTTGATTACCTTTGATCTTGTAATAGACAGTGTGTGGCTACAGCTGGCTCTGTAGGTGACTCAATAGACCTAGAACTCCACAAAGCTTAAGGTGGACTCCTTATCTAATTGTAACTCCATGTGCTGTCTAATTGTAACTGACATTGACCACTCGCTGGTTAAATCCCTGTTTGGGCACTGCATGATATGGTGATGACTGCTTTTAGAAACACCGCTCTGTTCATGTCTATCTCAATGAGCATCCTTTGGCCAAAATTGGACCCCCCGCCCCCCGCCCTTATTTCCGAAGTCCATTTATGTGTTTGACTCAAAGTGAGCGACGTTTTTTATATCATTTTTATCCTGTGATTAATTTGGCTGCTCGGTTATGTGAGAATGGCCTGGCGGTTTGCTTTTGTCTCAGAAATAAAATGTGATACATTAGCGAATATCAAGAATTCGTAAACGGCATCACTACAGGCCTGGGTTTCCATCACATACAGCCGTTCGAGATCAGAAACGCGGCAAATATCAGGACAACCACTGTTTATCTTACTCTCAAGGTGCTCAAAGCAGTGACCTAATATTAGGTATCAAGTGTCAGGGTCTAATCGGCTCTGTTTGTGCCCTGCAATAAAGCATAGACGACGATGCTCACATCGGTTCCAATACGTATCTGAAGAAAAATAGTCCCATACCGAGGAAAATCTTTAAGATCACATTTGCAATAGCAGGGCAAATGTTTAAACATATACATGTATATTGGACAAACTTAAATGTGTACACACCAAGGGTCAAATAGCCACGTCGGCCTGAGTGTATAAGTCGTAATATTTTTAAGCCTCCTCCCGTCGAACGCTGAGGACTTTAGCAGAGGAGTTGATGAGTTTATTCTTCATATTTGGGTAAAAATGTTTTATGTGTGGACCTTATTATGTACGGTGGCTGATTTAGGACACAAAAAAATATTTATCTCGAGATCTCGAGAAAACAAGTCCACGTTGGCGTTGTACGAACCATTCGATGCTTGATTGACGTAAAGCAAAACAAAGTTAAAGGTACCGACTTCTATATCTGTTCGTACAAATGTGAAATTTTATTTCGAGATCTCGACTTAACATCTCGAGATCTCGAAATAATTTTTTTTTTCTGCAGCAAAATATTTTTTTGTGAAAAATTATGTCAAGAGCTGGAGATGTTATGTCGAGATCTCGAGATATTATCTCGAGATCTCGACTTAACATCTCGGTTTGAAATTTTTTTTTCTGCAGAAACAATTTTTTTTTTTTAATTTATGTCGAGATCTCTGGGTTTCTTAAAAGCCACCATAATTATGCCCCCGAATGCAAAAGAATTGATTTTTTTCTTTCGTCTGCCTTTTTCTGTTTGCGCTAGATATCCAATATGGCTGATTTTCAAAAGCTGACACTTGTTCGTATTGATCCTAGATCACAGATTTGCACCTGATATTTATTTTTTAGTGTTCACCTTATTTCCAGGGCCGCACACTCCTGAGCTGATTCCTCGTTATCGCTCAGTGCATGCGCCCCCCGCCCCTTACAGAAATCGTTTGAGGATTGCATACATCTAGTTTCTTTCATTATAACAGAGTGTCTGTCTCTTTGCGGGTCCACTTCTTTACGTTAGACAGATGGTCGGCAACGTGATGATCCGCAAATTCAATGTTTCCAAGACCATACAAAGCAACACTCAGACAGGTATATATAATGCAATTTATATTTTCTCTCCTCTCAGCATTCTCACATGAACCTATTATGTAACATCTTGTGACCTCTCTCTCTCTCTCTCTCTCTCTCAGAAATGTTTATGCCATCCATATGCATTTATCAATTATTAGTGCAATGGTAATTAAACTCAAACATATATATCAGAACGATTCTTTTATCAATGATGATAAAAATACTCGCAGAATTCCAAATAATCCCTGACTTTGTCAAACACTGACTTTGTTCATAAATTCGCCATAATGAAACAACAAAGTTGATTAATCTGTAATTACAATATATATTAATATATGAACTATTTTTTAAATTTGTTTAAAATATTTCTTCTGTTTATGCTATATTTCCAATATGCCTGATTTTCATAGATTTGTATCTGATATTTATTTTTGACCTTTACCTCATTTACAAGGTCCTACATTCCACACCCTGTCCCCCATTATCGCTCGGTTGCACGCGTCAGGGGATGCTTCCAGTGATTGCCTGTCGATACATCTAATTATAATAATTTTCCACTGTTTTTTTTTCCCGCAGGAATATCTTGGTCTCGACGGATATCAAGCTCTTTTAGTTTTGCTAACCTGAATGATTCCAACCAACCCGACGACTCTCCGACCAAAGTCCTGATCATTGCGCACATGCGCGGTGGCTCAACTTTCTTGGCCGAACTGTTCAACAGGAACGACGACGCGTGCTACTGGTGTGAGCCGGTCGACCCGATGTTCCACGCCATGTACGGCTGTAGCTCACAGATACTGCCGGCGGATGTTCATTTTACACCAGCAGGAGAAAGAAAGTAAGACCACCTTGTCCGCCACATTCTGGTATCCGTATTTGCGTAAGAGAAATCTGTGGATTGGCTTACGTAGGTCCCCATGCAGAGAACATAACCATCGATTTTATTATTTATTTTTTTTTTTTTCCTTTTTTTTTTCCTTGTGCCATTTTCTCTTTGCGCTAGATCTCCAATATGTCTCATTTTCATTAGCTGGAAAAAGTGTGCACAATATTTAATCCTAGGTCAAATATTTGCTCCTGATTTTTAATTCTCACCGTAACCTTATTCCAAAGATCATATGCTCTATATCTATTCCCCATTATCGCTCAGTTGCGGGGGTCAGGGAAGTTTCCAGTGATCTTTCGGCGATTTCATTTACATCAAGTTGATTAAGCGGTTGATGTTTTCAGTTCTATATCCAATATTTTGGTCCAGAAGTGTATTGGGCTGACTTGGTTTCCCCATGAGAACAAATCTGTCGTTTCTTTTTTTTTTTCTCTCTTTTTCATATTTTCCACCTTTCTTTATTCTGCCCGTGGTTCAAGTATAGATGTCCATTATCAGCTGATTTCAGAAACGAGGTTCTTTTGATCAGATTAATCGTCAAAGGTAAAAATAATGCGCCTGTCATTAAATTTGAACTTCAACTATTTTATTATGTTATACAGCTTATTCGAACCATCCCTATTACTGTTCGCCTGTCGGTACCCGTTCGGGGAGGGGCGTAGGCTATAAGAACGTGGACGGGAGAAGATTTTCATGCATTCTGGGTGATTACAGTACAGACGCACATTTCATAATAGTATGATTTTTTTAGATTATTATTGTTACACTTTACAATTGAACATTTTAACAATGTATTTCAATTGATCATAACAATTACTCGTTATTAACTGCAATAATAAGGTATTTCTATCTTACACTATAACCCGGTTGCATATTTAGAAGTGATAATCATACAAATAATGATAGCTCCTATTTTTTTCCTTGAAGTAGTGTAAATTTTTAAATAAATATATCTAAAATCAAGCTAAAAGGTAGGCCAACCCCACCCACCCCCCTAAAAAATATTATTTTGTAATGCAGACAGTGGAAGAAGCATGCATTTAGATGCTTTACACTAACATTAATCTTACGATATTAGACGGTATGATTTCTTATTATTTTTCAGTCCACTGACACTATTTGAGCGTCGTCACCTGACGTATTACACACTTCAGCTGTTGAGTAATACTGAGCCTGAACTGTTACCTCCAGAAATCCTGTTCAGTGGAACAACTCTTTCGAAGCCAAGTAGATGGAGCTACCCTTTGAGGAGATGCTGTGCAAAAACCCGTGGGAGATGGACTGTAAGCAGTCTGTGTAAAAGGGAGCTGTCGTGTGTAGACCTGCGCCGTTGTCGTGGCAACGACTCAAATTTATACGAAACTACGGAAGGTCAACTGGCGGTGAATTCTCCTGCGTGTTCGGTAGAGAAGATCAGGTGCCACTACGACAAATGGACATATAGGAAAAAAATCCATGGTTACTGTCTAAAGTATGTGTCCGACCACTGCAATAATAAACCAATAAAAGCCATTAAGACAATAAGGTTTCCTCTTCACATTGCAGAAGATATTCTTGAGCAGGATCCCGGGGTCAAGGTCATATATAATGTGAGAGACCCTCGCGGTATTTATATATCTCGTTTAAATGGTCCATGGTGGGTGGATTCTCAAGTTTCACACGGTGACCGCTTGTTAGACGTTAAATACATTTGCAAACTCATGGACGAAGACTACGAAGTACTGCAGAGGCTTAAAAAACGATATCCGAACAATATCCTGTTTACCAGATACGAGGATTTCGCAGCCGAGCCAATACGCCTCGCGACTCGTATTTATGACTTCATCGGAAAACCTATACCAGGTTATATGATCCAATGGATTAAAGATAATACAAATGCAACAAAAAACTCTGGATATACTCAGACAGCGAGGAAAAGTTCTTTGAAGACTGCCTATGCCTGGAGACAAAAAATCACCACAGACCACCATAAGACTATAAATGAATACTGCGAGAAAACGTTAAAGATACTTGGGTATCCGGAATACATATAATCAACCTTGAGACTTTTGCCATATGAATGATGAACTCCAGTGTCAAATGTCCAGACATTAAACCTGAAAGCCACACGGGAATTCTCAGTAAATCCTATGTCTAATAAACTCCCGTTTTTGTTTTTTTTTGTTTTTTTTTAATGATTGCAATTAATCTAATGCGGCCCTTGGACTTTAGCGTCTATTTCGCGTGAAAACGCGTGAAACGTAACAGAACGCGGACAACACTGAAAATGCATGGGTATTGCGCGTTTTGAAAACGTAACCAATAGCGCGTCCAGTTGCTTATAATTTAAACCCACACTAAACCTGTAATTTATCCAAGTTAAGCCACTGTGACCTCATAACAGTTGTGGTGGAATACCTATAAATTCGTTAGTGGTCGTCTTAGCATGGCTGGTCAAAGCACCGGAGATAGTCGTCTATCGGGGGGGGGGGGGGGATAATGTTACCGGAGTGGTCATGTTGCGCGGGGGGTCGCGCCACAGGATGGAGTCGTGTTACCGGGATGACCGAGTAGTCATATTACCGGGATGGTCGCTTCATCGGAGTGGCCGTGATATCCAGAGTGGCCGTGCCGGACAAATGTGGTATTCGTCATATGATATACCTACCAAAAATAATTAAAGATAATTTCGAGGTAATTTTTTATTTACACAATACTTTAAATATATTACTGAAAGAATCCAGATCATTTTTAACATTTTATATACAGTAAAACATAAATCGTTAATAAACGAGAAAGAAAATCTTGGGTATTGATTTTTCAAACATCTGCATGTTGTATAGGTCTTGCTGATATTGCGTGAATGAGGACAAAGATAAGCATATGGTTATGTCTTATATACGTGCTAATAACAGGCTTTTTTTATAGTTACACCATTATGAATTCTACTGTCACAGTGATACCTTGATTATTCCATATTATACGGTAATTTAAACTGTTGATAGTGATTGTCCTCTGATACATACTCGTTATCCTATCATGACTTCAGACATTTTCCCAATATATATATATATAGAAGGTAGAGTTACCCTCCGTTGTAAAGTGCTCTATGGCTACAGACTAGGCCAAAGCGGTTTAACTCTGAAGAAAAACAACACTGTAAATTCACAACAGTCTGTTTCACGGGATGCGACCCGATCATCAGGTGAATGTGGTTAGAATGAATTTAACGGCGTAGTTTGAAAAGCCGAGACTTTACGAGACTATGAGATTATGCTTTGTGCGATTCGGGGGGGGGGGGAGACTGACACTGATCCTATTGTCCTCGGGGGCACAATAGGATTGGTCGGGGTACACGTGCGATACTGGAACATAACAAGGTAAAGAGGTTTGTTGTTGTTTCAATGTTTATATATAATTCAAAGATATTTTACCAGGATGCTCAATTAGCAAAGTAACTGATTAGCAAAAGGGTTCTGGAAACAGTGAACATATGAGTAGTATACATATGATATGAAATACACATATACTATGAAAATACACAATATATAAGGCAAATATACAACATAAAAGGCAAATATACTATACTATACTCATACCAAGTGGACTTCACTCGATAAACTCCCCATGGGGTAGTGGTAACGCCATGTCCCTCAACATTGCAAAGCTGTGAGAGAGCAGCTACCTGAAAAGGTAAGTCTGCCCAGCGGATCCTCGTGGTGGTGGTGGGGGAGGGGGGGGGGGGGTTGGATGAGCGGGCACGTTGAATATTGGTACGAATGCTAGGTTTTAAAACATTTCAGAGTGAATTTGTTTTGATGGCGGCACTTGGATAGAATTTCAGCTCTTGAGTTCACAATGATCCGGTGGGGGGGGGGGGGGGGGGGGCTTGCTATAAGTAGCTTTTCAGACAAACAGCGATCACACGTTCTAGTCCCACAGAGTAAGGTGCTGCCTTGGCAGAGATTTCCCAGGAGAGCTTGTTATTGATATTGTTGTCTTTTAGTGACCATATGTGTTTAGACAGTTCAGTGTTTTTAACGTGGGATCTGTTACGAAAGGATTGTTTGTGGTTATTGTATCTGGTCTTGAACTCACCTTCAGTACACCCTTTATGTAGTGTTTCTCGTCATTGTCTGTTCTAACTGTTGCCTTGTAGACAATGCATCTCAGCTGACACCATTCATAGGACATTCGTCTTTTTTACGGCAGTTACATTGTTTTTGAGGTACATTCACAGCTTTGTCAGTATTTAGAACCTTCATATTATGTTTGCTGATCAGGTTAGACATGTTGGGTAGACAGCTATAGCTAATTTTCATCCCGTGAAACAGACTGTTGTGAATTTACAGTGTTGTTTTTCTTCAAAGTTATATATATATATATATATATATATATATATATATATATATATATATATATACATATATATATATATATATATTGTTACAGGTGCTCTTTTTATTATGTGACACGGGCGTAACTCCTGTTGTGGCACTCGTGTGTGACCGCGTATTACATTCTATGTTTAATCCTTACTGGTTGAACTCTTGTTGTCGTGCTGGCTTGGGGCGAGATCATGTGTACACCATGGTGTGTAGAGGCACGGCGATGTTTTCTAGTGAATTCCTTAAACGCGTGTTTACTGTTGATTAAGATCTTATAGACTGTTCGAGAAGTGGGAAACTCTCGGCTTGAGATGTGAAGGTATATAAAGGGCTGTTTTTGTAGAACGAGAGAGAACAGCAGAGCAGATTCCAGCGGACGCAGAAGCGTGTGTCAGGACCTTATCCGACGAATGCGGCAATTATAGATTTTCAAAGACTTACTCCTGGATTTCATGCATTTGGATTTCAGTTTACTTTCTGGGTTGTTGCAAGAACTTTCCACTGGACTGTCATTCTCCGAGAGTTTACATTTAAAGGACTTATCGTTCTGATGGTGTTGGTATCCAGGTACTGTGCACATTATTTTCTATGTGATTGTATTGATTTGTTCCTGTACCGCTGTTTTACTGTATAATTGTATTGATTTAGTTTATTGTAATGTTAGGGTTGTTTTAAGAATAAATTATAGTTATTTGTTAACAAAAAAAAACACTGACTTCTTTATTTATTCCCCTAAACATTTCACGCTGCCTAGTGTTACAGAATCTGATTTTTTTTATCTCCGTTACAGAATTTGTCTTCATCACGCATACGTGATCTGTTTATATTAGGTTCCGTAACAATATATATATATATATATATATATATATATATATATATATATATATATATAAAGAACTACTTAAACAAAACTAAGTTAAAAATAAGCTATTTCTTTGTATATTTAACACTTTAAAACCGTTATAGTTTGTAAAATTAAGTATGTCTGATTATGGGATCGTTTCGAGGGGGGACCAGAAACATGCTCGACAACTCATGTTTAGGGGGGTGGGAAAGTATTGCCCTTTGCCAAAGTGTAGGGAAATGAAACCCATTATTTTAAAGATAATGATTTTAGATGATTCAATCATCTAGTTTATAGATTTTTTTATATTTACCTAAATAATCTTCCACTTATACATCTCATATATAGTAAATTTGGAATACAGCATGTTTAATACCATGCTGAGTCATCATTAAAGCTAGCCTACAGCATGCTGTTGAAAGTTCAAATGTTCACATTTTTTAAATTACGTCATATAAATTTGGAAATTTAGCATAAGTGCACTTTTTATAAAAAAAAGAAATACTTGTTTATTGTTCCCCACACATTTCTCAGCACACAGTCCCCCGTGTCCGATCCTAAGTTCACAATCAGGATCTGGCCCAGCCTGTCAGGGTTTCGGCCGGACTGAATCCCGAGAGGTAATTTGGTCTGGGCCAATCGTAAAACCAAATCCCGATCCTGATTATGACCATGATTCTCTCTCTGTATATATAAGGATTCTAACAACCTTCACCTGATGATCGAGTCGCATCCCGCGAAACAGACTGTAGTGAAATTACAGTGTTGTTTTTCTTCAGTGTTTTATATATATATATATATATATATATATATATATATATATATCAATGAATGATCAAACAATGGCGTGATATGTTTTTACTGTATGGGTTATGATGAATATTTAATGGATATTATTTTGATGCTATAATAAAATAACGCACGTCCTGCTTTATTGAAATGACCCAGATCCTAGTTAGAGGAGTGACCCATAACAGAACCCTCGATTTTATGAGACACAGACGATAAGCACGTGGTTGCTTTTCATTATAACCATGACAACGTGATAACAAACCATAAAAGTGCCCCGGTTTCTAACTGATTTGATTCTATAAACGGACTCGGAAAGATCATGATATGTCCGCTAAGGCGGCTACATGGGGAAATATGTTAAATATGTTTGAGTACCAAAATTTGATAAAGTAAATTCACAGCTAAGTCGTTGTGAATGGGTATAAAATGGTTTTATTATATGAATCTTGCTTATACTGGAAAACGTGCAACCGAGTTTAAGCTGTACTCTCTGCTTGTCATATTGTATGCTATACTCCCAGCCGAGTCAACGGGGATACACATATGTATAAGAAATCCAATGTTATTGGAGGGCTAGATCCACAGTATTCCACAGAGATTGATTAGTTTATAAATGTGCAGCACATAAATGATAATCTTACATAATATAGTAAAGAATATCGATTCAATTTTTTTTTTTACCCCATGGTTATCCCTGGATTATGAAGTAAGTTGTACCTGGTAACGGATATCGAATCTATGACCCTTATATCAAAGCATAATTAAGCGTTCCATCGTTACGAAGAGGAGGCATATACGGATAGATAAGTGTGTTTCTACATTCTTATTCGGGCAATTTTTCTGTGGATGGACCTACTGAGGTAAAACCATCGATTTATACATTATCACTGAACCTAATAATAACATATCACGTAAACATGACGAGCATACATTTTGTTACGGTGATAAAAAAAAATCATATTCCGCAACACTAGGCAGCGTGAAATATCTAAGGGAATGAATAAAGAAGTCAGTTTTTTTTTGTTAATAAATAATTATAATTTATTCTTAGAACAATCCTAACATTACAATACACTAAATCAATACAATTAAACAGTATAACAATAATAAAAATGTACATCACCAGAGTGTCCGGATCCAAGGTTTTGATTTCTGGATACCACCACTGTCACAGCTCAAAAAGAGTCCTTTAACACAAATAATCCACGTAAATAGTTTAAATAAATCTTCCCAGAGAATAGCCCGATTTAAACTCGAAAACAATATGTTGTAATCCAAAACTGAAGTTCTGGAAATAATCCCAGATGCAAACTGAACACAATCCGTATAAGTCTGTATAAAATCCGTTGAAGATCTGTAAGTTCTGCAAGTATCGGAAAGGTCCAAAAAACACTGACGAGAGATTCACACTCTTCCGTGTCCTTTGGTATTTTTCTCTCTACCGGCTCTTAACACAGCCCCTATTAATAGTTTTTTTTCATCCGAAGCCCAGAAACTTCCATTCACGAACATTCCTAAGAACACAACAATACACGTGCGCCCACAGCGCCTGAACAGACCTGAACCACCTAGAACACAAGGACGCTGTGTCTTCACGTTTCACACTTCACACGCAAGCCAGAGCCCAACCCGCGCATCTGCCATAGCAACGAAAAGGGCTTGCGCCTAACACGAATCAGAATGTCAATAGATACATGTAACACTCCCCCTCCTGTAAGAAAAAAGAAAGTTTTCTCTAAAACTTTCTTTTTTGATCACAATCACTAAATTATTACAACATTTCAAAACCATGTTATTTACAACATTACATAAACATCCCGTTTACAACATTTCATAAACAGCTCGACAAGCAATCAACAAGTACATTGTCTTTCCCTTTAATGTGTCTGATTTCAAGATTAGATTGTAATCCTGTAAAAACAAACTCCATCTCAACAATTTACACTTTAACTTTTTCATGAACGTGAACGGGATTGGCAAAAGATACATGTAACAACATTTCTTTCCTTCCTTCCTTCCTTCCTTCCTTCCTTCCTCACTCCCTCCCTCCATCTCTCCCATTCCTTTCTTCCTTCCCTTTCTTTTCTTACTTCCTTTCCTTTTGCATAAGAAATATGATGCTAATAATAACGGCCCATACAACAAAAAATCTCTGCAAAATAAAATAAATAAATAACCAAGAAACAAACGAAAAAACCTGCAACTGTATGGAGAAAAACACATGTACCTCAGACGTGAATTGCCTTGCCAGCAGTATTGTTTACAAAGCATCGGTCAAGACTGAATACTAAATTGCTCACTACATTGGATAAGCCAGTGGCCCATTCAAAGTCCGATACAATAACATAAAAAAAATTATTCCGCAGTGGACGTTATGAAAAGAAACACTTTTGGACCCTATTAAGAAAGAAAATACAGTATTCAACTTTCTGGGAAATAATCCAACGCTCTGACACAATGAAATCAATGCAACCTCTGTATGTATGGAGGAGAAATACAGTATATTACATCACAAAAACGACGGGTCTATAATCTTATTAAACAGGCGTAGTGAATAAGCTTCAAAATGCTGACACCTGAAACTACCGAATCGTGCAAAGAGAACGTAACAGTAAGTGCCCAACAAGCGTCAATTATCTGATGATCGCCCTGGGTGCCGATACAGGCAATGGCGTGAAACATGGAGTTATAACACGATGCACCAACATGTCGTGAAATTTGCACCCTGTAGCTCACTTGGTGAACTACAGCGTCAATTTAGCTGTTGTCATTTGCGTCTCTACAATTGATTTGCAGCGCCATCTGTGTTTTGTGCAATACATTACTTCTTCTACACAGAGCCCCTTCACCACGCACCTCACCACCTTACTTTATTTATAAACCCATTACAACTTTTGTGTCCTTTAACCACATGGTTGTTGTATAGTGTTGTCACGGTACTCGTGTTCGAGTCACGTAATACTGTTTTAATGTGAATCATATTGTCTTGCAAAAGAGAAAAAAGCAGGAGAGACGACCAGTGTTGGCCTGTGGTTTGTCGTAAAAATAAACTAAATTAAGTGCACATTATACACACAAATGTTCCAATTTTGTTTTCTTGGATATCATGACACATGCTACCCGAGTGTATACTTCAAACTAATATGTAAACTCCCACATTATACACGTGAACAGAGGGCCTTGCCTCATTGTTGCCCCCATGTACGGAGGGGCCAGCATGTACTTTCAAGGAGAAAAGTTGACACCGGATGTTTTAAACTTTTTATCTACCGTAGTTTTTCACTTGTCTTTTATCCTATAAAACGCTGGCTTGACTGTTTGAGACAGACACCAGTCTACACCAGTCTTGACAAGCTGCAAGTTCCTTACGGTATTTTTACTGCAGTGAACCAATCAGAGACCGGCTATATTCTAGCGTGAAAGGAAAAAATAAACACGTTTGACTTGGCTTGTATTACAGCCGTAAATTATGAATGCTGTGTCATATAAAGAAATTAGTAAGCAGCCATAATGTCGTATATCATCTGAGGTTTCCATCGCAGGTTTATATGCTAAATATTCGTCCTGTCACTATATGCGACCATGTTGAGAGTCGCACTGCAGATAATTTGCCTTATGCAACGCCCATGACTGAGAAGGCGGAGCCAGTCTCAGTCATGATACTGGATACAGTCTGTGGTGAATTAGTATAATATTGTGAAGTATAGCATAATGATTCTACCAAATGTCAAAATTTATATGTACAAATGTTGCTGTTTTTCTATAGGAATACAAATAATTGAAGGTTTGGTGGTTTTCAGCTGTTTCCTGAGCAAGAAGTCATGAGTTATTCTCTGCACAAACTTGGCGTTCGTGACACTGATACGGCGCATTATATGACAAAATCAATATTTAATCAGGTCTAGTTTGAATCGGAGAAGGAACGTGTCACATTAACATGCATATTATTATAACTGATCGGTTTTTTTTTCCTGCAACGCCCTGTCATACAATAATACTACAAGGAAATTCGTAGCTTTTCCATGGACACCATGGGGTTTCCCATTTGTTTACAAACGCTTTCACGAAATTAATAACAAAAGGTTTTAACCGCATTAAAATGATAATACGCATCAGCACGATAAGCTTAAGCTCTCTCTCTCTCTCTCTCTCTCTCTCTCTCTCTCTCTCTCTCTCTCTCTCTCTCTCCCTGCCTACTTGCGTTGTTCAGTATTTTGTAGGCCTGTACGTGTGAGCTGATAATATTTAAAAGTAGTTATACAAGTTCGTCGTGGGTCACGAAATAAATTTACCTTAAAAAGATAGCATAACAAATACAAGGGATTTAGTTAATTAAATTTATTAAATATTGGAACTGATAAACATTCTGAAAAAAAATTATTTTCGAAGCATTGTTTGGGAAGATTTCTTCATATATCCTTATCAATCGATATAATTATACCTTTATATCCCTTTTATATCAAATCAAGCGATTGGGGAAGTCGCGTGATATAAAGTGGGTCGTCGTCCTTCAGCACTGCTTATAGTCACATGACTTCCCGTGCTGCCATCTAGCGTCTGGTAATTGTTCTGCGGACGAATTCGTTGAACGGGTGGTGCTGGGAGAACTTCTGTAAAGTTGATACGAATTAGCATTTATTCATTTGAACATTTCGTTCGTTCAATCATTCATTCATTCATTCATTCATTCATTCCCTCATTTATTAATACATTTTCATAAACTCATATTTGTAAGTGATCAATTAGACAAGAGAGATCGGTATTCCCGCAAAAAGAAATTTCCTGTTAAAAAAATCAGTAGAACCGCTTTGAAGGCTCTGTGGTATCTGTAAATTCATAAAATATAACGCTACGTTTGGTATGTCTCTGGTCACTGTCGCAGACAACTCTGGCGTAGCGCTAAGTGAAACGATATTACGCTGAGCGAACGTTCTTTCTGCGTTCTTTCTGTGTTACGTTCAGATAATGCCGTGTACATATTACGAAACGAAAGCGTTACGTTAGCCGTTTCCACGTATCACAATTGCAACGGAGAAATTATTTACACCCTGCTGATTTAAGGAAACTGTACGGGTACCAAGGATGCGATGCTAAACTATCAGACACATCCACGGGGGTGCTACCCATTACATGCAAGTATCTACTTACCACTTACGTTGATTTTTAATATGCTATGAATGATGTAAAAAAAGATATATATGATTTCTGACTTTTAGCATCCAGTGATAAACCTTTTTTTATATCTGTCATAATTTTGAATTTTATACGTTTCCTATTCATACTCACATGCTTGTGCGTTGCAACCTCCACGAAGAAACTGGGAGGGTCAAATTAAGATGCTGGGGTCTCGGATACCCAAGGTGATGTTCACAACATCCATGTTTGCGGCCCATACATCTGTATGACACATTTTGGAAAAAAATAAGGAAAAAAAATATGTTATGGCAGATTCATTTGTGGGTCAAGGGTCAAATTTTATATAATGAGATAAGTAACTTATCAAATGTTACTCTACCCTAAAGAGTACTTTTTTCCAGAGTAATAAATGTTTATTTTTTTTAGAAAGTTTACCCTTAGACAGTCTTTGGGAAATCATTGAAGACTCAACATTTAAACCATTTTAAATTGGTTGTCATCAGTTGCTTAAAACATTTAATAGTTGCAAGGCCAATTAAAACCTTGTGTATTTTCAACACAGTTTTTGAGGACTACATTATTACAAGTCTAATATTTATACATGTTATTATTTTATTGTTTACCAGATTTTGCAGTTGATAGTTTTAATAATTTTAACATATTCTCCACACCCACTCTCATAGACTGGCCCAGTCGATGCAATGGTTAAGAGTTAATTCCTCCCACTAACAGAGCCATCGAACTTGCTCTTGCTGTGTCGCAACGCTTAAAACGGGTACTGCCGCCTCGCGGGATATTATATAATTAAACTACGGGTCTTTGGCCGACTATTTAGTGACAAGAGCTGGCACGGAATTACGTCTATCGGTACACAGAATCACGTTGTATTTTACGCATGGTTGTAGCAAACATTAATACTTAAGCCCTGACAAAGCTGCTTCTCTCTACTTTTGCCAAGTACCTTGGCCTAAGTTTTCATGAAAGAAAAAAGGCTATGTAGGCCAACTCACAATCGGTAAAATCCCCGTACACCCCTAGTCCAAGCGGGTAACAGTGGTCCCTGGAATAAGCGGCTGTAATGTAGAACTGCTCTACCTGGTAGGACCAGGAGTTGGAGTAAATCTTCTCTGTTCCCGCGCCGTGGTAGGTAAAGCTGCTTAAAGTCGCATCCTCAAAACTGGAGTTTGAGCATGAAGTAAGAACATTAAGAATAAAAGACCTTCATACTCTTGTTTAAATGTCCGTCATATGAACTTTAAGTTTTCTTAAAACATTTTATTGACGGGGCCCATAAGATTGTTGCATCAGATATTCCATGAAAAGCGGGTTTCAGTTAATTGCTAAAGCTTTCATGAAACATCCTTACAATATATACATATATATATATATATATATATATATATATATATATATATATATATATATATATATATATATATATATATATATATATATACAGAGACAGACAGAGAGAGAGAGTGAATACATTTTTCATATTAAAAATGTTATTCACCTCCCGACACCGGACTTATCTGAAAACGACATCTGTAGGCAATATTTTAATCTTACTGATAAACACAACAGAATAATTGTTATGTTTTACTTTATTAATATATATATATATATATATATATATATATATATATAGAGAGAGAGAGAGAGAGAGAGAGAGAGAGAGAGACAGACAGAGAGAGAGAGAGAGAGAGAGAGGGAGGGGAGAGAAACAGACAGACAGACATTCAGAGAGACCTTCCTGATAAATAATACTGAATAATTTCTATGTTTTACTCTTAAGAATAATTAAGAATAATAACTACGATCGCGCATATAGTGAAAATGATCATGATAACACACCAGGAATGCATCCTCGTTTTCACTCCCCTTCTGTATCGGACACAGTGCAGTCATCACCTCGGATGTAGTACTGTTTCCTCTTAAAAAGAATATCGTTAACTTCAGCATCCCATTGTGCATCACTATATACATATACAGATTACCAGGTCTTTACAATGTGTACCTATTTTCAACGGCCCAGTCTTTGAATATATATATATATATATATATATATATATATATATATATATATATATATATATATATATATATATATATATATAACTCTGAAGAAAAACAACACTGTTAATTCACAACAGACTGTTTCACGGGATGCGACCCGATCATCAGGTGAATGTGGTTAGAATGAAGCTAACGTCGTGGTTTGAAAAGCCGAGACTTTACGAGATTACGAGATTATGCTTTGTGCGATTCGGGTCGGGGGGGGGGGGGGGGCATGTGAAAGACTGACACTGATCCTATTGTTCTCGGGTGCACAATAGGATTGGTCGGGGTACACGTGCGATACTGGAACATAACAGGGCAGGGCAAAGAGGTTATATAATGTAGTAAATAGTAAATATAATACAAAGATATAACCAGGATGCTCAATCAGCATATTGAAATGATTTCTAATAGGGCCTTGGAAGCAGTGAACATATCAGTAGTATACATATGATATGATAAAAATACACATATACTGTGAAAATACACAATATACAAGGCAAATATACAATATAAAAGGCAAATATACTATACCCATACCAAGTGGTGCAAGTCTCCTAGCTGAAGGTCGTAAAGCCCATTAGACCAGGATAAAGTAGAACTTTCCTGTCATCCAATGGACTCCACGAGCCAGCAGTGAGAGAACAACTACCTGAACAAATGAGTCTGCCCAGCGGATCCTCGTTGGGGGGGGGGGGGGGGTTAAGGGGGCACGCTGAATATTAGTACGAATGCTAGGTTTTAAAATATTTCAGGGTGAATTTGTTTTGATGGCGGCACTTGGAGAGAATTTCAGCTCTTGAGTTCAACAATGATCCAGGTGGGGCCGTAGCTATAAGTAGCTTTTCAGACAAGCAGAGATCACACTTCCTAGTCCCACAGAAGTAAGGTGCTGCCTTGGCAGATATTTCCCAGGAGAGCTTGTAATTGATATTGTTGTCTTTTAGTGACCAAATGTGTTTAGACAGTTCAGTGTTTTTAGCGTGGGATCTGTTCCGAAAGGATTGCTTGTGGTTATTATATCTAGTCTTGAAATCACCTTCAGTACACCCTATGTAGTGTTTCACGTCGTTGTCTGTTCTAACTGTTGCTTTATAGACAATGCATTTCAGCTGACATTGACCATTCATAGGACATTCGTCTTTTTTACGGCAGTTACATTGTTTTTGGGGTGCATTCACAGCATTGTCAGAATTTAGAACCTTCATATTATGTTTGCTGATCAGGTTAGACATGTTGGGTAGACAGCTGTAGCTAATTTTCAAATTGTTCCTGTTGAATAACCTGTGGTACCTGTGATGTTGAGGGAAGTGTTTTTCAACTAGTTTCATGAATTTTCTGCCAATGTTGGTTTTTACATGACGGCTGTAGGGTGGATTAAACCATATTATTTTCCTTTTCCTGTTTCTCTTGCTTTTCACTGTTGGTTCAACATATTTTAAGCTTTCTGAGAACCCGCTTTTCGCTAAAGCTTCATCATACATGGGTTTGGCTTTCATAAATAGCTCTTTATTGCAGGAGTTGTCAGAAACACGTTTACTGATCATCATAGGTATCTGCCTAATGATAGCTGGGGGGTGATTGGATTGTGCGTGGATATAGAGAGGGTTATTGTTCGGTTTTCTGTAAGGGTAGAAGACGTCATTTTGGAGGTCAAATGTTACGTCTAAGAAATCTGTGCAGGTCAGGTTAGTTTCAATGGTTATCTTTAACCCAACATTGGAAAAGAGTTTGATCATTTTCTTACGGGTGCTGTCTGCTTTGGGTCCAGACATGTTGGGGAAACAACCTAAACCGTCATCACGATACAGGCCTAGAGCATTTACACCAAATTCCTTTTTCAACATATCTAGGATGTATAAACCAACAATTTCGCATACTTCAGCGCCATCAAAACTGCCCATGGTGACGTCAAAACTAGTGTGATCTTTTTTCACCCAGGTGTTACCGTTGCTAAACAGTAAGCTTTTCCTGCTGTGCAGGATGGTTTTGATAACATCCTCTGGAATGGAGACCATGGTTTTGGCAAATTTATATATATTTATATTTATATACAGATAATTGGTACATTAGGCCACACACAAAAAAATATTGGAACAAAAGAAATGGTGCAATTTTTTCCTGTTTATTTTACCGGTCGAGAAACAATATGTGGAATCCGCCAAGAACATACATAAACTAGCTTCTATTGTTGTAATGGTGTATGTTAACATAAGATTTAGATCATTTTCTAATTGGAGAGGCGAATCCGTAAAAATAAAAATTTTGCTTTGTATGGCTTTAGTCATCAGACCCACCTTTCCAGGCGAGATTTGAAGTTTAACGGATAAAATATTCCAAATCAAATATAAATCTCATGTACCATGAAAGTTTTAAAAAAACGGTTTTCCTCTCTTTCTCTATAGAGGAGTTCAGTCATAAATTATGTTAAAAAATAACCTAAAGTATGTTTTGCTTTTTAAATAATAATCTTCATCTGGAGATGATAATTATTAAGACTCATATTTGTTTTTAATTAAATGGTTAAAAGGTCAATCGTCTTACCGATGATCCTTTGGGAGCCCCAGAGCCGGGAGTTATGGTGAGAGCATTAGTGTTAATGGTAGCCCCGAACTGGTCAGGAACGCAGCATCTTGCTGATGTTGTCTGCTGAGCGGCCGCCCCACCAATCAATGCAGAAATAAACAGGATGGCCAGCATTCTTGCACTTGACGCGCGTGTATCGTCTGTCTTTTGAGTCAACCAGAGAACGCTGAAGTTTTGTGAAACCAGATTACTACGACAAGCTTATATATAGTCCAACTGTCGTATGAACCATGGCCATAACCACGTGATATTATGAGTAATCACCAATGCAAAAAGTTATTGATGTTTGTGTTTTTTTTCACATACTCATTTTTTTAGGTCAAAGATTCTTTATAGCTATGAGATAATGGATTGTATAATTATGATACAATAAATTATGACTATTGATAATATGTTGTACATTGCCTACCTCTTGTAGTTTTACAACATCACGGGATGTACCTTAGTACACGGGTGGATTTAACGGGGGAATTGCAGGGGGTGCCTTCCCTTTTTTTCTTCTTGAAACATCTGAAAAATAGATAAATAATGTTACGAATACAAATTGCTCAGGGGAAAACATTTGGCCGATCATGGATTCGAACCCATGTTGGTGGCGCACAAGTCCGGCGTACCAACCGCTTCGCTAGCAAAACAAGCTTTTCTACGAGACAGTTTGGTCCGCTTTTATGTCACCCCGTGACCCCCCCCCCCCCCCTCTTATTTGCGTTCTGCTATCAGAACAACACTATTTATCCCAGGAGTCACACTTTGGTGAGCTTATTCCCTGGGCCACAAAGTTTAACTTCAGGTTGGACGAGCCCCCATTTTTTACGAACACAAATTATTCAGGGTAAAATATCGGGCCGATCCGGAATTCGAACCCATGTCGGTGGCGCGCACATGTCCGGCGTTCCAATCGCTTCGCTAGAAAAGCAAGCTTTACTAGCGAGACAGTTGGGTCGCTTTTATGTCACCCCGTAACAATGAACTTTTAACATCGAAAAACTAAATTTGATTACACCATTACAGTTTATATTTACACAAACGTTCTACACCATACCCCTTCCATACACTTCCCAGCCTATTCCTAGTTTACAGCCTCTCTATGTGAGCAGACCCTATCCCGAATTCCGCGATACGACCCTGCCTTAGTGTTTCAATGTTTACACGTTGATTTATGGTCAAGGTGGTCTGTTATCAGGAAAATGTAATCTGACACGTACGTCATTGCTGACACGTCGACTTTAGGTAGGACAAAACTAAATAGAAGACAACATGAACCGTCATATGATTGTAAACGTGACTGAAAGCAGGTTGTTGAGTACGCATGTGAAAATCGTATTCATACTGATACATGAACGTTTGCAATGTTGTAGTTCACCTATGCTTTTGCATATCTTTATCTTATACAACGTAACCTCCAGCCAACAAAAATGTACAAATTAACTTCTAAAACAATCCAGGGCAAATATGCAGACACGTTTAACGAAAATCATGTCTAAGAACCATCCTTCACACGGTCTGTCTTTTAGGTTTTACGTGTAAAAAAACTTTAGAACTAAAACATGTCTGTGAAAACATGGATTGATTATAAACAGGCTTAGAACGGATAAAAACCAACCTTGATTCTCAGGAATGGTTGTGCAGGTTCTCGCAAAATTGTTTATATATATATATATATATATATATATATATATATATATATATATATATATACATGTATGAATGTATGTATATGTATGTAGGTAGGTAGGACCAAGTGTGAGTCAAACCAAATAAGGTTTGTACCAAATAAGGTTTGTTATCTACACTTGTTTATCTGGAAATTGTTATTTTGTTAGCATTTTGTCTATTTTATCCGTTCACAGTGCAGGTAAACAAACAAGAAGCTCAGGTACCATAACACTCTGCTTAAAGGGGCAACCTTTGAATTTAAACGTTTTGTCTTAAAGTTTTACCTGAAATAACTGTAGAACTTAAACATATTTTAGTAAATACGTTGACTTATGGTATGATTTGCAAGGATGATCAAGGAAGTGACTTTGCAGTATATTTTGTATTTCACAGCTGTAGTCATGGTTCGGCGTCCGTCAGTCGTGTGTTATCAACTGTTCTTAGCAGTATTACCAGTTTTATCCGCAGTTTTATCCGAAGTTTGGGTGTATACTGTCTGTGAGGTAGAAATTTCATATTTAGTTTAGATTTCCATTGCAAAAATAAAGTATTTCTTTAGTTAATTTAATGGTCTAAAGTAGGTCATCCATCAAGTCATCCGCGAGTCAAAAGCTGATCGAAACTCATGCCAAGAAGTGCGTGAAAATAGCTGAAATGTTGCCAAAAATCACACAAATAGCCACAAAATCTATCTAATATAAACTAATCTCATCTATCTATTTATCTGTCTATCTTTATATCATATATATACATGTATATAAACTGATATATGTGTAAGTTTATTATATTATATTTTATCATATACGTACATGTATATATTTACCTAATTCATATTGAACAGCTGATAGGCACATCCACAATTTGCTCCATTTCTTTTGAAATCTTAATTTGGGATTCAGGTAAAGCTCACTGCTTCTGTGTGTGGCTTCGGTAGCTGACATTATTATCCAAATGGCAGTATTTGATTCTAATATCTATGTCTATGGTCAATCATAGATAACTGTAAGCGATAGGGAACCTAGATTATACACAAAGCCTGGTGTCCAGCCTACTGTTGTGGGCCACAGCCTCTGTCCACTAGGCACTGTTTGTACCACCTGCAGGCCTGCGGTCAACCAAGAAGCTTTAACGGAAAGGAGTGAGCCCTCCCACATAAGAGATCGTTGGCCGAGCTGTCACCGAATTTTATTTCCTTATCCTATTGTCCCAGGCGAGATCGGCTATTCACTCCATTCTCCAGCTTATGTTGACCGCCGGGCGAATTGCCTGGTCCGAAGTAGTCGATCTCGTGGGAGCAAATCCTCCATTGATCTGACATACTACTGGTTGTGATTTGATAATTATTAGAACAAACGGAAGTTATTTTACATATTCTGAGCATTCAATAATTAACAGACACAATCATGCGCATAACAGTATATCTTATCAGATTCGCAAGTAAGATCGGATCGGTTAATGACCTAGACCCCAGTTGTGGCTCTGTAATATATAGACTACAGAGCCACAACTGGACCTAGCTATAAACCTTGCAGTTCTAACTTCTTTCCCATAAAGCTTCTTGGGAGTTACAGGGAGTTCCGGATAACATTAATTGACAATTCACCGGAGGAGTAGTTCAGGTGGGAACACAACACGTATAGTCCAGATGTATGTTATTTTATCAATCTATGATGACAATCAAAAAAATGGACAGAAACAGGTCGGCAATGGGCCAATCATATTTCGATAAAGTAGGCTCACACGGTTCCATAAATTTAGAATGGATACAAGAAGAAACATCAGGCCACGTTTTCGTTTAACTGACATAAAGAACAGGGTAGCAAGATAAGCATGCAGCGAAAAAGACCTGAACAGCTGTGATGGGCTCGTGGAAGGTATTGAGTATACTTCAAAATTGTATTTCTATAGGTATTTTAATCTCAGCTGATTCTTTGTGATCGCAATTTGTTTGTATTATATTGCATTTATCGTCGTAGTTTTGACACATATACTAATGACCGAGCCGTACCATTTAACACCATACAGATGGAGGAACCAGTATTTATTATATTGACAGAGTAAGTATTACTGAAACCTGGAAACATTTGAAAAGATAGTGCATGCTGGGTCGAAAATCACACACCCCGACGTAAAATCAGTAAACTTGGATTGTCTCTGGTCAGTGGACACGGCTCAGCTTAGGCAAAACAGTGAATATATTAATACCTAGTCATACTATTATTAATATATATATATATATATATATATATAGAGAGAGAGAGAGAGAGAGAGAGAGGGTGCATAGTGGGGGGGGGGGTTATGTGTTTGTGTGTGGCTTAAGACGAGGAAATGTCTTTTTTTATCTTGGTACACGGCTGTTGAAAAACATTTAGGTCTCATACACTATGGTCTGTTCTTTTACCACGCTGATAAGACTTCTGCTTTTGACATTTCAGACTACTAGATAACACTTTATCCGGACAATAAATTCACAGGTGTGGGTAATGGGGATCTTTACTGTCTTTAAAATTCACGATATTAAAAGCGCGTCATCATAGTAAGCAAGTACACAAGTACACAGATAATAATAAAAATAATGCAGTGCAATTAAAATACATTGATCTTCACACAACTAAAATGTGACACAATGTTTAAGTTTTCAGTCATGTTTGTTATGCGAGTTTTGGCGAGTTCAGATGAAACCATTACTCCCTTGCCCATCTAACTGAAGCTTAGGGTAGGTGGGCGCAAGGGTAAAATAAGAAGCGTGCGTTCGCTGTAACAGTCACATGTAAAATGCGCCCTTGGACATGTGCCCGGTGACCACCTGGCGAAACCAATCGAACCGTGAAAGCACCCCCCCCCCCCCCACCCCCTTGCCGTCGAATAAAGACAATTAAAACCACGAAGGTTGAAATTAACCAATAATTCTGGTACATTTTTAGATAAATTACAGGTTTTCCATTGAGCTTAGGTTCACCACAGTGTGAGGATATCAGTCCACAGCGTGTTTATCACGCATTAATCACAAAAGAATATATTAATGCATGCAGCAGAATAAATTTGGAAAATTATAGTAATTTTTTTTTTAAATAATTTTTAGACGTAACTTGTAGATATAACTGATTTATTTGAACAGTTATCGGTGGTGTACGAAAGTCTTCAAACGTTTGAAGATAATCCATTGACTGTCCATTATATGCTTTGAAGAATATATATCAACTGTAACATAATACAAGAAAATACGGAAGCGTATTGCTGCCACCTGGTAAAAGAAAAATAAATTATTTATCCGTACGTACAACATACTGTCTCGTACGTACGACATACTATCTCGTACGTACGACATACTATCTCGTACGTACGACATATTATCTCGTACGTACGACATATTATCTCGTACGTACGACATACTATCTCGTACGTACGACATAAAAAATCTAACGGATTTGATTCATAGACTAGATAACATGCCAATAGATATATATGTATAAGCAATTTGTATATGTTAAATAATGTATGTTTTCACATTATCTATATATATACAACATCTCCAACTCCTTGCAAACAGCTGGACCACCATTGAAAACAACACACACAATCACATATATATCTATTTATTTATAGTATATATTTAAATGCTATTCGATTCACATTTTTTTGTGTGTGCAGGTTTCTCTAATATTTCAAGCAAGCGAAATATACATCAAATCGTTGTCTGACATTCATATAAAGAACTCATTTTACGACAGGTGATTAAATAATGTTAGCAGTATATGATGTTATAATAGTGAGCCTGTCATAATGTTAATAAGAAAAAAATCTTGCCTTTGCCAAACTGAAACTACTTTTTTTCGAAAGAAGGGTTCGGACAAGAGGTACAGCTCCCAGATAGCCTGATTTTGAGTAACTGAGAATGATTATTTGTACGGCAGGTTTCTAACATTCTAAACTGACCTTTCTAAGAACTAGATTTATACATAACACAGTGTAGTTGACCTTTTAAACTATTTAATGCATATACAGCCATTGATATGATTGTTGGGTAGCTGAATAGAAAACGATCCATTTAATTGGGTACGTATAATTTTTATTTTGAACTAAATTATAAAAAAATATATTAAAAACTATCACTCATGGGCGTGCGATTAATATGTGACAGAAGAATACGAAATTAAAAAATAAGTCTTAACCGCATATGTCAGGCTGAAGTGTTGGTAAAATCTACACCTCAGATTTGTCTCATGTGCGGATTGGTATAAGATCATGTGTCAGGTACGTGTACGTGTAACTCGCCCTTTTGTAAACGGCATGAAGTTCAACTTATTGGATCAAGCACTTCGTTTAATTAAACATGAATCATGAACCTCTCCTAATGGGCATCTCTGTATTACAGAACCTCTATAAGTGTCTGTTAAGTGTTTACATAAGAAGGCCCCTTTGACCATAGGAAAGATCTTGGTCGCGCACTTGTGACAATTATAAAAAATAAAAGAAACATAAAAGAAGAAACACCTAGAAAAGCTTGAAACCCCTTGAATTGTGAATTTATGCTGTACCACCACCAGGTGGCTTGAGCGCTGTGTTTGTCTCGTTTCTAAATGATTGGTCTCGTTTCTAAATTTTATTTCCATTTCAAATCTGCCATATAAGCATAGGAATTCCCTGCAAGTAATAATAACTAATTGCGTCCCTTGCACATGTCGGGATATTTTATCTGGTCAAAAAAGAACATCTGATAGACATTACATGTATTACTAATGACATTATTAGTATCCACCAGCTGAGCCATTCTAACACAGCGCTGGTATTATATCCCAAGACTTTCAGTCTTTTCACACACACACACACACATAAACGTATATATATATATATATATATATATAGAGAGAGAGAGAGAGAGAGAGAGAGAGAAAGAAAGAGAGAGAGCCGATTGTATTGTAAAGAGTTTAAATGAAAAAAAGGACCTATTTACATTTTACAAACCAAGTATTTTTAGTATACATGATGTACAATTTAGTCTCCTTAAACTATTACGGGATCTTTCAATATTTCGTTCTTCGTTTGCTTTCTCCTCTTTACAAGTGAAAAAAAACAAATCAAGGTTTTTCAAGCTTTTCTGGGTGATTTTCTTTCATGTTTCTTCTCTTTTTTTATAATTGTCGCGTGTGCTAGACTAAGATCTTGCTTCTGGTCAAGGGGTCTTGTTATTGTAAACAGACACAGGTCCACTGTGTTTACTCACACACAGAACCATAATAACGGATACAAAAGCGGTAAACAGGAGATATTAAGCCCGTGTATCGCCATGGATTTGCTGAACAACTTTTATATTCAGCCAAAATGATTTAATAACGTGAGACAAAACATATATTATTACAAAAGGATATGAACCTTGAGTGTCAATATAGAGGTGTCTGTAATACAGAGATGCCCGTAAGGAGAGGTTCCTGATTCATATATTATGAAACGAAGTGCTTGATCCCATCAGTTGAACTTCGTTCCGTTTACGGTAGGGCGAGTGACACTGTGCGTTATGTCATAAATCTAGTTCTTATACAGATCAATTTGGAATATAAGTAACCTGCCCCACATATATCCATTCTCAATTACTTACAATCAGGCTATTTGTTAGCTGTACCTCTTGTCCGAACCCTTCCTTCACCAAGGTAGTTTCAATTTGGCAAAGGCAATAATTTTTTTCTTATTAATATTACACTGCTAACAGAATTTAATTACCTATTTAAAAATGAAAGTTCTGTATATGACTGGCAGACAACGATTTGATAAATTTCTTTTCCTTTGAAATATTTCCGAAACCTAAACACAAAGAAACAACAAAAAATCAATAGCATTTTAATTTATAGTATAAATAAATAAATAAATAAATGCATTAATAAACATATGTATTTTTTTTCTTTTCAAAGGTGTTCCTACGGTTTGCAAGGTGAAGATGTTGTGTAGTTAGGGTAACATACATATAATGCTTATACATATATCAGTTGGCCTGTTGTGTATTCTGTGATTCAGATGCGGAAGATTAATTATGTCGTACGTACGAGATAGTATGTCGTACGTACGAGATAGTATGTCGTACGTACGAGATAGTATGTCGTACGTACGGGATAGTATGTCGTACGTACGAGATCCTATGTCGTACGTACGAGATACTATGTCGTACGTACGAGATAGTATGTCGTACGTACGAGATAAATAATTTATTTTTCTTTTACCAGGTGGCAGCAATACGCTTCCGTAAGAAAACACTAATATGTTAAAATTTATTGGGATTGGTTATAATGAACTAAGTTTTTAAGTAATGTCCCAAGAAATGCATGAGGAGAAGCAAGTATTGTCCTTGATTTTAACTTATAGCATAACCGTCATAGCTAAATCAAACATTAGTTTCATTGACTTTTCAATCACTCAGCCAACATTTGAGTGATCCAACACTGTACTACCATCTGTTATTTTCTTTTTTTTTATAACACAGTCCTTTTTTACATCATTCTCTGTACGAAATCATATATATATACAGGGGCGGATCCAGGATTTAGGAAAAGGGGGGGTCCAACCCAGGAGGACTAATGAAAATCCTAAAAAAAAGGTCATCACGTCTGGAAAAGGGGGGGTCCAGGCCCCAAAATTACGTCTAAAACCCCTTAAAAAAGGTTGCTTCGGGTGAAAAAGGGGGGGTCCGGACCCCCTGGACCCCCCCCCCCTGGATCCGCTTCTGTTATATATATATATATATATATATATATATATATATATATATATATATATATATATATATATATATATATATGGAGTTTTCAACAAATTGAGTCACAACTCCGAGTCTGGACTTGTTGTTGACTTGGGTCATAAAACTCGTTTCTCAAAGGCACAGAGAGATGCCGCTGATAAGCCCGGCGCCAACTGATACAGCACGAGAACCAATCCTTCGGCGTGACTGCTGAGCGGCCCGTTAGTTTCCGGAGTCCCCAAGCGTGAACTAACGCGTTAGTTTCTCCTCGAATTAATCTTGAGTATTTAATGTAAATATTGGAACATTACTAAGTTTACACAATATATTTTCATATATAATCGTGTAGCGTAAGAACGTGTGTGAAGCCGTCGTTGCTAAAGACGTCTGTGCGTTCGCTGGGTAACGGTTAACATGGGCGACAATACGAAAATAACGCCATCATTGACGAAGCGGACGAGAGCTTACATTTTTCAATAAAAAAAAGAAAGTCAACCGGAAGTGGGCGACATATCATTTTGTTATCCCTGGAATAGTTTAAAACAAGGCTTATTATTTATACGAGTCAGGAGTGTGTGGAATGATTTGAACTAAAAGAAATCCGAAATAATTCAAGGAAAATTAGGTTTACACTTCTCAGTGGTCCGTCATGTATCACGGCAGATATTGAGTGACCGCATCTATCCAAAAATCCCTCCAGTTATTCCTCAACATAAGACCTCCCTAAATATACCTGTTGTGCATAATCCTAACAAAACAAACAATCTGCGCATTCATATTTCTAGTCAATGTTATTCCAGCGATTCACTGCTCAGTTACTGGTTATATCGCTCTCGGCCTGACGAGCTTCAGCGGATTGCGTCAGTAAGATCTGGCAGCGTAGCCATATCAAAGGCCGTACCACGGCTGCGCCTGACACCGCGGTACAATAAGCGCACAATAAGGCTTGTCTTTATTGCAATTAGCGCACGACTGACACGCGAGTGCTTGCAGAGCTCCACTGAGTTTGGTATCCATTGGTTAGAAACTCCCTAATATATATATACATATATATATATATATATATATATATATAAATATATATATATATATATATATATATATATATATATATAGAGAGAGAGAGAGAGAGAGAGAGAGAGAGATAGAGACAGAGACTGAGAGAGAGGGGGCGGGAGATAAATATGAACAGCTATGCTGGTTTAATGTATATAGAAATGAAATAGAAAAATATAGAAAAGTCGGTACACTTCGCTGGTTCATATTAAAGTGTGCAAAGTGCCAAGTAAAAATGGCCGAGGTAAAAATGGCTTAAGTAAAAATGGCTGAGGTAAAAATGGCTGAATTAAAAATAACAGAGAGCAGGATTCAATATTTAATTTGAAAAGTCAAGTATCACAATTCAGCACAGAACAGCCTGAAATATAGGACATACCGCGGCAATATATGCATTTTAGGGACTCATGTTAGAGAGAGCATGTTCCCACTTTTTTAATTATTTACTTGATTAGCTTCTTGGTGCGGAAATGAGATGCACTGTTGTGCCAATACACAGAGGGGTCGGGGATCTGCTGTAGCTCAGTGGATACAGCAGACGACCGGCAATCGTAAGGGCATGGGTTCGTTTCCCAACTAGAGTGAACCGACTTTTCTGTGTATTCATGTACCATTGAGAGAGAGAGAGAGAGAGAGAGAGAGAGAGAGAGAGAGAGAGAGAGATTCTCCAGTGTTGCATAATTTGAATTTTTGCAGTTGTCTTGTACTGTTTCTCGGTTACTGTGCTTTAATAATAGTTCCACAAGCAATTCAATATCCGTATCAATGTCAATGTCTAGACTGGTAGCAATATATGTTTTCATATTTGATTCAGGTTTTTGTTTTGTAGATTCTTCAGTAGCCAAAGTCCACGTGTCTGAGAATCATTCAGGCGTGCTTTATAAATCAAAGCTGACATGTGGTTTAGAGGTAGGTCTGTGTATCTTTGTATTCACGTATCAAGAATTCACTGCAAAATTACTCAAAAAGCACTTGACTGGTTTCAGACGATAAAAAAACGCTAAATGAATATGGTCTATTTTATTCAGATTATGAAAACATTATATTGAAATCAGACAATGACCCTTTTTAATGTAAACTAAGAGCATGTACACAGAAAAAAAACATACATATCTGTAATTGCATGGTCAGGGCCTTCTCATACATGTTCACATGGTCCCGTGACCCAAAGATATATTAATGCAATGTTTATATCGATATTAGCTGCAAAGATATCAAATTCTTATTCGTAAATAATATATTTATGCATTTCAGAGGCACAATTTTGTTGATTTGGGGTGAGGTGGGGGTGGGGGTGGGGCAGTAAATGCTTTGTCAGAGCGAAGTTTAACGAGGAAGTTCCCCCTCCCAAGGTGTTGAAATCTTATAAAAAAAAAATTCATGCTATAAACTGGCATTTCTGTTGGTAGTTTTCTCATAATATAAGCTCTAATCACACTTGTGACCTAAGAGAAACTAAGATTTTTTTTATAATAATGGTCAGATCTCCGGGGGAAGCTCCCTTGGAGGCTACGGTACTGGCATTACATGTTGTAACAGTTAGTAGGATTTATCTAATATTTAGTTTTCTTTACAGCGGTTAAATTACAGCGTTGGATAATCATCGGATGTGCAGTCATGGTTAGTAGTTCATTTCTTTTAGTTCTGCATACTATTCACGCGACGTCCGTCATATTTCATATTGCACAATATTTTTTTAACCTTCACTGTTTATAGTAAGATTAGGGTCTTAATGGTTTCTTGTCATTTGCTTCATGCATTTTCCCGCGAATAGGGACAGGGTCATAGGCTGTATCCGCACTTGGTTCGCATCTAAACCGGATTATACTAAACCAGTTTACTTTAGTCTCGAAGTAGTCCGCTTTGCGTCCGCACTGTAGTTCGCTTTACAAAAGCCTAAACCGGTTTATACAACACAACTTGAGTTTGCTGTCCGCACTTGGTTCTTGACTCAATTCACTCCTGCAACTTAGCGCTGCCTCGGACAACACATGCTTGGGCTACGTCGAGGCCGTTTCCTGAAACTGGACTCATTGGGATTAGAAGCGGGTTTGCCTGTACCCAATAGAAACCATATTACTGTAAACCGGACTGTAGTAAACCGGACTACCACAGACCGACTTACAAGCGGACTGCAGTGAACTAAACTCATGTGGTGGCCTGTTGTGGACAGAATAAACCGATTCACGATCCGGATTTTTTGCTAGTGCGGATACGGCCATACATGATGTTCTGTCGTTGTAACGACGATTTTTTTTTTTTTCATTTTTTATTGTTTTGATAAGGTTGCATGATGTAGTAAGGTGTAGTTAAAATTCTGTGGTCATGGATATCCTTAGAGGTTTTCAAGCCGGCCCCACCTATTGTCAACGTATTGCATGTTTAATGGAATAGATGTACCCCACATACAAACGAGGGCATCTTTGAGAGTGTAGGGGGTTCCTCGGTGTTATGAACCAGAAATGAGACAGATTATACACCCAAGACCGAGCATGCGTGATACACAATATTATGATTGGAAGTGCTACCGCCCTATCAATTTTAGAATTAGATGAGTTAGCATAAAAAAGGTGTGGGTAGACCTCAAGGAATTGTTACACTTAATTGAAAGGAAGCTGTGAAGGGGTCGTTTAGCCATTTGTTCTGTACTTGAATGATGTTATTTGATAAAACCCTGTATGTATAAGCATGGAAAAAAACTTACATATTCATGTGACTCATCCACTAATTCCTTTTACGTATGAGTGTCAATATTACTCTTTATTTGCGAGTCCGCGTAACTTCCTAACAACGATCGGATGTAATCGGATATTTTCCATACACATTTGTTCAGTTGAACATTTTTACCAAATTAATCTGTTTATATATTTATAACATCAATGCTGCCATTTGCAACGTGCCGTCAATAATCATAAATGGGATTTCTTTCAAAGCCACGATTTTGTTGCATATTTATGTTTCATTGACTTTCTCACTGGAGTAACTTACTTTGTCACTTTGTAATGTTACATAGGCATTTGCTCTTTGGTCCAGTGTTCGTGTTGAGATCACCTGGAAGGGATCCAGCCCAGCCAAAACTGACGGTAAGTAAGTGTCGGAATAAAATGTCAAACTGCACGAGGATTGACAAATCAGTGTGTTGCTCAGCTAAAGTGGATTTACATTTATAGTACGCAAGATGGATCCTCAGTTTACTCTTTCACAATTTTATGGAACACGTTTATTTTCTTTAAATGAGGTTTACATGGGGCACACGAACGATTTACGAAGGATGCGAATGACTAAAATGTGGCAAAGTCCAACTTTCGTATTTTAGTCTCCAAAAGTTCGCCAAACATGCGCAGTCAATTGTTCGCGTGAGTCGCATTACGTTCGGCGGGAATTATGAAGTATGAAATTTCTTGCGAACGTTTCCAGCATCCCGGGTCGTGATTTGTTCGTGAATTGCTCTCAAAATGTCTAAAAACCTTCGTCATATGTGCATGACCTACTCAGGATGTGCGTGATGTTCCCAAAACTTCATGAAACCATAAACAGATTCCGACAGTCTTGAAAATGTCTCGCGAAAGCAGCAAAATTCATTCGATCATTTTCGACCTATTCACGACCTGGGGGGGGGGGGTTGAACTCGAAAATTTATAGTTTTGTCGTTATCTCATTCGTTAGGTGTACTTTAACGAGAAAACAACGAGAATCAAACGATTTAACAACGAGCGTAACTCG
This sequence comes from Sipunculus nudus, assembly GCA_026874595.1. NCBI lineage: Eukaryota > Metazoa > Annelida > Sipuncula > Golfingiida > Sipunculidae > Sipunculus > Sipunculus nudus. The sequence continues at coordinate 44,259,351 of CM049307.1, read as the reverse complement.
AAACCCTTCGTTGTTGTCTCGTTATATGTATCCACATTTTAAGTAACGAAACAGCGTTAGCCTCTTTCATTGCCGTTTCTTATAAGGTTCTTTGAAGCACGTAATGCCAATATTCCTATACTTTTCTGAATCCCGTGCTAGTTGTGAGAGATTATAGCCATTTCTTGGGTTTGGGATTAAGAGAGAGAGAGAGAGAGAGAGAGAGAGAGAGAGAGAGAGAGAGAGAGAGAGAGAGAGAGAGAGTGCCTTTCCCCTAATAATCTCCATGATATGTAAGCTGGTTTTAATGTGCATACATAAAAGCTTCACTTGACGCAATACAAAGCGTTCCTCTATTTACAAGATGGAAGTCTTTGTTGGTGTCCTGCTAACAAATCATGTTTACAAACTATAAACATTGTTTTAAAAGCAACTTTATGAAGACGATTGAGACCGAAAGCAAAGGGAATACTTTTACATCAGTTTTGGAAGGATGTTGTGTGAAGTGTCTGAATTATTCTTGTCAGTGTCAAAATGCCAAACTTCCAAAATTCCTCAACTATTTTATCAGATGAATAATGATAAAAAAAAACACGGCAAAGAAATAAAGCATTTTTGTTAATTTCAAATATCCGCAAAAAGTAATCCAAAGAGGCCATCTGTAGACAAACAATACGGAACTATATGAGATTGCAAACGGCAGAAGAAGGCATTGCTGGATTTACTTGTGCAAACAGCTACTTCCGGTCATTCTCAACACGGGTTCGTGTCCGGCGTTCATGGTGATCAAAAGAATGGTTTCACTTAATGGCTAGCAGGTATTAAGCGAGATTTGTAAAGCTCTAACATTTATGATGTGTGCTCTGCTACAGGATGTCTCAAAATGTCTGAAAGGTAGAAAAGCTCATAACAATAAAGTGCATATTTAGAAAAAATAGGCATTCCATGATGGTAGACCAAAAGCGATTTGGTTAAACATTCTTTAAAGGGGCCCAATCACCTATAAAGCATGTTGAATAAACACGAAAAATAGATTTTTCTCTTTAAAATAAATCTGTACTTGCCAAAATTTTCCCTTGAAATTATTCAAAACAGTGGACCAAAGGTGTAAAGATAAACACAGCATATGCATATCCGAGCCACAACATGTGTACACTAGGAGATGCCCTGACTGACTTGGCCTAAAAAATGTAATACATGTTCCCACTGGCTGAAACATCACGTTTCCGCCTCACATTCAGACTTCCGGTTAGACAGCCTTGTTATGGTAAACAGAAACACACGGACTGTGTTTACAAACACGCGAGTCATATAAGTTATCAAACAACCATAGACTGAGACTGAGACTGTGTGCCGGGATGGTGTAGGCCCGAAACTTTAGTTAAGAGCAAAACTGAATTGATAGTGTGAAGAACACTCGTAATATAGCTTCTGATTATGTCCCTTAACTTCAACACCTTTAATGTGTGTTTTTAAATCATGATTATTTGTATTATATTTATAATGAATAACATCAAAATGGTGTTGTATGGTGTTATAAATCCTGTTTTATTTCTAATTGTGTAATTGTAAAGGTTGTTTCCATATGCGCGTGTATGCAGACTGGCAGACGTATATTTGTGTACAATGGTATCGAGCAGGCCTTCTACAAAAAAAAGTGTGACGTGATTTTAGCCCGAGTCCCGAGTTCACGCAGATCCTATGCGTGAAAATCGCTCCTGTGACGATTCTCACGTATGCAAGCACATTCGCAAATACGATGACGAATACATCGAAACACCCCAGTTGACAAATCATATATGAGCGATGTTTTACACATATACGCGCACATGGAAACACATCTATGCTTACGGTTGAAATGAACGCTTATTCTGAGATTATTATGTATGGGAGAAATAAAACACATGCACATTTTCTACTTATATGTATACAAATTATCCGTTCTACGTTTCAAAACTGAGATGTGATATCAGTATTATAAAATTTGTTTAAAATACGTTTTAACTAGTTTTATAATGTTTCAGGAAAACTATCTTTATTATGATTACATTCCCCTCGGTCATTTAAAATTGGTTCTATCGATAATTATACGTGATATAACGTTTTGCAGTAAATTATATTTTATACCGATATATTAATCGTGGATTTTACACACTCATTGTTCATTGCATAAATTACAGAATTAAATATTACAACCAGGGACTAATTGCACAATGTCCATCTACAATAAGGGACTGAAGGGACATTCTCAGCACGTCTTTTATTATATGGGTGATTTTGCCTCTTATTTTCCATTCTCATGCAAGCAATATAGATAAATGCAACACAACAAAAATATCCTTATACCGGTATGCATTTAAAAAATATTTGCACTATAATCACGAGCAATTTTCCTCACTTCATTGGTTTGTTAGGTGCTGTAAACCTTCATATGATTCGGAATGTGGTCCAGGTATGTGGTCGCGGATAAAATACATGTATGTGTAATATATATAAATATATATATATATATATATATATATATATATATATATATATTACGACTATTTTCCCTGTAATGTAAAACATGACTGGATAAGATTAAGAAAACGGCAGCTTATATGTAAAAATGAATTGACAAATCAAGAGTGGATCATAAGGGAATGTTTTATATACATTTGCAATGATTTCGTTTCCAGGCGAGGACATTTTTCCTTGTGGTTTATAGCGATTAACACATTTAATTCTGGGATACCCCAACTAAAATGTACGTGGTTGCTCTCCAGACAAAATCCGCGTTTAAATTTTGTTATAAGACGGGTCGCTATATGATCAGAACTGCACCAACCCAAAGTAACTTCAGGGGGCGCAATTTGCTTTCGCAATGTGGAGGAGAAGGACTTCGAGTCCGCCCCTCCCCCATCGCGACACACACACAAGGCCTTGTAATGGGATCTATCATATTTAATAACCCCCCCATTTTCTCAATATAATGTTAGAATAATAATGTTATCGCTGTTGGATCCGGAAAACAATTTTGGTGAAAGCATTTATTTTCAAGAAAGCACGATTGTCAAGGGTATGTATCGACCGAAGGTGTTAGGCGTGGGAGAGGGTGTCCCCGTCTTAATTGCAGTGAGGAAAATCTTTTAAATACAATATTCATTATTGATTAAGGTAGAACAGCTCAGTGCCAACTTATGTTCATTTAGTGAAACGCATAACGATCAAGTAAGGCATTAAAACATGAATAATTCCTTTGAATAATTCATCTATGCAGTTTGTTAATACTGAGAAATATTGCAACACTGTGACATAATGATCCGTATTTTTTACGGATTGTAGTTCGAGCTTACTATTTAAATGACAAAATGACAATAGCAAATTAGCAACATGTTGGTTGAATATAACAATATATAACTGCGCCCATGTTTCTCTTGCTGCACCCTATGATTCTACCACATTAATATCTATATCAGCTTGTCAACAGATTCTACAAGTTTCAACCACAAAAGTTCTGATCGTGGCGCACATGCGCGGTGGCTCCACCTTCTTAGCTGAACTGTTCAACAGGAACGACGAAGCTTGTTACTGGTGTGAGCCGGTCGACCCGATGTTCCACGCCATGTACGGCTGCTCGGACATAATATGGCCGGCGGATGTTCACTTCACTGAAGATGGTGAAAGGAGGTAACAATTAACTTGAGCAAAAGCAATCCTAACAGAACCACCTTCGTCAGCGGAGATTAAAGGTGCTTTTACTGGTGTAGCAAGTTCTAATAACCCCCGCTTCTCTTCAGCGGTTTGGATTTTTGGTGTATAGCGATTTCAGAATTCCCCCGGTAACCTGAAATCTATTTCAGTTTACCGATGGGTATAGCTTAAAATCGATTTCAGATTACCTCAACGATTTCAGATTACCCCTTCAAAACAATTATTTCTAAATGTTCATTTAATTAAAAATCTTCTAATATTTTATACTGTATTTTCCAAATGACTATGAATCTTTGTAAACTTATGATTGTCTATAATGTGTCATGCGCTTACGTGAAGTGTTAGAGTCAATTAGAATAAAATGTACAAAATAATTAACATTATTTTTTCTTCGACTGACTTGATCTTTTAAATCACGTATCACTCACGCTGTTTTATTGATATAATATAACTTTAAGCATAAGAATTTATAATTTAGTTGAATCATTGAGGGGGGGGGGGGGAATGTGAACAGTGCCGGAATTATCTAAAATGAGATTCAGACTACCCCCCTGTGGTAATTTGAAATCGATTTCAGATTACGGGAAGGGGGGCTAGGGTAACATCAAACTGGGGTGGGGTCCTGTTATACACTTTTCACACAACGCTTTGGAGAGTGGAGACAAAAAAGCGTTTCCAAAACCTTTCGTGTGTTGACACTTACCGGAACGTTTATATAAAGAAGGGTTGTCACCTTTGCTTGCGTACTTGCGAAAGTGAAAATGAACATGTTTCAATTCACTTTAGGTACAATTAAAAACGTTTTAAACGGTTAGACGCTGTAGGTCATAGTTAAGAGGATTTATATAATTTGTACATATGTTTTAATTTTTTTTATACCTTCACTCAGGCAAATACAAACGTTTTAGAAGAATGCATATATTATATATTTATATCATTCAGGACAAGAAATACTACAGAGGTCATTGTGACCTGGTTCCGTAAGCCTAATGGGGGGAGGGGGCGGGGGCGGGTCGTCATGCGGGGGTTTACTAGGTATGACTTTGTTTCATGAAATCCATATTTTAAAAAGAAAAATGAAGCCATCATTCATTTCAACCATAAATTTGCTTCATGTTTTCATCACTGATTTTCTTCGGTTAGACGATGTAGATCATAGGAGGATTTATATAATTTTATAAATATTCTTGTTTTCAGACATTTAACACCATATGAGCGACAGAAGCTGACATTTTATATTCTCCAGCTGTTATCTGAAACGGATGCAGGACAAATAGATCCGGTTATTCTAAATAGCCCTTCAGTTCTTGAAAAGCCATCGGAATGGACAAAAGCTTACAGGAAATGTGTAAAGGGGAAGCTACCTGTCCGTCTGTCATCCAAAAGGAGCCCTGTTTGTAAGAAAAAAAAATCATGCAAAACACTATCGAGGTGTTATCAAAATAACACAGAGGTGGAGGCTACAAATATTACATTAAATTCTGCTGATTGTGCAGAATTAATCAAATGTAACCAAGACTATATTTTACGGGTAAGGAAAAGGATACGACCCTGTATAAAGCATGTTGAAAATGACTGTGCGAAAAAGTCAATAAAAGCCATAAAAGCTATTAGGCTTCCGCTTAACATAGCAGACGATGTTTTGAGGCAGGATCCTTCGGTAAAAATAATCTACAACATTAGGGATCCTAGGGGGATATACAATTCTCGTCTGCATGGCCCTGACTGGGTAGATTCCAAAGTATCCGGTGGCAACCGACTCCTGGATATAAAATATGTATGTAAACTAATGGATGAAGACTTTGAAATATTACAAAACCTGCAAAAGGAATTCCCAAGAAATATTCTATTGACAAAGTATGAAAATTTTGCTAAGGAGCCGATCCGTTTTGCCGAGTCCGTATATGAATACATTGGACAGGATTTGCCCGAGTCTCTTGTGGGATGGCTAAAACTAAATACAAATGCTAACCGTGACTCGGGTTACACAAAGACTAAAAGAGAAAATTCAACCGCAACTGCTTACGCATGGCGGCACAAGATAAACGTTACAGATCACCTGGTGATCAATGAATATTGTAAGCGGACCTTAAAATCATTCGACTATCCAGAATACATCTAAATTAGCGCCATTACCAGCGTCAGAGTGCCTTAACATCTTGCATGGAGGACTGCACAATAATGTTCGCTAAAGTTGCGAATAATTTCGTCATTGTTGACAACGCTTCATGGCCTACAATACACTATCACTTTACATAAACCAGGCCAATAGTAGCTTGTTAGTATACTTTCTAACAACACCTACCATGTGTGAGGAAATGTTTGCTCTAGCTCAGCCATGCTAAATCCCTCTGTTTGTTTGTTGACTTGCTGACCACATGAATATAAGCAAGGGTTGCTGGACGATAGCTAACTTGTACGCAACACAGGAAATGAATCGTTACCATAGAGACGGATTTTCATTTCGGGTTGTGAGTTATGTATCATTTGTGTTAAATCAACACGCATACCCATATGTTAGGATTATCGACTGTTTCTCCACGATGTCATGATGCATGACCGTTGCAGTACATTGCCCCTCCGATGGCTTGTATCACGACTCAAGTTAGGCTTACATACTCAATATAAATGCCCCGGTCGTGTTTTCACGGCTTCATCTTAATACCAGGAGGTAAACTGGCTGGAATAAAATATGATACGCGCATGTGACGAATGGGATTTAGGTCGAATGCATGGACAGAAATATTTAATTTAGATAAATTGTGCGGGAGATTTCTTATAATATCATATTGGTTCATGTCTAGTTTGAGATTTATTGCTTATTTTAAATGTATAATTTCGTTCCCTTAAACACGTGCATAATTAAGTTCCCTTGAAGGAGTGTATGTGCGACTGCTGAAGTGATCGCGTGATCAGGGATAGAGGGGGTGCAATTCCTCTACATTTATATGTAAAGCAATATAGAACTAGAAAGAGGTTGTTTTTGCTAAGATGGAGGGACTGACAATCAGGCGGTACGATGAACAGACGGACGGACAGAGTGATTACTATAAGGCAACCGATTATGATAAAAAAAACACACCAAGTTTCGGGACACTAGATGAAACCACAGCTGAGAAACTGACATGATTGCTGTCATTTTATAGTCAAAACAGTGTTTTAAATTCATAAACATTAAAATAAATACAGGTGACACCAACAGTTTTTGGGAATTAAAAAAAAATTGTCATGGTCAGTATTCAAGGCATCAATGCATTAATTATAAAAAACATGGAGGTTTTGTATAATGTTTTAATTGTTCTGCGGAGTACTAACCAGACATACTTAATATATGTTTACAATTACGATTACGATTACGTAGAAGTATATGATTCAGATTACAATTACGATTACCGAATAAGTGCAGGTAATCGAATACGATTGTGATTACATATGACTACTTCAAAAAGTAATCATGGTTACAGCCACGATTTCACACCTAAATATTATGAAAAGGCACAACAAAATAGCATACCCTAACCTTTATTCAAATCCATCAAAGGAAAAAAGAACTTGTACAAAACACTGTAAGTCTAGTGAGTCTCAGCAAGATATGAAATAGATGTAGTCAATGAGTCTGAAAACTAGTAAAAAATAGAAATTATTTGTAAACATCACTCCAAATGCTCGTTGCTCTTTATGGTTCAGTGTAACCGGCAAAGTTGAGAGCTGTTGAAGATGTGCTTGAGGGCTGTTGACCCACAGATGTGCTTGAGGGCTGCTGCCTGACAGATGTGCCTGAGAGCTCTTGACTCACAGATGTGCCTGAGAGCTCTTGACTCACAGATGTGCATCTGTGAGGGAGCATCGCTCGGAGCGAGGGACTTTGCCGGCTGCACTGAACAATCTACAGTAGCTGATATTGTTGGAACAGTGTAAAACTTTCAATTAAAGCTGGAAGAGTAGTGGGAATGTGTTTGATCCGGAGTGCCATTGGGTCAGTGGAATCTAAGAGCTGTTATAGTGATTACTTTACCATGGTCTTTATTAAAGTTATGATAGAAACTATGATAGAAATTAAATTTAAAACACTGATTTTATTTATACCCCTATTGTTTCATTTCACAATGCTCACGCACATTTCAGGTAGCTTCCATATGATACGTCTACTACTTAATTATGCTTTAATGGCTGTCAGAAGTCACAACAGCTGAATGATTCAATCTTAAGGGTGTATTACGTCAGCGGTAAACATGGAAGATAAGTTTGTTAAGTAAACATTAACTGTAGATGTTTAAACTTCGTAAATACAAAGGTACTCAATGTTATCAAATCTAATTATCAAGAATATGATTACATTAGGAGAGGAATCGATGACGATAACAACTACTTTGCTTTAATCATTCCTAGTAGAGATTTGTGTATTGGTTTGCAGTACTGTATTCTGAATGACAAGATAGTTGATTATGTATATATTCCTATAAAATCACACGTTCACATAATAAAGGAAATAGTCACTATGAGGATGCATTTGGTAGAGCTGAAAGGGGTATCCGAGACCGGGTAATAGTTAGGGAGTACCAGAGTCCAAATTTGGACTCGAGTGTAAATTTACATTCATTTCTGAATATAACTGCAGGCAGTCTGTACTAGTATTTAATGGTTCCTGTAGAGCTTTTAACTTTTTTTACGTTATAAATATATAAAAACGCTTATTTGGAAGGAACTTAAGTTTATATAAATGACATAGCTTGGAGTAGATTTCTACTATATCTATGCGTATTCCTTCTTAAACATATTATGCATCGGTAAATAATGTTGCCATGGCACAGAGTAATCCAGTTCGAGTCCTGTTATAAGATCAGAGCTAGCTATCAGTGGACTGGCCCATTCATAAGCCACCCTTATTTATAGGGTAAAGTATAAGTCCCGGGGCGGTGCAAAACATTTCTCTAGCGCTTGAATGATCCAGACGTGCTGAGGTCCTATAAACGTTAATCGACATATGGAAAAATGTTAGCAGCCGCCTTTTGTTTCCCTGTTTATGACGTTTAACTAGAGACTGGCAGTATATGTTTGGCAAAGTAAAAACAACCATTCCAAATTCGGGCAGACCTTTCGGCCATTTGGTGCTGTTAAACTTTAATTCCTGTGTTGTTTTATTTTATCTGTGGGAACAATCCTTCAGAGCAATGCTTATCAAGTTCTTGAGTCAAAAATGTTGTTCCTGTATCAGCCTTAGCATTTGGTGTGGATCCTGACAGACGATTCAGTTGAATTATTTTGTCTAACTAAGGACGTGCTGCCTCCTGTCAGATAATTCTGACACTAAATGATGAGCTTTACTATGAGCCAAAGAAGACCTGTCAACATTTTTGAGCGGCTCGGGTAAAAAGTTGGATGGAATAGGAATGATTTTCATGTGTGGAAGTATGAGCTCTGCTTAGTGCAAATCCGGGTGAATTATGTGTCATTCTGGTTGATACTGTTTATCATGCATATAAATATAGTACAACAGATATGACCATACATAGGTTATAGCTGGGACTTATAAAATTATGACGGTGGCATTTTAGTGTACTTTCTAACAACACCAAGCATGAGCGAGAAATGGTTCCGTTTTAACTCAGCATATTGGTAAACCTCACCGCATGTTTGTTGAATTTCTGACCGCATGAATACAGGCATGGCTCGCACGGGTTACTAGACGCAGCTAACTTGTTCGCGATACAGGAAATGACTCGTTACCATAGAGACGGGGTTTCATTTTGGGTTGTGAGTTCACATGCACTTTCTTGGGTTAAGTCATCATTCGTAGCATAATGTTAAGATTATGGGCGGTTTGCTGCAATATGAATGTAACATGGTGGAAGACCATTGCGATGCATTCTTCGATATTGCTTGTGTCACGACTCAAGTAGGCTTACCAGCCCAATTATCACAGTTGTCATGGCTATTGTAACTGTAGATTAAAAATATTGAATCAGTGTCATTGGATTATTGAATATACACCTCACTCTCAGTATTTCTTTATAAACCGCATGGTATTTGAGAGCGATACATAATGATAAAAATACTTAATAAGTGTCCCTGTAACTTAAACAGTATGACAAAAACGTATAAAACTCAAAGTTAAGGTGACACTCCAAATAGGCGAATGCACCAGGAATGCGTATGCGTATAAATATTGGACATATTTTATCCTGGTGGAATGATTCAAGTTAATGTGCGTATTTGCACCACTCACCACTAGCATTCCATTTATGTGTTCGCAGTACGTATGCGGCTGTTCTACGTATGCGTATATAGCTAGAAAAAGGACCAGTGTGCTTCCATTACGCAGCAAAATCGAACCCATTCAGTAAAGAGCTGCAGGAGAATATAGAAGTCATCTTTCAAAGGAATACCCTATTACTGACGTCAAAGACTGGAATTCCCCCCGCCCATTGCCATTCGTATGCGTTTTCCATCGCTACAGTTAGCGATTGAATCGTGATGCATACGCATGTATGAGAATATTATGCACGTCTTCGATTAACAGCTGCGTACGCAATTATGCATATACATACCTCGCACGGACTGCAAACCCAAAATCCAATGCCACCTTTACACCTACGTACTGCTAACTCATATATTGGAATGAAAAAAAAACTATTAAACGGGTCAGGCACTAGCTGTCATCTGCTGCCGTCAAGCCTCTGCTGTTACATATTTATAATAACCCGAGGCTCTGCCCTTAGTCATCGCCAGAGAATGTAAACATCGTGTGTCACACGGGAAACATATCTACAAGCTAGCAATGCAAACCTTCTAAGAATAGACGGCGCGCTTCCTTGTCCCATTAATTTACATGTGGCAACCATGGGCCTCCTTTTATTGAGGAAATGGGACAATCCAAAGGAGTACGGATAGAAGCACCCCATCGACCTCCCCACACACTCGAAATCTCCTCTAGACGAGCTCATCGGAGTCTCCCCACTGCAATCCCATTAGACTAACCATTTTTGTGTACCAGCTCTTAGCATCACGTTGGTATAGAGTATATACTATAGAGCACTATTGGATTCGTTCAGCAATCATAAACTACTGGTAAATACACACACAAACACATGTATATACATATAATATAATATATAATATATATGTGTGTGTGTTACGTTTTGACCCAATACATATATATAATATATATATTATATTATATATATATAATTAGAAATATTTGTTTTATTTTATTTATTTATTTCCACCATATTTTCCTGAAAGTTATTAAAGGTATTTTGGGAAACAGGTGGGGGGGAGGGGTCTCCCTCCTATGTGGGGTTATTTGTTTATTATGCAATGTATAAAAGAAATTTTGAGGCAACTGTCAGGCTGTCATCTAAAATGTAAGGATTTCCTGTTGGGGGTTGGGGTATAATAGCGTGTGGTGGGCCTGAATATTTTATATTTCTTCAAAATAAGGATATTAACTTGAAGGTTAAATGTTGATGTCAATTGTGAAAATGCACATCTATGTTCAATACTTGAAAAATATCATCATCTTTTAAATGTGATTCTCCTGATCTGTGTTCTATACAGCTCATCGGACCCAGCATAGCAAAGATCGTGCGTTCGAGTGTAAGCCTTGGTGACATGATTTTTTTTTCACGGTCGATCAAACCAGACCGCCCTCTTTATAGGTTACAGCGGGAAGGCCGTACCTCACTCACAGGCGAAGGCATTTTGTGAGGTTCCTCGGTGTTATGACCCAGGAGAGTGTTATAACGGAAAGTCTTGTTATAAAAATATTTGGATGCTATCTCAATATGAAGTCAATCTCAAAGCTGTCCATAAATATCCTCAACTTATGAATTGGAAGTAATAAACTGTGCATAAGTTAATAATCTAATTGCTAGGGAATAAGAAATATGTGAAACGGAAATATAATTAATAAATGGGGAAAAAAACAAGTGACCCATGGGTCATGACGCTCAGCTGACTAAGCAGACATTCACAATAGGAATTTAATCATCTGAATGCCAAATTTTGTTGGTGGTATCCCCATTCAACTGAAGCTTAGTCGGAGGATATGGGTAACAGAGACCTAAATGTCAAGTTAGAAGATTCTAGGCCCAGTGGTTACTATTGTTGTGCCTGGTTAACGGACAACTGTTGCTTTGAATGTCTCACAAATAAAGAAAAAAAATCGTAAAAATTGGATAAATCCACGTGGTGCCACCAGTCTGCAGAAAATGATGAAACACTCCATGGTCAATATGCATGCAAAATATTATGGTGATCAATGCTTTAGTTATTCAGATACTGGAGCTTTTGTATCAAATTTTAAATCATTCTGGGGGGGGGGGGGGGGGTACTTTCGAGCCCCATAGCTCACAAGATATGGCTAACAGAAACCTAATTTCAGGTTTCCAAGGAAATTTGTCAGGGACATCTCTGGATGTTGTGATAGAAGATTCTTGGTCCAAAGGTTATAATTTGTGCCCTGTTAACACACAATCACATCTTTGAAGGTCTCAACAATAGGGAAAAATACATAAAAAAAACTAGATGTGGTCAGACAAGGGTCCTCAGAGGGCCTGCGTTTCTGCTAGTGCTGGAATTGTTTGAATATCGGTGAAAAATTGAGTTAAATTTGAAAAATATGACAAACAGAAACAGATTTTAATCCATATGCATGAGGGAAAAAATCCTACTGGATCAAATGATATTAAAGAAGATATGTCTGAAATCATGTGTGCAATAGAAAATCACCGAATGTAGTCTGTTAGCCATATTTGATTTTTAGCAAGTCTGTAATTCAATAGGTCTGGAGCCCTCATAGGCACCAATGATCCCTGTGAAATTGGGAAAGCTGCAGTAGGTTGTTGTTAAGTTATCGCGTGCGAAAGAAAATCAGCGATCGGGCTGTGGCGGCCATATTGGAATTCCGACAGGTCTGTTATTCAAAAAGTCTGGAGCCTTCATAGGTACCAACCATCCCTGTGAATTTGGGAAAGCTGCAGTATGTTGTTGTTGAGTTATCGCGCGTGAAAGAAAATCAGAGATTGGGCTGTGGCGGCCATATTAGAATTCCGACAAGTCTGTAATTCGATAGGTCTGGAGCCCTCATTAGTACTAATCATCCCTGTGAATTTGGGAGAGCTGCAGTATGTTGTTGTTGAGTTATTGCGTGTGAAAGAAAATCAGCGAATGGGCTGTGGCGGCCATATTGGAGTTCCGACATGTCTGTAAGTCGATAGGTCTGGAGCCCTCATTAGTACCAGTCATCCCTGTGAATTTGGGAAAGCTGCAGTATGTTGTTGTTGAGTTATCGCGCGTGAAAGAAAGTGTCACTGACCGAAGGACGGAAGGACGGAAGTACGAAAGGACGGATGGACGGAAGGATAGACGGACGGAAGGACGGCTGACACGGTGATTACTATAGGGCACCGCTTGTCAAGCGGGGCCTTAATTAGAAAAAAAAGGTAGCACCACCAGTCTGCTGGAACGGATGAAACAGTCCATGATCAATATGCATGTAAAGAATCATGGTGTTTAACTCATTAGAGCTTCAGATAGTGAAGCTTTTATATCAATTTTTTTCAATTATTCTGGGGGGGGAGGGGGGTTACTTCTGAGCCCTAAAGGTAACAGAGACCCAATTTCTGGTTTCCACAGAGACTTTTCATGGGCCTCTCTGCATGTCAACATAGAAGATTCTAGGTTCAGTCGTTACGATTTGTGCCCTGTTATAGATGACTGTATCTTTAAGAGTCTCAGAAAAAGAGAAAAAAAATTCGTAAAAAAAATCGGAAAATACAGGTGGCGCCACCAGCCTGCAGAAACTGATGAAACATCCCATGATCAATATCCATGCAAAGAATCATGGTGATCAATGCATTAGTTTTTCAGATACATGAGCTTTTGTATCAAATTTTCCATTATTCTTGGGGGTACTTTGGAGCCCCATACCTCAAAAGGTTATGGGTAACAGAGACCTGATTTCTGGTTTTCGAGGAGATTTTTCATGGACCTCCCTGCATGTCAACATAGAAGATTCTAGGTTCAGTTATTACGATTTGTGCCGTGTTAACAGATGACTGCATCTTTTAGAGTCTCAAAAACAGAGAAAAATCGTATAAAATCGGAAAATACACGTGGCGCCTCAAGTCTGCGGAAACTGATGAAACACCAAATGATCAATATCCATGCACAGAATCATGGTGATCAATGCATTATATGTTCAGATACCTGAGCTTTTGTATCAAATTTTCCATTATTCTGGGGGGTACTTAATTTGGAGCCCCATAGCTCAGAGGTTATGGGTCACAGAGACCTGATTTCTGGTTTCCAAGGAGATTTTTCATTGACCTCTCTAGATTTGAAGTAAGAAGATTCCAGATTCAGCGGTTACAATTTGTGCCTGGTTAACGGACAGACAGAAGGACGGACGGACGACGGACAAAGGGTGATCGCTATAGCTCAGATGACTTTCAGTCAGCTGAGCTAAAAATATGAAATGAGAGATGTATCAACTGAACCGAGAGGGGGGGGGGGGGGGGGGACGCCCGCCTCTGGATCCTCCACTGTTGTATGTAGTGTACGCCGGTATCCAAACACAGTACTGCTGCTTTATGTGGTATCAGGCCCGACTTACTAACATGAGTGTTTGTTGTGGACAAAGTATACAAATTGTAAATTAAGACAATGTAGCACAGGCATGATAAGAGATAGCTTTATAAAGGAACTTGGTAGACCAAATCCCAATAAAAACTTTCCATACAAGACCCCTACACGAAAAGACAGAAAAAGGTCTGATAACTATATAGGTTTGGCGGCCACTTTTTAGATAACGTTACAGTTTCCAAGTTTGCAGTTCAAAGTATATATTTATATAATGAACCAGGAGTACGCGTTGTGTGTTGAGGCTGCCTATATATATCTTATTCAAACAGCAGTTACAACGTGTTATTTATGTCAAGCGGTCTGCTCATATAATTTTATTCAGACAGGCCGGCGGTTTTAACATAACAGCCTCATTGTTTCTGCGATAAATTCCTCCCTGATGCTATAAGTGCTCCGCGGGATTGTGGGATATGCAGCAGCAACTTCCTCCGGTTTTCGTTCACATTGCATGGGTTTACAAGTAGGGCTGCAGGGATGCAAAGGTGAGAACTACTTTTCCATTCCTACCTCTTAATCTTAAAATATCCATTATTTAACTCATCTTTTAGGGGGTATATGTTAAAAAGCTTTTTACATACCACAGCAAAGCCAATGTGGTTTTTATCAACCCTGACTGACATGCAGCATCAGAACCAAGCTGAGATGTAATGTGATAGCTCAGCTACTAACTTCACTGAGACTCACAACCGTGTGCAAGTTCCATCATAAACACATCCGGCATATAAGCCTGGGTGATGTTTTTTGGTACCCGACAAGAATAAACCAAAATTCATAACATACAGCTTGAACATATTGGTGGCTCTTACTGATCCCCGCGTTATGTCTAGATGTGACCAAGGAAGGGCTCAAACATGGGACCATCAATGATAAGCTGTGAAGACCGACGTCATAACATGACATTACATATAAATATATACATATATATATATATATATATATATATATATATATATATATATATATCGCCTGTACAAGATCAAGTAGATTATTATAGTACATTCCCCACACATTCCGGAAAGGCGTAACTCGAACCATTCATTTACATGAAATTGTAAATTGAAACAAAACACATGCACACACATATACATGAGTGTGTTAGCACAATGATCCGTAAGTGTAACATGGACATTATTATACAAGATCCGAAGCACAAATAACGGCCAAGACAGTGGGGACGTAATAAACGTGTCAGTGTTAAAAGTCAGGCATGGTTTCTCACACACACACGTTTATATATATATATATATATATATATATATATATATATATATATATATATATATATATATATATATACATATATATATACAGTGGACCTCAGATATCCGAGTATTTCGGGGGGGGGCATATAATTAGCTTGGTTGATTGAAGCAAACCATTCAATCATTATAACCTATTTCTAAAGAAATAAGCGACTTCTGTATATCCGTATACAGCTTACAAGGGTAGCCGTTATATCTAGGTAATTGACGGTTCATGGCCAAAGCCTTCATTATAAATGTTTACACATGGCACGCTTGTTACAGGTCAACTAGAGCTGTCATTTAAGGTAACTATGTAAATGATTTTTCATCCCTTTCTGCCAGGGATAGCTAATACTCGAAACGAATCTCTTCTGTTTGGCACTATGGGACGGCCGGAATTACTTTTTTCAACTTTCAATCTTTAAACTTAACATTTGTTACATTTCAAGAAAACACCTGTATACATACCATACGTGCATGCTTACAAAAATTACTTAATATAACCATATCCTACACACGTGAACGAACTACATTGTCCTCTTCACCACATTTATACATACGCCGCTGGTGTATGTAGAAGCCTCGGTGCATTGTATTGGTCAGATTTTGACTCCAACAAACCCTAATCAGCAGAGTCGTACACTTGTGAGTCCGAGTCTGCGCAGTGAGTTTTTTCATGTATTTTTGCATGACACACTTGCATGATGCCATTGCATCGAAGGGCTATTGATTAAAGGGACATAACCAGGAGCAATTATATACCTTTTCTTCCACACAATTAGTTCGGTTTTGCTTTATACAAAACTTTCCCAGCAAAAACATACCGTCTCTATTAGTCTCAGTAACTCGCATATGGCTGTTAAGCACCTTGTTATGGCTCTGCGTGTAGGTAAACACAGTTCACGTGTGTCTGTTTACAGTAACAAGGCCGCGTGACCGGAGGTCCGATTATTAGCCGCAACACGCGGTGTTTCAGCCAGCAGGAACATATATTACATTTTTGGGCCAAGTCAGTCAGGGCATCTCCTGATTGACACGTGTTGTGGCTGCGCGATGCTCAAGGCCCCACGCGCTGTGTTTATGTTGACACTTAATATCGCGCCCGGTCCACAGGTTCTATCACTCGTTTACATGAGTAAGCACACAATTTCAAGGCAATATTTTGGCAGGTACAGACTTATTTTAAAGGGAAACAGCTATTTTTCGTATAAATTCTACATGCTTTACAGGTGATTGGGCCCCTTTAAATGCACCGCAGGTGAATAACGCAGCTGTAGATCATAGATTAAAATTACTGAATAATTAAACTGGATTGTAATTAACCTTTACACAGTGCGTACAACCATTCATGACACGTGAAGGCGTAAAGCTTTCATGTGGTTTAGTTCTAAGCTTGTGAAACCTGACCCGGCATTCTTGCAGTCACGGAGCCAAACTGATGACACGGAAAGCTTGACATGTTGAACTCTTACCAGACTTTCAGTTTACCAGCGAGGACGCACAAAGAAAATGTCATTGGACGATCAAAACAAGAGAGAAGTATAAAAATCGACGCAGTTCGCCGAGCGTTGCAAGGCATCTGGAGTAGAGCCCGGAGCCCCCGCCGCCAGCCCAGTTTAGATCAAGCCGAGCCAAGCCGAGTTTATCAGGAGGCGCCGCCGATATTGTGCAGCTCAGTTTGGCTTGAGAAAAAAAAATTAATACGAAAAGATAATCGTTCACAATTAAAAATGCCTGAAACATATACAGACTAATACAAAGTTAGATTATTCTTGTCACTGAAAGGAAACCGTGCATGTGATTGTTTAAGTGTAAAAGTGTTGGCTTATAAAACCACCACGATAAACAATACTCGATATACAATTACAAATCGTTACTGCAAAATAAATGCAATTTGTCCCACGTAATATAGAAAACTTGTAGTGCCTCGATGTCTTTACGACGGTTAATGACTTTTGCCGACTTTTTGCAAGCCGAGTTGAGCCAGGAAACTCGGCTTATAACTGAAGTACTGAAGCCGTCTTTTTGTCCAAGCAAGTCGCATTTGTGTGGCTAAAACGGCTCTAATCGTGTATACAGCCTGGCGAAAGCACCGCCAATTTGTTAGAATTCTCAATGCTTGCATGGTCGCAAAGCTTTGTCGCATGAAAATAGCGGCAAAATATCAGCGAACCTCGCAGAAGCTTCCGAAATTAATCCCCAGGCCCCTAGAAAAGCATCCCGGACATGTTGAAGGTCTCAGAGCATCTGCGGTGTGTCTGTGATAAGAACTCTAAGTATCTGCATGCAATGTTTCGGCGAACCATCGGTGATATGTATTTGTTCAGCGAACCTTTGTTGATAAGAAGCCGTTTATCATCAGACGGTTTCTTCATGATCCTTGTTCTTCTTAACAACAAAATCAGGAACAGGGCGCCCTCTAACTCCTGCTGTTTTCTAATTGTACAATAATGACTGCAAGTGCATTTTTTCCCCATTGTTGTGTTTTTGGAGTAGATGTGCAACCTACAACTGCCAGAGAGAGAATGGGGCTGGTTCTTGGTATGTTTATATCCCACCCATAAGGCACCCCCGATACATCTGTAATTGTTCAGCAATGCTCGGCTATGCATGTGCAAAAATAGTCCCTCTATGCTAAGAAGATGCTGACAAGCCATCTGCGAATATTCTGCAAACATGATCGATGCAAACATTTACCGAGCATGACCGAATATTCACGGGCTTGGTCAGGGATTAGTCAGAAAAACCTCTGGGCCCATAGCCGTAGTTTCACCAACTGTTCGCAGGATATTAGCCTAAACTTAGCAGATTAATCACAAAAAATATCATCGGACTGCTCCGATTTTCCACACAAGCAGTCTCAACCTATCGCCAAACTTTATATTCGCCGAAATATCGAAATAGACCAAACCCCAGTGGGACTGAAGCAGCTGGTTTTACAGCTATTGCTATTAATATATCATTAACCTTTATTAGACGCGCTGTTTTTTTTTTTTTTTTTTTTGTCTACATACAGTCATTTTTATTTTCGTCACGGGTGTCTGAACGCCAATGAGCCAGTTATCTTCGTTCAGATAAATATATTTCCCGAATGTCGTATTTCTACACCTCGGTTTATGAAGGTAATTTTCGGCAAAAAAAGAGGTACGGATATTCGATGTTCGACTTCAATATATATATATATATATATATATATATATATATAATTATATATATATATATATATATATATATATATATATATATATATATATATTGATTTTGTTCTAGATGACCAAGTTCAAGGACCTGCAGTCCAAAGGGTGTATTTTATAGTTACAAGTTGGAGTCATATTTGAAGATGATGAATGGTAAGTCTACCAAATCGGTTACATGTGTAGACCCAAGGGCGGGTCAAAATGGATTTAATGGTAAACCCATCTGAATTTCTAGATGAAATAACCGGTTTTGCAGTGTTTAGTGAACCTTAAGTGAAGTTGAGACTTTTAAAGGTTAAGGTATTTCATTCTGTGAACTTTAAATGGCCCTTCCCAAAATCCTGCATCTAATTAAGAGTCTCATGTTTTTATTAGACTTTACATGCTTATGGGAGAATTTGCATACTTACAGTCACAGACTGTTATATGTAATTACCACATGACAATATTCAAATCATTTTTTTAAATAACATTGATGCAATGAGAAAAATCCTCCAGCTAAATTGAGCGATGAGCTAGAGATATAAGAGTAAAGCTATCAAACTCGCACGCCAAAAGGGGGTTCAACTCCGAAATATTGTACCGGATAGTACTTGTATTTATGGAAGTACTAAATTTATTTTTTCTTATTAATGCACGGAAAAGGTGACTAGGTAATATCCGGATTTTAAAGTTCCGAATAAAAATGCGAAAAATATGTTCGCCATGCATAAACAAGCTCTACGAATAGCTAATTTATTCCTGTATATATCTTGTAAACTGTGTATTAGTTAATTAATATTACTATACCTGTGCCATTCATTGTTCCAGGACTTGGACGTTATCGCTGGATCGTATTCAGTTTCTGTATCCTGGTGAGCCCAACCTCCTCATAATATGTTGATATATATACAGTGAAACCTCCATCTTACGACTGGATAAAGTGGTGACATTTTCGAGGTGGTCGTCCCAGTGAGCTCTGACAAAGAGCAAAAGTGAATTGGTACCGTGAAAAATGTGGTCTTTATTTAATGGTGGTCGCTAAACAGAGGCGGTTGTTCAGCGAGGTTTTACTGTATATACACTCTAAAAACTGAGGACATGTTTTATGTTTCAATATGAAACATCATTTTGTCCCGTTTTTTGAAACATGTGTTGGTGTTGTAAGATGTTTCAAGGAAGGGTGAAGTTTCAAATATTCATAAAACATGTTTCAAACCAAACCATGTCTCAAGAGCTTGATTTCAATTTGTGAGACATGTTTTGGATACACATGTTTAGACTTGAAACATGCTTAATTTAAAACATGTCATAAGATATGTTTCAAATTAGGTGGAACATGTTATGATATTTAAACATGTTTGAGGCAACATGTTTTGAATTACGTTTCAACTTGAAATATCAAATTTTTGAAACATCTTCTGAGACATCATTTGTCCCGTTTTTTGAAACACATGTCAACCGCACATGATGTTTCAACGTATGTATACGTTTTATAAAGCAAAAGACATGTCCTCATATTAAACATGCACCCAGAAGATTTGTAGACACCTTTTTTTAAGTAACAGAACTTATATGGGGTTCAGTGATGGGAATATTCCACATTTCAATCTTACTGAAAATAGAAAAAAAATATGCACACTTTTCCCATGAAAAATATACTTTTTAATACATGTAATCAAAATTAAAACTATAATAATTACAAATCATATTCATTTTTGTAGTGCACAAACATGTGCTCAGATTAGGTATGGAATGGTTCAATTATATGATTACCAGAAATAATTTAAAGGCATCAATCAGATGCCGAGACAGTTATGAACAGTTTGAAATAAGCAAAGAACACTCTGAATGGTCCGAACTGAACAATTACTGGTACATCCAATTAAAATGAAACAAACTTTTCTTTTATTTCAGTTTTATTTGGGAATCATAAACATCCAGTAATTACTAAACTAAGGTTATAAATAAACACCTCTTGAAACCTAACATGGCTGTTATTTTTGTTTTACTGAAAAAAGGAACAAAAATATGAATAAAATTAAAAAATGAATGACAACATACTATTGTCATCTTAATTTCAAACGTATCATCTATTCAAAATAAAAGTGTATTTTTTTTAATGAAAAATCATTCTACACCTCATTCTGAGAGCTATACAAATGATCAACAGGAAATATGGTAATTTAACCTAAACCTGAACCTATGAATTCTAAATGTCCCTTCTTGTGATAATCTAATGCTAAATCTTAGGCTATGTTTACCCAGTCCTGCTGAAACACAGACATCTGCTTCTAGCTTAAATATGAAAATAACATTAGCTGGTTACCACTCATCTTAAACGAATAGAAGCAAACAAACAATATAAGTGCCCTGATGTAACAACATCACAATGGTCATACCTTAACAATTACTAGTACATCCAATTTAAATGAAACAAACTGTTATATTTTCGTTTATTTCAGTTTTATTAGGGAATTATAAACATCTAGTAATTCCTAAACTAAGGTTATAAATAAACACTAACCACTCAAAACCTAACATGGCTGCTACTTTTGTTTTACTGAAAAAAGGACTAAATATGATTCAGCTAGTCCTGCTGAAACAAAGTAAGACATCTGCTTCTAGCTTAAATATAAAAATAATATTAGCTAGTTAACACTCATCTCAAACGAACAGAAGCAACCAACCAATATAAGTGCCCTGATGTAACAACATCACAACTGTTTCATATACCCCACTCTGATACAGCAAAGTATTCATTGTTACATTAAACTAGCGGCCCATGGGCCATGACACTCAGCTTAATTCAGGGAAAATTTAACAGTAGGTTACATGACTCCCAAGTGTCAAATATATACTTATATATATATATATATATATATATATATATATATATATATATATATATATATATATATATAAATCAATAGACAAAATTTAGTATCAGAGATACTCACATAGAATGACTCGCAAAAAATGACTTGTATTTTCAAATCATTCCGTCTTTCTACAAATGAATAAGGTTAAAATTTACTAGTTTAGTTCTAAAGAGGTTAGATTTATGATAGGGGTGGTGGCTTACTGAATTAACAAACACTTATTAAGTATTACCAGATTACATGCCAGCTTGTAGCCAGCATTAAAAGAAACAGAGCAAAAGTTTGTAGCATTTCAATGTGCCAGCAGGTCTGAACCTGTGAACAAACCCATAAAAATCCAATGTCTTGTGTGAGCAGCAAAAGTCTTAATAAACAGCAATAAAGTCTTTCTGAGTAGTTTTCTACAGAATAAACCTTATTTGTTAAGAACCCCTATAAACTGCTTTTATGATGGATGTGCTCTTGTCTTTCTTTTGAACCTTCACAAAAACAGCAAGTGGTTCAGCCCCCTCTGATGTCTTGAAGGAGGTATCTGTGATATCTTCCTGAAAAGAAGTGATCATGTTATAAATTATGCATGAGTCAAAATTATTATACCTCATAAATATATGCAGTATAATCATATATTAAAGACTAGTACACAGGAAATATTGAACAAATCAAAGAGAAACTAGAAAATTTGGATTTGCAACCAAATTCATTAAGCTCCCCGTGAAGCACAAAAATATTTTCTGCAAATATTGGTCAAGGTCAACCAAAAGTTACTCATTTCGGGTGAGTCATTGGTCAATGCCTTTCACAAAATTAGAATGAACTCATATTAAACCCTTGGTGCTATTCTGCTGACAAACAAATGATGCCCAAAGTCTACTGTGACTTGATCTTAAGAGCACAAGTTGCATAATGAGCGAAATGGGTACTTTTAAACCAACTGATTAATAATGCATGGTTTGATATAATTCTGATGAATAATAAATGATTTCAGAAAAATGAGATTAGTATGATATACAAGAATATTTGACAGTATGGCTAAAATCATTTTTCCATGATATTGAGTCATTGGGAGAGTAGTTAGTCCTTGCCTTCCACTAAGAAATCCAATCAAAACCCTTGGTGCTATCTTGCTAACATCCAACTGATGCCCAAAGTCTATGCTGACTAAAGTATGGTTTGGGCTTATGTTTATTTATTATATGCTTTGACAGTGTCTGGTCTGACATAAACTTGTGTGGGCATAATGGACATGTAAACAGGGGCTCCGTCTTAAAGCTTGCTGAATACCTGCCATACTTCTTCCTTGAGAACTCTTGTTACCAATTTCTGAAGCCCAATCTCTGGAAATATCTTGTGAACTTCCTCCGCAGTCAAACTTGTAAGGGCTTCTCACTCAATGTAGTTTTCTGAAATGCAGAGCACACGTTCATATTTGTACCACTGTTTAACACAATTGTTGTACATACACAGGCGTGGGGGGAATCAAGACCCCCCTGCATGCTCTCAACCACCAAACTTTTTTAGACAAATTTTATGCATGACAGGTAAATAAGCACCCAATGACACCTCCCCCCCGCCCCCCCCAAAAAAAATCCTGGATCTGTGCCTGATACACGTCCTTGGACCATAAACCTCAAGCTGGAATGAACTAACTATAAGGGTAACTGTGGATTTTAATAAGCTTGCCTTTTACTACCTTGAAACCAATTCCTTAAAACTTTTTCAGTAATCGTTAAAGCTTACAGGAATTCCTTGTTAATATATAGATTTCCTAAACAAGTATTAATTTACTCACAAAATTGGAATGTGCAGCAGCACCAATCTCAATGTTTACCTTTATACCAGTAATGAAGTCAGTGTAGACCAAAATATCTCTTAGTAGATGCACATACGGAAAACTTCCACTTCCAAAAAAGAACCTTTATATGCTAAGGTGTGAACAATTTGACATCTGCTAAAAAATCTGACACTGTGTGAAAATTTTGGTTACTGGTAGATCATATCAATCACTCATATTAGATAATAATATAAAATACAATAAATGATTATTTGTTCGCTTCCATGTTGATATAGGTTTGCAGATTTTACCCATCATCTGGGTACAACTGGGTTTAACCTGGGTTGGGTAAAAAAGGTTTTACCCAGGTTTTATCCGGGTTTTACACAGGCTTTCTTTTCAGTCCCACATTTTCTATAGTTTAAAACATAAAGTTTATGTAAAAATTGCATAATATTAAACATATTTATTCTATACAATTGAATATAGTAATAATTCAGTGCGTCATGCTTGCAGTACCTTAAGAGTGATCAGATATCAGCTGTCGCTGTGAAAGAGTCATGCAAACGATATGAAGGCAAAATGACTTGTTTATATATTAGTGCTGTGCCCTGCATTGCCCAACATAAGATCATGTGTGAGTAGTTAAATGGCATCTTAATTCCTTGTAATATCAATTAGTGATGTGCTCTGCACATTGTGTGTGTATATCCAGATATGAGTTCAATTCTGAGAGGTACATGACTCTGAGCGAGCCTGTTGATTAGCAAGGTGCTCTGTATAGCCAAACATGACTTCCAGTGTGACTGAAAAAAGGCTGCTTCTTGACTGGGGTGGTTTCTATGGATCATCACTGCTTACCAACCAGGAGGTAACTAAGGTGTGATCCTCATGTATGATTAAAGCAAATAAATGTGAAAAACCTAGATAATTCACTGGGTAAAACCTGGGTAAAATACCTTTACTTGGGGTTTACCTGCTTGGTTGGTTAAAATAGGTTCGAACCCTGATGGTGATGCTAATCTGGTAAAGACCCTGGGCTTACGTTTTCATTTGTAATATTTGCAAAGCTCTGGTATATTGGACTTGCTGTCATATGCCCATGCTGAATTTGTTTTATTTTTGCAGGCCCCCACATATTATAAACACGTTAATATAAACAAAACAAGCAGCCTGTGTGTGGTGATATCCACGTCTTCTGGCATTTTCTTATATAAGCTCCATGGGATGACCTATAGCTTATACAGGACAGATAGGTGACTGGGCCCCTTTAAGACCCTACTAAGACTGAGCAAGCTGTAAAGGGGTTTCCATACCACAAAGTGATACAAACGGGAATACAGGGCGTTCATTGATATTCATGCAGATTTTCTCAAAGCATTCAGACTTTTAGTTTTCATTTTGGGTAAGTAAGTCACACAAATCTCTTTCTGCAGAAGAGATTTAGAAATAATACAAAGTTTCAAACTTAAAATAAGTAAGATCATTTCATAACCTTCAATAATGGTTTATGATAATGAATGTTTATATAACAACTTTCACCTGAGGATCAGGTCTCATCCGGTCTGTAGTGAATGTAATGTTATTTTTCTTCATTGTTATATATATATATATATATATATATATATATATATATATATATATATATATATATACATATAAAAAATGAAGAAAAACAACACCTTAAATTCACTACAGACTGTTTCATGGGATGAGACCTGATCCTCAGGTGAATTGAGTAAGACTCAGTATATATATATATATATATATATATATATATATATATATATATATATATATATATGTATGTATATACTGTTAACTAGATACAATCAGTTTCTTATTACTTTTAATTTTAATATTGGAAAGCTAAATTTATTATTTTTTACAATTTCTACATCATCAGACAGTACATGACCAAACTTCGGATAAAACGGAATAAAGGTTAAAATCTGTTTTATCCAATCTGGATTAAACCTCTGGATTAAACTGGCTGCAGATTAAACTACTAACCCTGGACATCACTTTAGCTCAGATGACTTATAGTCAGCTGAGCTAAAAGGCGAGGGGGGGGGGGGGTTCACATTTTAATTATAAATTAAAAAATATAAATTATATTTAATTTATATGAAAACTTTTTTATTTACTAGGACAATGACGCCAAATTAATTTAAAAATTTATTTAAATTTATTTGTTTATTGCGGTTGAGCACATTAATTATGCTGAAATCTAGTCAGCTCGTTTAACAATTTAATTGAAACTTACCCGCAGGCCGCAAAGCGCTTGGCCACAACTTCATGAGAATATTTCTCTCTTGCATATGCCTGAACATCTTCCAGGGAGGAGTTTTTGTTTACTTCCCGAGGATTTCCTGTTTCTGGTTGCTCGGACATACTTGTACCGTCGTACGTCTTCTTTAATTTCACGTTTTCAGGTCCCTAAACTGATTGACATGGGACGCTCCCGCGCGTTCCGTTAGCTACTTCCGGCGTATAAAACAACGGAATATTTCGCCTGCTTTATCATAATTGTTTACCAGTTATTCCATACCAGCTGCTTCGTGAAACATGAGACATGACTCAAACATGCATATGAAACATGTATCGTAAAGAAGGATGTTTCAAACTAGAAAGTCTGTCAGATATTTAATATTACATGTTTCAAAACATGTTTAATTTGAATACATGTTTTCTAATGAAACATGTACCATCATTTTGAAACATCATGTGAAACGTCATTTTTACAGTGTATACATGTGTGAGTGTGTGTGTAGATTGCAGACACTTGTGCTAATTCATAAAATCCACCAGTGTGGTATTGCATGAGTTCATTATACCACCGCTACATAAACGTCCTTGCGGTATAGAGGAAATGCCAAGGAAATAAATATCACCACATATTTGCTTCAAATGATAAATACTGTATGATAAAATATGTCGGTACTCGATGTGGCACTTACATTTCGCTAATCGTAGTTATAACAAGACTTGTCCTAGCTAGTTATAGTTTCCCTTTATTTAGCATTCGTTTATGTCCACATGCGTTTTCTCAACGGAGCAAACTACTTGTGTTTTGATTCCTAGAATCACAAGATGCTTGTCATAACGGAAATCCTTAATATTTAATCTTCTTTTATTAAAAGTTCATAGACTACCAGTAACCAAATTTTAATTTACATGCATTACTCTATGTAACTCTCGACATAGGAATAGGAACGTGATATGGTTAAAGAAGGACATGATGTTTAACGTAAATAATCCATGACAGAGGTTGAAGTTTAACAGAAAAGTAGCATTAGGCCTAACCTATAAAAGTAGGAAAGCAAACACACACTCTCTCTTGAACAAACCACTAAAGTACCATGTAAGTGGCTGACCCAGGGTGACATTAGACCCATTAACAATAGTTAAAGGACAAAAACACACGAAACGTACATAAAGGCGTACAACCATATTTTTGGCAGTTTGCTGTATGAATTACTCTGATGTTTATACTATCGCGAGCCAAGAGTATCACATCATTTAAGTTGGTGAACCGTTAGTTTATTATTAAAGATTCTACCTTTATAAGTATCCAGGAATAAGTGGTACTTACAATACCTTGGATCTATTATAGTTATTAAACTATGCTTAGCTTAAACTATAGCAAGGCAGAGAGCTGTATATCGGCGCCTAGTGGGTTTATGCCGTTGCTCACTTGTGTTGTTTGTTGATACACTTTTTAGCCCTCAGCCCTTAGGCTGCTGGGCTATTGTCGTCACCCAAGCTGTCCGTCCGTCCGTCCGTCCGGCGTCCGTTAACTTTTACCTTGTGAGCGAGATATCTTGAAAAGGATTCACCGTCAAAATTTTATTTCCTCGGTAAAGATGTATATCGACAAAATCTCGGTCAAGTTCGAAGATGGGTGACCTTGACCTATTTTTCTACATTTTAGAGCTGATTATAGAAAAACATTTAGATGCTTATTCCTCAGGAACCATTTGGTGGATTTTCACAAAACTAACTATGATTATTGGGACTGATAGTCTGTACCTGCTACACAAGTTTGGTGGCGCCATCTACAATTTCTGATTTTTAATGAATTTGTATCGGATTTTTCAACTTTGGGCTTGTGAGCGGGATAACTCTAAAAGGATTCAATGTAGGAATTTATTTTTTTGGTGAAGATGTATATTGACAAAATCTCGGTCAAGTTCGAAGATGGGTGACCTTGACCTGTTTTTCTACGTTTTAGAGCTGATTATAGAAAAAAACATTTAGAAGCTTATTTCTCAGGAACCATTGGGTAGATTTTCACAATACTTACTATGATCATAGGGACTGATGGTCTGTAACTGCTGCACAAGTTTGGGGACGCCACCTACAATTTCTGATTTTTAATGAATTTTTCTTAAATTTTTCAACTTTGGCCTTGTGAGCAGGATATCTCTAAAAGGATTCACAATAGGAATTTTATTTCTTTGGTGGAGATGTATATCGACAAAATCTCGGTCAAGTTCGAAGATGGGTGACCTGGACCTACTTTTCAAGATCACAGAGCTTGTAATAGAATAAAACTTAGAAGCTTATTTTTCAGGAAGCATTTGGTGGATTGTTATGAATCATGGTACATACCTCTCCATTTTAAATTTATAACTGACACATGTACGGATATATATCCATGTGAGAACAGATATATTTAGTACTTGTTACTGTTACCACCTCTAAACACTGTTCTTTTGGCTGAGGGCTTTTGTCAGCTTCTGCTGATATTCTAGTTTTATTGTTACACACGGCCTTTTGCTGCTGTGCATGATTCACGCATGAGCACGACAGAGAGTGATGTCAAAAGACTTTGACATTTTGACATTCTGTCTTAACATATATAAACGGACCCAGTTTAGTCAATAACAAAGATGGTTGTGAGAGTAAACCCGAAACCAATGTGTGCATGAACATCTCGGTACCATTTCGGTAAAAGGACGTCAGACCAGCGTTTTTATGAAGGCCTGCTAGAAAGCATATGTTGTATACCACCACACACCGCTGCCAGTTCATTTATATAATCATATTTGCAAATACACACACGAGTTTTGAAGCATATATATATATATATATATATATATATATATATATATATATATATATATATACATGGATTTTAAGCTTATATCTTTAGATCCTGCACATGTGTAGAATCAACACCGTGATAATTTTGTTTAGGACAATTAAGTTTTTATTCCGGATTAACTGCCGTTTACTCTGCATGGAGCAGTTGTAAACGAGAGCTCTTTTTTTTTCTTCTGAGATAAATATATTTATGCCGATAAATATACCCTAGTAAATGTGGCTACTGCCCTACAGGGATAGCACAGAGAGAGAGTATGTGTGTGTGCCAATAAAAAAGACGTATGAGTAATATTAATGTGGTATGGTATATGATAATGTAACATGTACGCATTTCATGTCAACGATAATTATATATAATTATATATGTGTATGTGTATTATGCTAAGCACCCAGAGACCCTGTCCACGTGTTTTTTAGTTAAGGTTATTAGATAAAACAATGTAATTTCCGTCCTACATTTAATGACATATGGTGCCCTAACATATATATATAATAATGTTTTTGTTGTTACACAGGCATGCTTCGTGTATGTATGGCAGAGTTTTGACCTCAACTCAACCATTATCAGCAAAAAGTACAACTACGGTATTGTCTATTTTCAATGATTTATCGTTAGATAAATATATCATACTATATATCATGCGCAAACAAGTGGCTCGTACATGTGTGTGTTTGAGAGAGAGAGAGAGAGAGAGAGAGAGAGAGAGCTATGATCATAAAATGCCTTGATATGTTCCATCCGCAGCCATAATTAATTGCGGTCATTGATGGAACAGACCACACCAGTAATACAATCGAGTTGGTTGCGCATTAGTGGGTGACAACCATGACCCCGACATCCAATTATACCTTATCAGTTCAATATTTTCTGGGCCGCTTTGCGCGAGCTTTCAATTTCTATCTTTTGAAATTTTTACAAATATATATGCCTTTGCTTGTGATCTTATTGCGTTTTTAATTTATCTATGGTGGTTTATATTTCATTGATTTCGTAGATCACACATTACATAAATCAGTCTTCATTTAATTTAAGGTTCGCCTAAAACGAGCGTTTTTCATTTTTTATATATATGAACCAGACCATCTTACTGCACGGAGGTTTGGTATATGTACATACATACATATATATATATATATATATATATATATATTGATAAATACAGATTTTTAGGTTAAAAAAGACCCCAGTCTTTTCTCCCTTAAGCGCCCATGTTTGTGAAAAGCTGTAGAATAATGTTCAGAAACAAAGCAGGCGTCATAGTAAAAATCTCTTGGATGTTTTTTCGGTGTCTAATTTACGAAGCTGTATTGCTACATTTGTCAAAGACCCGTTTTCATCGTACATCATCACATGTACTTTGCATATTATATCCATTTTGCATTTTTACTCACAGGGAATGAAGAAAAGAAAATTTTGCCATCGACAAATGTGAAGTATTATTCTACTGCAAGAGACAGCGCATCAAATAAACAGGAGACGAACCCAACCGATGCTGAGTCATCTAAATCAAGCATTCAGGATATCAAGCTCAACGAACCCAGATCCACAAAACCAGGAAGAGCGATCATTCAGGATGTAAACCGAGGCGAACCGAGATTCCTACGATCTATGTATCAAAGGATTAAGGATTTAAACCCAGGCGAACCCAGATTCCTACGACCAGGGTATCAAATCATTAAGGAAGTAAACCCAGGCGAACCCAGATTCCTTCGATCTCAATATCAAAGCACCAAGGATGTTAACCCAGGCGAACCCAGATTCCTTGTACTGGAACCAACCCCAGACGAATCTGAATCACTTAAGCCTGGGAATCCAAATATTCAAGAAGTGGAACCAAACGAACCCACATTCCAAAATTCAAGGAACCTAAACAGCCAGAAGGTAAGTCCAGATGAACATAGTTCAAAAGAATCAAGAAACCTAAAAGTAGAGGACGGGATCTCAGACCAACTCCAACAACTAAGTAATCCAGGATTTCAAGAGGCAAAGCCAAACGAACCCGTATTACTGCAGTCAAGGAACGCAGACGTTCGGGATGCCAAAGGAACTGAAACTCAATTACAGCAAGCAAATCTGCAATCATTACGTTCTGGACAGAGGGCGCTGATGTCGTCATCTACCCTACCGACAAAGGTTCTGATCGTGGCGCACATGCGTGGTGGCTCTACTTTCTTAGCTGAACTGTTCAACATGAACGACGACGCGTGCTACTGGTGTGAGCCGGTCGACCCGATGTTCCACGCCATGTACGGCTGTAACTCGGAGATACTGCCGGCGGATGTTCATTTCTATCCCTCAGGAAAACGAAGGTGAAGGTCGTGGTCAGAGACTTGGTTATTTTCTACACTGGATACTATGGTTACATTTATATTCGCGTAATCATAAGATTTTCTCTTTTTCATTTTTTCACATGGGTTCCTCTTTCGCGATCTCGACATGAAAATATTAACACAAAGTATACCCATCATTATATTGATTAATATATATAATACATGCGCAAAATCATATCAACTCGATCAGGGCCAAATTTAACATTGAAGAAGTGGGAAATAATTTTATTATTGGCAGATAATTTGAAAGATAGGTTTTTCTTCAAAACAGTAATCTTTCATTCACGAGTAACCTACAAAATTAATATCATTTAAAATTTCATTCATTTTCTTTGGATAATGGAATCTCTCATTCACGAAGGTATTACCTTTGCGATAATTTTACCTGTCGCGAATACCGCGAATTCGAAACCCTCGCGTGTAAAACGATAACTACATTATTATACATTTATCCTCTGAATTAATTTACAGGATTGTAAGATCTATTCCAGGCTATAACATGTTCTTAAACATCGATGATCGGTAGGCCTACTAACGACTCGCGAAAGAGTTGTATCATGTAAATTGCATTATTTATTATTACATATGACATTATTGTAATAATTAAAGCATATACCACCGACATGACAGTAAGCGGGCTTGACTGTAATATAATAGTATATTTCATAATGGTGATTATTATTAAGTTTCATGGATGAAAACGATCTTTTATCTTTCTTTCAGACAATTAACACTTTACGAGCGACGACACCTGACGTTCCATATACTACAGTTACTGAGCGAGCAAAACCCGGAACATATAGCCCCGGAAATACTCTTCAGTGGCGCTGTCCTCTCCAAGCCCTCCAGATGGACCTCCCACTTCAAGTCGTGTGTTCACCAGAACGCGGAAATAAGGAATCCTCGAAGGCGAAGTTATGAGTCTTGTAGGGAAGAGCCGTGCTCCCTGTTATCATACTGTCATTTGAATGACACTGAATTTCGGCCGAGTAGTCTCTCTCTAAAATCCTTATGTTCTTCAGAAAAACAACAGTGTCATCGTGACCGTATGTCGGAGCTATTGGAGAAGCACAAGCCATGCATGGGATATGTGGAGGAATGTACCAATAAACCTTTCAGAGCTATCAAATCAATCAGGTTGCCTCTGAGTATGGCGGAGGATGTTCTCGAGCGGGATCCATCTGTAAAAATAATCTACAACATCAGGGATCCCCGCGGTATATTTATTTCGCGTTTGCACGGCCCAAAGTGGGTGGATTCTAAAGCTTCACGTGGAAACAGACTTTTCGATGTCAAACTTTTATGTCAGCTTATGGACGAGGACCATGAGGCGTTAAGGCGTCTCCAAGCACGCTTTCCAAGTAACGTTTTATTAATGAAATATGAAGATTTTGCAAAAGAACCATTGGCCTATGCTGATCGTGTTTATAAATTCATTGGTAGGACATTACCAACGTTGTTAAGAAGCTGGTTGTTGCTAAATACAAACGCCTCCAGTGACTCCGGTTATACTCAAACCCGCAGAGCAAATTCTACACAAACTGCATATGCCTGGCAAGAAAAGATCACCTCCACACAGCTTAAATATGTGAATGAACATTGCAAGAGAACGTTAAGGGCATATGGTTACCCTGAATATGTTCAAATAAATCGGCAAAGGACCGTCAGACGGAGGGATGGTTTCTCACACAACGTGCCTCCCTTTGTTAGACGTGGAGAGTAAGTTAACTTGAAGGAAGAATAAAAAAAAAGTTCTGATAATAAAAAATATTTGGCAGCTGCTTGTAAAACGTGATAACTCGATGCGAGCCAGGAACATATAAAATGACTTGTATAAATGCTATGGTTGGACTGTAAATATGTTTTCATATTATAGGACAAAAATTTGAGTAACAGTGACTTTGTAAGTCGTTAGATGCAGGGTTTGTTGAACAAAAAAAGAAAGATTTATATCTATAACACCTCCATCTTATAAACGCCACGGTCACTGCGAATATGCTGGTTACCTTTTTTGTCTGGGTTCACCGGGGTCACGTGCAGGTGGTTCATCTCCACTACATCATACACACGTTTATGTGCTTTAACGACTGTAGATAAACATAACATGGAAAAATCACAAGATGAAGGAATATACTGTCCAGTTGTAGGGAGAAGAAGCTATCCACCGTCCAAAAATAATGCAAAAGAGTCGTCAAGGAAATACGTTTTATATGATATATTACTACTTCACACTTTAGGCCAAAGTGCATTTCTAAAGAATATTCTTAAAATAATTATCGCGAAGAAACATGCAGACAACTTAGGGTTGTGGGACGGATTATATACAAGACTGACACCTGCGTAGGCACATATCCCTCATGTGAGGCGTACAACTTGTGATTATGAATCTACCTGGCTGTCAAGGGTTATCCTCTTGAAACGGGCAACCACCACCATATCAGGACTGTTTTAAGCAAATACGGAGATCTGAACAAGCCTAAAGAGGTTATTATATACATCCGTATCTTCAATTATCACTCTTGAACTAAGTTTTAGAATCAAGCCACGTATATCCTTCAATTGTTATATCACTTATATACTATCCTAATATGTCAGATTTCTCCCTAATGAATCAGCATAGCTCCTTGTTTGGAGTAATTTATTTATTAGTCAGAGTGGACTTAAAAGTAAAGTAAATAACCAAGAAACAGAGCTGAACATGTCATGTAGCCAATGGGCCAGAGCAGATATTGGTACCACCCAGGGTGGCAAAACTTAAGTAGTTTTTTTTTCAAAGGTCTGTGGCTATAGATGATATTGGTATAACTAATCCAGAGTGATAGACTGGTCATAGTTACCCGCTACTGAATGTAGTGACCCTGCATGACAATTTAAACTTTTAACTTCGTCGACTTTTCCCTAGTATTTGTTTAATAACTTCATGAATACAAAAGATATTATTACAAATTTTGATCACAATGGATAGCTAAGAATCAGGGCTTTTCGACGGTGTGTCAAATGTGGCAGTTTAATCATCAGTGGCAGATACTAATATTTACCCCTTCCCCTTAAAACTGTCGAAAGTTCTGTATTTTAATTTTTGTCAGCTCCTTATATGGAACCTGTGCTTGTTTCGTTATGGTTTTTAACTGTTTCCTGATTTGCTGTGGACAGTCCTGCTTTTTTTGTTAACTTTTGCATGAAATATCATGCACAATGAAGGACTAATATTGGCGATGCCATTCCATATCAGATTCCGGCTGTCAAAGGAATTTGCGCAAGGTGACTAGCATAATCGGGGTGCCAACGTTCAATATATTGTTTCAACTTATAAAGATGTACTGTTTTACATACATTTAATGTTTTACATATATAAACATTTGATATATTCTACCATCTAAGTAGGCGGTGACTCTTTCAAAATCTAAGATTTCATTTAGCACCATCATTCTTGTTCCTGATCTTCACTTGCAAAGAAAATCTCAAACAGCAGTTATTCATACAATTCTGGCATTGGCATACAGTGTACTGGCATACACTGGCATACAAATAAAATCGTCAGGAAATCCGTGTGAGATCAAGAACAAGGCCTACAGGCCTAGTGCGAGCCTGTGCAATAGGATATTCGTCTGACATAATGCTTACATGATAACGTGCTTGACCATTATTGGAAAAGTACTTGATTACTTTTAAATACATGTTTGTCAACACGTACATGTACAAGGCAAGTACTAAAACATTTTGAAGCCGCGTACAAGATTATAAGCTTGTAATAAAACACAAAATCTATTCAAAGATACTTGTTGTGCATGTTTCAATGGTATGCGTGTGAGGAATCAATGGACTACAGGTATGTAATATGACAAACCTCAAATATGCTAAATAACGGTGTAGTAAACTCCAGATACCGCTTTAAAAAATCTTTTTCCTCCCTACCTGATGTCTTTTTCTCCGCGGATAAATGTTAGCCCCAACACAGCATTTAGCTCAGCTGACTATAAGTCATCTGAGGTATAGGTTTGGTCCATTGTCCATACTGTTAGATATCCCCTAAATCTCATTTCAAACCGAAAACTGGGTCATTGCGGTTTCGTTTCTTCGGGAAATGAAGGAAAAATCCTCAATTTCTATTAAGAACTTATTATCACACTTCAAGACTACCTAATATAAACTTATCAATTTTTCTTAATATTTACCATAATTGTTTTCCTATAAATTTCCTATATACATGCCAGAAAATAAGACATATTGTGTTAATCACAAAACAAACTAAGAATGCATCAAAGAATTCAAGTGATGATAACAATAAAATATACATGTCTTTTTAATTAAAATAGACATTAAGTATAAAAAATCATAAATAAATCCGACAATCCATCAATCTGTTCATGTAAGGAGACTTTAGGTTTAAATTTGAGTGATGATTCTTTTAATATGGTATTGCATTTAAAAGTTTAGGATTTCAAAATTCATTAAGAATGCATAAGAATTGAATTTTATAAAAATCCACAAAGGGAACCAAGTGTGAACAACACCTGTAATCAGCTCTGGAGACCCATAAGGTGCACCTGCTTCTATAATTAACAACAGATCACAATAGAACTTTTTGAGAAATAGTTTCATATATGAAATGTAAAAAAAAATAATAAACAAATTCATAAAAATAAAAAAAGAAATATTCCAGTGTGACCATAACCTAATGAACTCAGGAGACCCATAAATTCAACTGGTACTATAAAAATAACTAGATCCCATAATTTTTTTTTTTTTTTGACAAATAATGCCACATATTTGTATAAACAAATTCATTGAAAATCCAAAAGTCATTCAAGTGTGACCAAAACCTAATCACCTCTGCAGACCCATAGGATGCATGCACCTGCTTCCACAATTAGAAGATGATCTGAGTAAAACTTTTCGAGATATCGCGTCGCATTACAATTGTTTACGGACAGATGGACAGAGAGACGGATGATCTGCTTACCCCAAAAAACCGAATTTTCGACATTTTTAAGGGGTAAATATTAGTATCTGTCACTGATGACAAATGTATAAAACTGCCACAATTGACACATCACTAAAAAGCCCTAGGTTTTAACTATCTATTTAGAACTAATTTGTTATGATATATTTTGTATTCATTAAGTTATTAACTAAAAACTGTGGAAAGGTCGAAGCAGATTAAAGTTTATATTTTCATGCAGGGTCACTGCATTCAATAACAGATAACTATAACTAAGCTACAACTCTAGATCAGTTATCATACCAAAATATCAACTATAGACATAGACCTTTAAGGAAAACCTGCTGTGGTTTTGTCACCCCAGGTGGTACCAATAGGTTGGAAATGAGCTTTGGGCCCATGGACTATATATTGAGTCATCATGGTATATAAAACCCTGTCAAATAATTGTGACTGATCTCAGTGCTTAATTAAGCGTATATTTCAAATATATATAGGTAACTGGAAGAATAAATAAGAAAAATGTATTTATCTAAAAATATAAAGCAATAAAACGTTATATATTATACGTATAATAATCCCAAACTGGACAATCAACGCAGAGTAATAGTTCCAATGACATTCGTTTAATCTTATTCTTGAATGCCCGTGCAAGGCGCATATAAAATGCTAACTGAAGTGCACATAAACAGCTACAGCTAGGTTAACAGGCCATCTTTTATCACTCAAGATAGATTATCTCCCAGCAACAAATAACATTCATGTTCCCTGCCCCTGAGTGTCCTCGTTACGGACAAATCTGTCAGTCAAACACCTGTGTGTCCTTGTTCCTTCTTTCCGCTCTCCTTCCACTGCAATCAGTCGTGTATGTCAGTGAACCGGTGAGGTTTGTACGCATGCAGAAGCGGATCCAGAGGGGGGGGGGGGGGGGTCCTCCCCCTTTTCTCAGCCGACGCAACCTTTTTTTATGGGATTCAGACCATTGTTTCCTGCCTTGACCTACTTTTTCCAGACCTTGGGAGCTTCACATAGGTTTGTCATTTGTCCTCCTGCGTTGGTTCCCTCTAGTTCATAAATCCTGGATCGGCCCCTGGTAGGACTCGTCAGGGGCGTTTTTTCGTTCTCAGAACAGGTTCTTTTTCCAGTTCGCATAAATGATGCAAACAGAAACATGTTCTTGTTCTGATACCAAAACGCATTGTTCACATACATATACTTTTCTCTTGTAATACCGATCATAAGTGCATGTCTGAAGATTTTGTGGTTTATAACTGTATGAGATAGCAAATATTAACAAATCTAACATTACATCGGTAAATACAATGAAAAGTCCGAGTGTGGGTATATAGGCAGTTCTTTCCTTGACGCCATTGTAGCCAGCCTCTCCTTGTTCCGATGCCCCCTGGTGGTGTTATCAGCTAAGGAACATGTTCGTGTTCACGAACACAAAAGGTTCAAGAACAGAAGTATGAACATATAGGACCGTGTTCATGGTACGAAAACACGCCCATGGCTGTATACGTTGGCGTGATGGACATGGAAAATGAGACAGCAGACTCTGATTCCGACCCCGGGGGTCTTAGTCCATTATAAACAGTAGCTTATCTTACCCGTTCATTATTTTCAACATGATTACCATTCTGGTTGCATTAAAAATACGACAGATATCCCTATTTTGTAACAAAAACTGTCTAACCTATATTAATTTAAATAGATAACACAAAAACACATCCTTGACATATATAGTAATAACATTCCTAAAGATAATTTATAAATTTGTAAACAAGATATGACAAACATTTATTTCAGACCCGATTTAACACATATTTTATCTATGAGACCAAATCATGTTTGTTGATGATTTAATTAGGAACAGCTAAACATTTTGGTAAGTTTTATATTAAATGAGTCTCGTACATGCTAAGATATCACAAAACACCCATATCTATCTCTATACCTGTACCTGTATACAGTAGCAAACATAAAATATACTGGTAGCTTGAAGACTGCGACACACTAAATTCGTTTGAATGGCCCAACTGTACCTTGACATATCTTAACTTGCGATATCAGGGTTAGTTTCATCTAATGTATATACACAATTTTAAAGTCCGAAATCACATCGAAGGAAGGTAATTTGCTGTGTTTTGTTTCAGCACTGAGTTTTTTGTTATATCTGCATAACTCTGGACAAACTGGAAAACCTCATC
This sequence comes from Sipunculus nudus, assembly GCA_026874595.1. Taxonomy (NCBI): domain Eukaryota; kingdom Metazoa; phylum Annelida; class Sipuncula; order Golfingiida; family Sipunculidae; genus Sipunculus; species Sipunculus nudus. The sequence goes on along the minus strand of CM049307.1, from coordinate 44,221,370 downwards.
TGGAACTGTTTGTCCTTAACTTGCACTGCTTGCGACGGAACCACATAGCCGCGTCACATAGTCTTCGTAAGACGGTAGGCCGAGGGCCACAGGCCTGTAACAAACTGCTTCCTGCCTTGAGACACAATCGTATTTGCCGACAGGTGGCGCTTCGACAACCCCTTCGAAAAACGATTTGAATTATATCTGGATTTATGGAGAAATAAAAAACATGACCCCCCTCCCCTTGGGACACACCCTGCATCATTCACGACAGTTCAAGACCAAAAATGTGCATATCGTGGCCACAGAGGAGTTTCGTGACAAAAAAGGTCTGAAAATTTAAGATTACGTACACATTATGTAGGAGTCAACCGTTACATATATTGGTCGGCCGTATATGATTGATTGATTAAGCATCAATATATTAACGAAATGCGAATTAAAAGTCTCTTAAAGTACTTATAGGTTGTTTGACGGGATATGACGAAGTATGGCAGGTTTTAAAACCTGGAATGGATAGTCCCGCAAGACTCGGCTTTCATTGGTCGTAAGTCGGAACATTCTTGGCCCTGTGCCAACTGCTTGGCGGCATACTTAGTAAACCCTGTTATTGAAGGCAGTGGTTAAATGAAAGGAGTTTTAGAAAGAATGTTGCATGACCATACATTTCTTTTTATATTGTTTATTTAAATCAAATTATATACAGTGATATATAGGTGACCCAAAGGTCATAACGGTTAGTCGTTTCTGCGGTTGTCAATCTTTAGGATCTATAGCATTTTGTCTAGACCGCACATAGCCGCATAGCTGCAGGTACGCATTTTTTTTTAGTGAACTATGATAGTTCGACGAGTTGATAGTACACAGGAAATTTGTTATCCTGTTTATTTTTGTATGATGGTTAAAATTACATACTGTATGGCAAGTGTCATCCACTGTATTTCTCACTTTCTACGACTAGTTATAACATCTATTGCTGACAGTATTTATGCGTTTGATGTCGGCTCATCAGGATGTTTTATGACTACAGCATCAGTATAACTTGTGCACATATATTTTTACTTGCTTTGGATAAACGAACTGTGTGTACCGAATAAACGTAACTGGAATTTAGTGACTTGAGTGGTGAATGATATTGTAATCAGAGTTGGCGCCAGGTACTGTACCTGTACCTGTACCTAGGTACACAATTCAGGGTACCTGTACCTGTACCTGGCTTTCATGAGTAGGAAGTATCTTGTACCTGTACCTGTACCTGGAACTAAAGTACCTGTACCTGGTATAGGGTACTTCAGGCAAGAATGTGATACTGGAAATGGATACCAGGCTTGGGTCACTTGCATGAACAAAGCTGTCACCCCTGTCAGGACAGTTACCTATCTCAGGCAGGGGTAATTACAAAGCATTCATCCCTGCTGCCTTTGTAGCTAGTGGGGCTAGCAAGCTGGTCAACCTCTAGCCTCTGAACAGGAAGTTCATTGTGAAATCAGCACAAGTATCAGGCAACTGACAAAGGATAGGAACAGGGCTGCCCTCATGCCCATGCAATGTAGACACCGAACAGGGTTGGGGCCAGGTAATGGTACTTGTACCTAGATAGACAATTCACAGTTATGAGGATTACAGGTAATAATACTGGAAATGGACATCAGGTTGGGTCAAGTAAGTGTACTGAGCTGTCACCCTTATCCAGGCAGGGGTAATTACTGAGCTTTTATCTAAGCAGCCTTTAAAGTTGACTGGGCTATGGCTAGTAGCATGCTGCCTTGGCTACCTCCAGCATCTACACAGGAAGTTCATTGTGGCATTATCAGATATAAAGGGTAGAGAGAAAAGGATATGGACATTACTGGCAGGTTGCTAGACTCAGGCTCCCGGGAACACCTGGGGGATTCCCCGGTGGTAGACCTCGCTGGGCCGGACCTGGCTGGCTGGCGAGTCAGTTCTGGCGACCTCAGTGCAGAGAGAGGGGTACCCGAATAGGCAAAACTGTGGCGTAAAAACCCTAGTTATTGCCTGAGCGGTGTAACTGGCATGTATGATATGGACAGTGTTACTCACATGCCCCATGTAGATACATGCTGTCTAGTACACAAAGAACATTGGTGAAGGATAAACGAAGAAATGAAGAAGGTACATATCATGTAACTGAACTCTCAACATAAGCCAAAAAAAGCAGAACATTCCATTTCACAGAAAAAAGTCCCTGCTCAAGCATCAAATGCAGGTGCTCTTAATTCTCAAAACATTCCTCAGTGTGACTTACTGCAATAAACATGTTTATTGTTACTTCTAATTATGTATGTATTATTGTTCATGTCATGAAGTTAATCTATAAAAACTGATTATAAGATTTTCCCTTTCAGTCAAGCTGTCAAGCCTCTTTATTTTAAAGAGTGTGTGGTGCTTCAAGACTTTTTGACTTTAAAACATTACTCTAAAACTCAAAACATGATTTGAAAAAGTGACATCATATTTTAGTATATGAATGAATGTTTTATATTTCTGTATTACTAACTTTGTAAACTTTATCAGCTTCATTAACTTATCACATTTACATTTGCAGCTGGCTCGTTTTTTTTTCATGATGATATAAAAAGCTATAATTTAAAACGTTTTAATGATATATTCAGCCATTCTATTACAACTTATTATCGCATATCTACTAGAAATTTATGCAATTATCGTTCGTTCAGATATCTTTAAAATGTACCTGTACCTAGGTACTTTCTTAAGTACCTGTACCTGTACCTAGGTACTTTCTTAAGTACCTGTACCTGTACCTAGGTACTTTCTTAAGTACCTGTACCTGTACCTAGGTACTTTTTCATTTACCTGGGCCCAACCCTGATTGTAATAGACATTCAGCCCCAACAACGTTATTAAGTTACGATTAAAAATTGGTGGCAGTGGTGGGATAAACTTTGTGAGCAAGATGGTATGTTATTTAGCCGCGTATACGACTCATTGGAGAGCTTGCTACAATAGCTTGTGAAACCCAGCCAATATACAGGAGGAAATTCCCAGAGCAAGCCATGACCAACATAAACATCAAGAAAAAGGACAAACTGAGAGTTGTCCAGTCAGTATGTTATTGGCCAAACATGCATAATCAGTTGTAGATTGGGTATATCGTTGTACCAGGTGAGTCAATGCAAAGAAAGAGAAAGTGCAACAACCACTTGGACACCTATTAGTATCTCGACCACTTTAGGTAGCAATAGTAGGTTAAACTGTTTTAGAGCCCTCATCTGACGGACGAGAAAATGTGCTTATAATAAGTGGCGTATTCACAAAGTGCCTGGGCTGTGGCCGTTGCCACACGTGACCAAAAAGCAGAGACATTCTAGAAAACGTTAGTCAAACATTGGTTTTGTAGGTTTTGAGCGCCGGCACGACTTCATTCCGACCAAGGGAGAAACTTCGATTCCGAGATAATCAAGCATCTATGCAACAGTTACGGATATTCCAGGTCTAGAACAACTCACTACCATCCTCAGGGAAATGGGCCGACAGAACGGTTCAACCGCTCTCTACATGATCTACCGAGAACCCAACCACAAGCCCAGAAGAAACGATGGCCAGATCAGCTTGAAGATCTCGTGCTTGCTTATAACACGATCCAGCACGCATCTACAGACTAAGCAATGTTTGAGTAACGTTTACATATATATACAAACATATATATATATATATATATATACATATATATACTGCCTATAAAGCTGTGTTTCTATAACCCAAGGACATTATGTATTGTTAGTTAAAACTTGATCAATAGCTGGACAAACTCTACCATAAATAATATTCGGGTTAAAAGTCATTATAATTCTATAATATTTTTACAGAATCTGGACCTAAAGCAAGCAGTACTATTGAGCAATATATTAATGACAATAATAGTATACATAGACATGATATAAAGGAATTTTAAATGAGATTATTCTTATTAATCAAATTCTGTTCAGCACTGAGTGCCACGCCTATAGATTGCCTTTCTTGAGAAGCAGGGTCCCCACGTTCCTTTGGCATGACAGGGGACACAATCAATACAGTGCTGGTCTCCCCATGAACCATAAAAAATGCTGCCATATTCTACATTATGTTATTGTTCTAAGTGTATATTTTAATATTCATTTTATGCATGCCTTGCTCTATGATAGGGTATAAATAGGGGTAGGGTTTTTAGCTGGGGTAGACGTCTGAAGCTCCTGCTAGAAGTGTATAATCATAAAGAATAAAAATGTAAGTCAACAACTTCTGTTGTGGTCATCCTGCATGGTCCTTTTTCAAGGTACACGAGCATGCGTATATATGCATGCAAATTTATAATATTTCACGGTGGTGTTTCCATGTGTGCGTCAGCGAATGGCAGCATATGCATGAAAATCACCACGGGACTGATTTTCATGCATAAAGGGTGTACGTGATAACTGGAAAATATCATCACTCCTCCATATTTTTAGCAAAGACCTGCTAGGCTTATATAAATCTACGGTATATACAGCTCTGCCATTCAACGCATATAGGCATATAACGCGCAGAAGCGGATCCAGTGGGGGGGGGGGGGGTCCAGGGGGTCCGGACCGCCCCCCCCCCCCCCTTTTCACCCGAAGCAACCTTTTTTACGGGGTTTTAGACGTAATTTTGCGGCCTGGAACCCCCCCCCCCCTTTTCCAGACCTGATGACCTTTTTTTTTAGGATTTTCATTGGTCTCCTGGGTTGGACCCCCCCCCCACCCCTTTTCCTAAATTCTGGATCCGCCCCTGACGCGCAATAGGAAACGCGTACACTAAAGCACAATTGATTTTCAGTCAGCAAAGAACAAAAGAAACCAATTTGCCAATGGACAATATCCATGGGTATGTATGCATGATGCATGTTTAAAAACAAGTGATGATAAAAGCTGTAAGTGATAAGGCATGGGTACATATGAGACTTTTGGTTTTGGGATGGGGGGTGATACCCCTCACATATTGCATATTCATTAAATAATATAATTTTGCCATAAAGTTAAAAATAATGAGTAACAGTGAGTGTTGCAATATTCCTCGAAATCAAATATCAATGGACAGCAAGTTAAGTGAACCGTGTCTGGGATCAGGTTTGGCCAGGGAGCGCCACCATGTGTTGGTATAAGGGACTAACGTTAGAAAAACCCGAGACGCACCATTCACTCCGCACCCGATTTGTTCACAGTTGGTCCGGACTAGGCCACATTAACTTCCCAATATCAACTGACTCAAGTAAATGCTCGTGAACATGGACGTCAAGACTACCTTCCTGGTCGTTGTTGTGTTTGTGTGTGTGACTGGAACACTGGCCCAGCCACCAGAACCCAGACGATGCTGCGTGCCAGCCCAGTTTGAGGCCATGATGTCCACATAATCCATCACAATCCTCCCCAGCCGAGGCCCGGTGTTCTCAAGTGTAAGACCGACGTTTTATTACTCTTATTATAAGTATGTCATGGTAACCCAGCTCTCACACAGAAGCGTCTGATACTTAATATGTCCAACAGTTTATTAAAAGAAGGATGCATTTTGGCTCTGTAAAATTTATTTAATAAGAAAAAAAAATTTGAAATTTAAAAAAAAAATTATCAGTCATTAATATTGCCCCCCCCTACACACACTCCTAGTATTACAAGCGGCACAAGCAGAAGCGTATATGAGGGCCTTTTATATAGGTTTTGTCATTAGTTCTTCTGGGTTGGACCCCCCCCCCCCCCCCCCCCACCCCCACCCCACCCCTATCTTTCCTAAATTCTGGATCCGCCACTTGTAAGATACCTGGGCCTTGTCATTTTGGATATATAAAATCGAGGTTTAAACTTAGCTTAAATGGGTATGTATACGAGTGATTGATGACAGGAAGATGAAACAGGCGCTTCCTTTTTAGAAGGGAAAAGAGATGTTTTCAGTTACTTGGCCTGTCTTGATTAGAAAAAGACGCACAGCTTAGTGTGTTTTGGGCTTCAGTCTCAGTTGGTAAATGTATACAGACTATAGGAGGAGGCCGTGGCATGATCTGTTGTCAACAGCCAGGATTATGAAGGTTAGGCATAAATAACTTCGAACCAGTGTAGCAATTTCAAATCACCCCCGCTTCAAAAGGAAAGGGGTTCAACTGAAATCGATCTCAGATAACCCCCTACGATTTTAGGTTACCAAAAAAGTTTTTTCTTCATGTTTATTTACTTAAAATAAATGAAATTTCATTCTTCTTGATTACCCAAATTATTTTGGTGTTTACGCTTGTCATGTACTTTGAAGTATATCAGTCAATATGAATAAAATTAATAATATAATTAACATTTCGCTAAAATTTTGTTTTTCATATATTGTTCCCTTATTAAATCTCATTTTCAAATGGTTCTTTGAAATAATATATATCATGAGTAACGGTTAAAAGCGTAAGACTTTATTAACAAGTAAAATCAGCGAACAGTGCGGAGGAAACCGGAATTTAGGTACAGACTACCCCCCCCCCCGGGGGTAATCTTAATTGGATTTCAGATTACCGGGGGGTTACGTGAAATAGGGGGTAACCTCGTGTTGTGACAGCTAACCAGAAAAGACAGGCCACCCATGTGTATATGTACAGTGTTTGTGTATATACTATCCCTTAAGCTGTGTTTCCATATTGCCTTATTCCTTGTTGTAATATGCCACTGATGTAACTGTTGTTAATAATCATAGATTATTATACATGATGAATGACATGGTCAGTCTGTCAGATAAGTTGTTTTATACTATGTTCACAAATACCGGTTGTCATAGCCACATATTATTCATAAGTTGATATTATATAAATAATAACATGTTGTTCTTATTATTATTGTTATTACAATTGTTATCATTGTTATTATTATATGATTACATATGGTTAACATATGGCTATATGCTTTATACAATGTCAGTGAGATTTCCTTTAACAATATAACTTTTATATATTTACTTTTATATAACTTTTTATGTTGTAGTTTTTGAACATTCCCCCCACTATTTTGAATTTGCATAGTACAACATTGAGTAAATTATATATCTTGTCCTGGCTAAGAAATATATTTTTGAGAACCTACGAGACCAGATGTTTCTTCAATGCAAACCATCTACTTTAATAAGTTTATGCTTTGATATATTTCAACTGTATATGGCCTGTTTATATGCCCTTGAGTTTGCATTTCGCCTCAGTATTTTGATTAAGCATAACACAACATCGTATATATTTTTATTTTGTACTAGGTTTTCATTAATAAAAATATGTTAAACTTTCTGAGAATACATTTAATTCAATAACATTATTAAACAAGTTTGGTTACGAAAAGTACTCATTAAAGTACTCATGAGTACATTTTGAGTACTCGGTACTCGTACTCGAGTACTTTTGAAAAAGTGCAAAAGTACTCATACATGTACTCGAGTACTTTTAAAGTACTCATTACTCGTACTCGAGTACTTTAAAAGTACTTGGACCCAGCTCTGGCGCGTATATGCATGGACTGGTAAACGTATACAGCGGCACTGTAGACCTAGCAGGTCTTCATGGAAAAGTTGGAGCGACGTCATTTTACCCAAGCCAAAAGAAGTATACGCTCATTGAGCAGCTACAGGTTGCTGCGGTCAAGACCTCAGCCCTGTGCGCTCCTTAAGCATGTTCTCTGAGCCAACAGTTGCAGTGTCACGCCAAGCCAAGCAGGGAGCCGTAGAGGGCGCCATCCTCTCTCCTGGGCTGTTGTCCTTGTTAGAAAGCTACAGCATCCACAGCCACAAAGCCAGAAGCAACCCGCATTCCCTCCACCGATCCCAGCAGCGGAGACCCAGCCATGCCATTCGAGAACCGAACTCGATCCTTGTGAACGACCTTACTTCGAGACCCAAAGCCCTTTTACTTGCGATTTCGGTCATTTGGACCGTTTAACCAGTTTCCCGGTTATGCAAGTTTACAAGTTTTTTCATCATCGGCAACGTAATTTTACCCGGAATCGCCGAGTTCACGCAAACCCCTACGCTCCGATGGTGATTTTCACGCTTATAAACATATAAACATACTTGGTAATCTGAATTGGATTTCAGAATACCGGGAGGTAACGTAGAATTTGAGGTAACCTAAAAGCTTTACACGTGGACTCGTGTCGGGACAGCTAACCAGAGAAAGACAGGCCACTCGTATGTGCCGCATATGCGTAAATTTATATACCCATAAGCTGTGTTTCCATGTGCGCGTACATGCGTATGTGCGTATATATGCGTGATAAATAGGTGTTTCCATGTTCCATGTATATATGCGAATATATATATATATATATATATATATATATATATATGTATATATATATATATATATATATATATATATATATATATATATATAGAAGGTAGTGTTACCCTCCGATGTAAAGCGCTCTATGGCGCTCACTACAGTCTGTTTCACGGGATGCGACCCGATCATCAGGTGAATGTTGTTAGAATATATCTATATATATATACAAGAAAAGCTTTATAAATACTTTCTAAACAGGTTGGCAGTTTTGTTGCGTACGATGCAAGAAACAAAAGGGTCATGAGTGACACCAAGGTCCCAGGACAGCCGGAAATCAAGGTCATCATTGACTATAAAATGGTAAGTTTATCGTTTTTATTCAACTTGGAAATGGGCTTTTAGGGTTATATGAGGTTAATGAGTGAAAGGTAAGTTGATTGAGTGGTTGAACAGGTCTATAGACCTTTTCGCCGTTGTGTTTTTTTTTTTTTGGTAATTACCACAAATTTTCCAAAATAATATTATTATACCGCATACTTTGTCTTATTTGCTTTGTATTATGAAAACACATGTTAACGGTGACAGGTTATGTACGTGTAATCCTTTGATTAAAACCGACGTAATAGACACATGTATTTAGTTTCTTTCATTCTCATGTTATTTTGTGTACGTGCCTGTTTGTTTGTTTGCCTTTACATATGCACAATATACACTAACCTAGATAATGGATTTCAATTAAACAAGCAGGTCGGCTTGGACCGGTTCCTGTACACTAGCGACATCTGTTAGCGACCACTGACACTACACGTTCAAAACCATTATTTTGGTTATCGAGAACAGAATCGTGTTTGTTATATTGCAAAAGATAAAAAAAAAATAAAATATTTAAAGATAGATTCTGTTGGAGTTCTCACTTGTGCCTGTTTTCACTACACAAAATACGTTTAGACACTGCAGTCGTCCCAAATCTCTTTATTAATCAGTGGCGGATTCAGTGGGGGGGAGGGGGTCCCCTTTTTTTAGCTGAAACAACCTTTTTTGGGTTTCAGAAACTGCTAGTATAAAAAGGGTTTTGTCTCGAAGCTCTGTCGTTTCACTGATCGGGTTCGGCTCTCGATTGGCATGGCTGGGTCTCCGCTGCAGAGATCGGTTCAGGGAATGTATGCTGCTTAAATTTGCCTTTGTAGCGGTGGGTGTTGTAGCTGTTCTGAAAAGTCATCGATGCGGGAAAAACGGTGGCGGTCTCTCGCGGCTTTCTGCTTGGCTCGGTGGCATCATGCACGTTGGTTGGCTCTCTAAATTATGCTTAAGGAGTTCACAGGACTGCGGTCTTGAACACAGCAACCTGTAGCTGCTCGACAAAGCGAAAAATCATCTTCAGTTAAGTTTCAAACTAAATTTTGCGACCTAGACCCCTCCTTTCCAGGCCAGAGGACCATATTTAAGATTTTCTCTTAGTACTACTGGGTCTGACCCTTCCCTTTTAAAAAATCCTTGATTCGCCCCTAGATATCATCTCTCGTTGGGCCAATTCGTGGTCCTGTGCAATCAGACCAACGAGAGTGAGTGTCGTATGTTTAAAATTTAGAGCTGGATGCACAATGCGACACCACGACGTGACGCTCTCGTTGGGCTGATTAAAAGTATTTCACTCTGTGTCAGTCCCGGTGGTGGAACTAGGGCTGAGACGGGTACAAAATTGTGGACTCGAGTACCCGAAAGGCATTACCCGACTCGGACTCGAGTACTCGTTATCATAGCAACGCTGTAAAGATAAAACGGACATCTGTTTACCGATGCAAAATATACATAAATTTGACTTCGTGACGGCTTAACTTTATCGTAACGAACGAATATATATATATATATATATATATATATATATATATATATATATATATATCATAACAAGACCTCTGTTAATTTGACTAGCATATGTATAGAACCCTATATGCCACGCTACGATAATGAATAAACAGTTTGCCCATATATTTGCAGTAATATTCAGATATGCATGTACATACACGAGTACCCGAGTCCAATTTTGGACTCGAGTACTCGGAAAGTATTACCCGTACTCGAGCACTCCTCTCAGTCATGGTGGTTGAACCCAGAGAATCTTGCTATATCAGGGCAGTGGTTAAAACTAAGGAGATCTGGGCTGACTGTGATAATTTTACCGCTGCGCGAAGAATTTGTCGACAAAACCGGTAATGTTTTAATCTTGGTTAACTTTGAAATGTTAACTTAAACAATATCAAAGGGTATAACGAAGGCTTAAGTACGGAGTCCCGGGAGACGATATGGTGAAAAATATTTATTAATTCGTGCGCACGAATTACTAATCCGTGCGGACGAATTACTAGGTGTGAAAATGTATTTCCAAGGTGGAAAAAAATATATATTAGTAATTAGTAATTCGTGGCCACAAATTAGTGACCAATGAGAACAACTCTCTTCTGTTGCTGGCTCAATGCTCATTGGCTACCAATTCGTGCGCACGAGTTATTAATTCGTGTGCACGAATTACTAGCCAATGAGAAGCAAGCACACATCGAGTCAGTCTAGGCTAAAGCTGGCAGTTTCAGCGGGCACACACGGTTGTCAAAATGAAGCCCAGCGCCTTCCGACAGTTCCGTGACTTCCTACCTTGGAAAATTCGGAACTCTGTATATTGAAAATAGAAAGGGCTTTAAGCGATACTTAAAGAATATAAATATAAAACTCACAGATCCAGTTGCCGTGCATAGTGGAAAATTTCTAAGGCTTTCTGTGGTAAAAAAGAAACAACAACCTACTTTATCCTCGTTCGGGCATAATGGGAACATTATTATAGACAAGGCCGATCAGGCTGAAATTTTTTTCAGTTATTTTGCTTCACAAAGTAACTCCAGTTACACTGTAAACCTAAACTACTCACCGTGAGTAGTTTGGACTACTCCAGCTGCGGTGTCCCCAGTGAGTAGGCAACTACTCCAGCCTGAGTAGTTTATACTCAGGCTGAAGTAGTTTCTTCTCAGGCTGGAGTACTTTCTACTCAGGCTGGAGTAGTTTTTTCTCAGGCTGGACTAGATTTTAGAAATCTTTGCACACATAACAAATATAAAATATGAAATTAAAAAAAAACAAAAAAAAACAATGAATTTCAAAAATTTACTTTTCTTGAAATCATTACAAATAATGTGTACAATCATTTATACTAGTACAAATAAGACAGCATGATGATTTCAAGCTAAAAGGAAATTGAATGACTAAAAGTAGCTTGTATTATATTAATTATTTATTATAAATCATATATGTACATATATAATAAATATAACAATACATATATATTATATATATACTGTATATATTATACATATAATATAACATCATATAATATATATTATATATTTCTTAAATTATACCTATACATGATATATATAGTATATTTACTTAAATCCCTAGAATATATATATACATATAATTAATATATATATAAAACATGAAATTGGTACATGTATACTGAATATTTATTGAATTTATATATATATATATATATATATATATATATATATATATATATATATACACAATTATAAATTGAAATTAGCCCTTATATAGCTAAATGGTTTTAAAAGTGCAGTAAGTACTGAAGAAATGCTTTATTTTTCTTTGAATATTATTTTTCTGATGAAAAGCTCTTTGGATTCAGATTTTCTTTAACAAATAAAAAAAGACCCTATGTATATATAAAGTGTATACAATAGTCAGTGGTGCCGTAAACCCTCAGTGCTGCAATTTTCACTTTGACGATTTGTAGCCACTCATTTCAAATGCACCAAACCTTTCCCTTCATATATGGCCTGAGATGCATATTATATAGGCCAAAATCTGTTCCATCTTATTTTTCTTAAACCTCCTACAGTCTATGTGTATTAAATTTTTTATCTTGTTTTATAATCCAGGCCTGTCCCCTTCCCCTGTATGTTTGCATATTATGGAGCATATTATGGTTATATTTTATGTGCCATGGCATGTTGTTACACGTTAGTATGTTTATAAGAAAGTGAATCCGCTGAATCACCTTCCCCCTTGTAAACTAGTACATGATTTGTCCACAAGTCTAGTTTCACCTGTTATCGAACATGCATATAGTTCAAAATAAAGTGATATACAAGCGTTTCCTACTGAGATAACAAAATACAAAAAATATTGTAAAAGTAACTATAAATATGAAGTGATTATCGATTCAACAATAATGCCTGCCTTTCGAAATACTCGCCTTTCACAAAATATCATACAATATAATTAATATATCATATATACCATAAAATATCATTTAAAATAATATAATTTATATATACTATAATATATCAACTTAAAAGTTCTTTTATATATATATATATATATATATATATATATATATATATATATATATATATATATTGTTACTAAGACAAATTGCAAAAGGGAAAATATTGGGCGGATCTCAGATTCAAACCCATGTTTGTGGCTCACATATACATATATACATATTGACTATTTCCTTAGTAAGTCTGTATTGGCCCTCATTTCAGATTTTCATATATTTTTGCCACAAGGATCCTGGTCTTGCGTGTGTGACCTTGGTCATCTTGCATATTTAGCAGTCTTGTGGTACAGAACCTTAAAGTGTTCTGCAGGGCTTTTGGGTAATCTATATTGAAAACATATAAACCTGCCAATAATGTGGCTAATGCTTCCTGTGACTGCTCGCAGGTGGCAACTGTAACCCCATCTAGAACAACTTGCAGTTCATTGCATCTTTCCAGATAACCCTTGTACTGGATTCCAACTGTACATTGGGGTTGCTCTTCATCCCCAGCCACCTGTTAAAATTAGAATGCTTGTCAGGGAAATGCTCATTTCACATGGTTTTCAGTTGCATTGATTTAGCAACAAATGTAAATACACATAGTATAACAGGCAGTGGTGTCCATTTATCTTTGAAGATTGGGAGATGACACACATATTTATACATCTTTCTGCGTCTGTTTTGACATATTTAAAAAGCTATTAATTAAACAAATCACAAATATATTACAATTACGTATCAGATTTGAGAAAATAAGGTATTGTGTTTACAGTATAAACCATGTAGGTTTAGGTATAATATTTTATAGTATAATCTCATAAATGGTAAAAAAGTTTGTTATTCTTATTATCCATATATTTCATTAAAAATATATATATTTTCGTCTCAAAATAAGGGGTAGGGAGGGGGACGATTACACTGACCATTACCCTTGCCAAAAAGTGGAGATATACACCACCTTTCCAATACTATATTGATGCCCCTTATATCAGGTTATCTGTCAACAAGACATACTGGGAAATTAAAACATCAAAAACTTACTGAAATTATATTTACCATATAACTTAAATTATTTTAAGTATTACCTGAATGAATAGGTCTTCCATTTTCTCACCAAGAAGAACTGGAATTGCCAGAAAAACTCCACACAACCTGGAATCTACAACAAAGATGAAAGACATATGGACTTTCATCAGTACCTGTGCTGTATTTCCAAGTAATAACATGCCAAATAGTGATAATAGAAACTTATTCTGTTCAAAATGAGCAATGTAATAATAACTGTTGTGGTTCCAGCTTTAAAGGTGCTCATTCACCTACCTTTGGAAAAAGAAATGATGTGACTTCTGGCTTCCTCTGTGTATATTTTAATGATCTGACAGTATTTTTGGTTGTGAAAATATTCTTATAAGGCCTTCGTGATGTAAATATGAACTTGTTAATAAACAATATGTTTGTAAACACAGCAATTTTGACAAACAGGTAAAACAAGAATCCCAAGTTGGTAGACTGCATATATGAGGAGGAAGAAAGTTCACTTGATGCAAAGTGCCATTTACAATGCTCTGGCTTATTTTACTTGCCCCCAGATGCCCTGTTGAATTTGGTTTTTTTTTCAGTGGGCCCCTATATATTATTTACACGTTGATATAAACAAAGAAAGCGGCCTATGTGCGGTGAAATCCACCTTTTACCGGCCTATTTTTAGAAAGGCTCAATAGGATTACCTTTAGTTTATAGGGGTCAGATAAGTGATTGGTCCCCTTTAATAAAAAGAAATTGCAAATTTTATAAATGTTGATCCAAATATTAGCACGACACTCTGTGTACACTGTAAGCTAGGGAATTTGTGTCATGCAACCATGTTTTTATGTATGTGAATCATATAAAAAAAAAAGAGATTGTTGTGAAAGAGAAAATTACCTGGTCTCAAACTTACATTTATACTCTTGATCATCTTCCTTTATCTTGCTGAGCCTATCAAACACAGGAGGTACCTTCTTTTTGTTCTGCACAAGCCTCATGGTTCCTCTCTGGATTTTTTCCACCTGACTCACGATCACTTTCACGATATTCAAATCACTGATCTTAGGACCAAGCCTCTGGAACTCTGCCAGGATCTGATAAAAAGTGTGAAAAACTACGGGATATAATTTTTATTTGGTAATACATTAGATTTTCATCCTAAAGGTCTAGTGAATAATTCATACACTATCTCATACTCAGTCTTAAGCATATCATGAAAATGTGATAAGTATTTTACAATAATCTACTCTGTATGATCAGCCGGTTCTGAAGTAAAGGTTAACAATATAAAAGCGATTAATCCCACCACCACCATCCCCAAACACATATAAAATTATGTGAAAAGGAAGAAAAAGAAGCCTTTTTAATTAGAATATATATATATATAGTGAAGCATTATGTTAGCACAGTTGTCAGCAAAAGAACATATCCTAAATATCTATGAAGTTCTATATAAAAAGCACCAACACCACTATCACCACATGTAAACAAAAACACAGCAGTATTACCTCTCTTTCCTTTCCTGTAGTGTTTTCTGTAGGTGAGATAAAAATTAAATTAATGTTCCTCCTATATACAAATACAACAAAGACATGATATTTAAACAATGTATGAAACTATACTCCTATAAATTTGAACTCATTTTCACTTATTTCTTCAATAAATAAATTAATTATCATAAAAAAATATGTAACTGCAATTTATAGGAAAAAAAAATTACCCCATCTTTTCCTTGCAACCACGGATATTCTTCCATGATGGCTCCCACTCCAACACCTTCTGTTACAACTGAAGCGCGGCGATCAGCAAGTGTCAGCCTCATGACCCTCTCCACCTGTGCACACAGTATAGAGAAATATATTGAAGAATGAACAAAAACCAAAGAACCAAACTGTGTCTACAAAATGAACTGGATAATAAAAGATATTTAGTTTTTTTATATTACTTAATCAATTCTGCTTAAGCTTCTCTTGAATCCATTTCCATCTTTTAAAGATTATATAATCCACTGGATATTAACTGTATCTCACAACCTTGAGTTAAATAATAAAAAGAGTAAACATAAAATAAGTGGACCAACATGAAAATACAAACATCTCTTTGATAAAAGTTAGCATTTAGCTTGAATCCAAGTGAGACAGAGACTTGACTTCCAAGTGACTCATCCTCATAGTGCATCAAACTCATGGGAAGACTCAAGTCTTGCAGTCTGACACAAGATTGTGCTGACTCAACTAAAACAGTAATAAATATGAAATACCTTCTGTTTATCTGGCTTCAGTCTACGTTTCTCAAGCTGCATCCACTCTTTATGTTTCTGGATGCTCTCATCATCCTCAGACTCTGGTCTGGAAGGCAAATAATTGGTGGTCCCCCAGGTGTAGGCTTCTGTGGGTGAAGTACCTTTCTGCTTCACAGCTTCTGCAGGCTTCTTCAGCTTCCTCGCCTGCACCTCACGATAGACAGAATCCCGCCTAAACCTTGAATTCTGCCATTTTCTCACAAGCCTTTCCTTCCAGGTCAGTAACAGTTCAGCCCTGGTCAGACCAGCAGCTGGGTTGGGCTGTATGTACCTGACCACTGCCTCCGCCATCTTATCATAGTGAAATGACAGAGGATACCTGAAACACATTGTAATGTTGAATCTGTATTTGTGTTACATCGTACCAGCCTTCTTTTTCTAACAATTCAATGACCATATTACTTCATTCTATCAGTAAGGAACTATACATATTCAATAAAGATAAAGATTTACCTGATAACCTTAATAACTTGTAAATTATCAAATATGAGACAGGAATCGTGCAACAAAAATTTGTTTCAAATAAAAAGCTAACCACTTACAGCCCTCCGTCATAGGATGAGACCACGTGATTGTACACGGTTGTCAGCAACATCTGTCTATCATTTTTATTCAGTTGCTGGTGGGTGTCTACCTTCTTTTGAACAATCAGTGGTACCTGGTGTACCGGCAGTCGGTATACCACTGGAAATGGTCCAGTCCCTCCTTTTGTACTAGACTTCCTACCCTCAGCTGAAGTTGAGGGTTCAGATGGCCCATCTAAATCTTCTTCAGTATCCATCTGGACAGAGCTAGAAAACAATAAAGCAGTTTAACATAAATAGGTAATGTGAGTATAATAATACTTGCTGATGAGCATATAATTCATACCCCCAAGAATTTTTATGAATCTGTTGTGTTAATAAGAGATGAATCAGCAAATATTTTTTTTATATGAAAGTAAAAGAATGAAATAGTTAAGTATGTATAATAGAAAGCACTGGAGAAAAGTAAGCCCACATATTCAGTTCTCATTGCCAAAGTTCACTGTGATTAAACCCATTTAAGCTTCCATAATAGATATGATAATTTTCCCACTAAATTCTATTCTTTCAATTAAAAAAATATGAACTTATTAAGCTAACCTAGACTCCTCAGAATCATCTTGAGACTTGTCAGGAACTGGGGCAGTCTGGAGGATGATCAGACGGTGGATCTTGTCTTCCTCGAGTGTTGCAAGGGCTCCCTCTGTGAGGTCAAGGTAATCCTCAAAGTCTTCTTCTTTGAAGAGGATTTGAACAATGAAGGGCTCCTCTATCTTAAATGTTTCTTTCACCTCTTCTCTGATCGAACTGACTGCTTTACTAGCAGCGATCAATCTTTTGCTTAGCCCAAACTTGCAGTGGAACCTCATCCTATCAAACAAGGATTTGAAGGGCAGAAATGATAAGGAACATTGCTGGATATTTTGTGTCTTCATCTCATAATTGGAACATTTATACAAGACTTGTGTCCAATAAAGCTATACAGTTCTCAATCGCCATTTGACGGTGATGCTAAATTACAAATTACGCATAAACTAGGTGAAATGAACTTCACAGAACTTCTCATGTCATATTTGGGATTCGCTTTCCTGACAGGAACACATAAACATGATATTTTTGAAAGCCAATAAGCGTTTGGAAATTTTGAAAAAATTATAAATGGGAACATTATGATAGACAAGGCCGATCAGGCTGAAATTTTTTTCAGTTATTTTGCTTCACAAAGTAACTCCAGTTACAGGTCTTAATCGCCATTTGACAGTGATGCTAAATTACAAATTACGCATAAACTAGGTGAAATGAACTTCACAGAACTTCTCATGTCATATTTGGGATTCGCTTTCCTGACAGGAACACATAAACATGATATGTTTGAAAGCCAATAAACGTTTGGAAATTTTGAAAAAATTATAAATTCCAATTCTCTATGAAAGTTTTAGATCGTATGTATAAATCATTAATACACTTAGTACTGGAGTATGGTGTTTTAATATTAAACAATTGTTCTGTCAGACAGTCATACCAACTGGAGAGTATACAACAAAAAGCATGTTTAACATGTACTGGAGCGCTCTCGACTTCCAGCACTGGAGCTATAGTAAGAGCGCTATAATGGTCGAGTATTAAAATAAGAAGAGAGCTGGCTATACAATCCACATTTTATGAAATGATTTACGGACTATCACCAGATTATCTGCTAATATATTAACTCAAACTCTGTCTCATGCTCCGCCCTATACAGCCCTAAACGCGCAAATCGCATTTGCTAAAGATACTGAGGTTTAAACGGAAAGATTGTCATTTTTCTTTCCTTCCAGTTTTCTTTTCTTTCCTTTCAATAGCCTGCAAACTTTGGAACAGTGTCATATATTTAAGTCTACTTCAATCGATTCCTTTAAGGAAATTTTTCGTGACTGTTTAAACCCTGCTTCTCGAGAAATATACAGTTATTATTGCGACAATCATCGTCAACATAAAATTAGCCATACTCAGTTACGACTAGGTGCCAGTTACTTAAATCAATACCTATTTTCAATAGGAAAAACTGATGTTTTTAATCTAATTGATATGCTCGATATGGACTGAGACGTAGGCCTACCAGTAATAATATATGTATAAGTATCAGTGTATGTGGAATGTCAATCTGTATTAACGTATATTATGTAACTATATATATATATATATATATATATCTTATCGTGTGTGAATATATGTGCACTTTTCCAATCTGATCATTTAAATATACATATATGCATTCATGTTAATTTTTCACTTTCTTTTAATTTATATATGCATGAGAGCAGTAGCATTAGCCTTATCGGCTACTTTGTTATCCTATTGAAATAAATATTTTTCCACCTTGGAAAAATATTTTTCACACCTAGTAATTCGTGCGCACGGATTAGTAATTCTTGGCCACGAATAAGTAATTCGTGCGCACGGATTAGTAATTCGTGGCCACGAATTAGTAATTCGTGCGCACGAATTAATAAATATTTTTCACCATGTCGTCTCCCGGACTCCGTACTTAAGTGTTATATGGTATTTCTACATTTCTTACTGTTATGCTTAAAGGGGCCCAATCACCTATCCGGCCTTTATAAACTAAAGGTAATCCCTTGGAGCTTTTATTAAAATAAGCTAGAAAACGTGGATATCAAAGCACACGGGCTGCTTGTTTTGTTTATATCAACGTGTTTATAATATGTTGGGGCCCGCCAAAATAATCAAAACAAATTCAACAAGTATATTGCAGCAAGTCATATAAGCCAGAGCTTTGTAAATGGCGTTCTGCAACAAGTGACCTTTCTACCTCCGCATATATGCAACCTACCACCTAAGGTAACATGTTTTTCCCTTTTTTGCAACTTGAACATTGCTGTGTTTACAAACATGTTGATAACCAATTTCATACCGTCTTCACGAAGGCCTTATAAGAACTTAACACAAATAAAAATTACATTTAGATCATTAATATATCACCAGCAGAAGCCAGAAATCACATACATTATTTTTTAAAAGGTAGGTGAATGGGCACCTTTAACGATAGTGTCAGTATTTTATATTGCTTTTAATCCTCCTATATGCTTCAGAACAAGCAGTACTACATCTACGGTAATAACTGTACCGTGTCTCCACCTCAGAGTCCAATGGCGCCTAAGTGCATCCCAGGTAATAAGGTTATTTATAAATTAATATATATATATATACATATTAACGTGTTATTCAGCACTTAATCAGAGGAACAAGTAGAAAATTCAATAAAAATATAAAAAAATAACGTCTTCTATTGAAGGCTTTGTGGTCTTGTTCTTTCTGAAATTTGGAAAATATAATGAAAATATGCAACTCTCGCTTTTTATACCCAGTGTCCGTCCGTATACTTCGCAATAAATTGCCGATGCTTCGATGGATTTTCACGAAACTCGCCAAAACTATTAACAAGTAGTTAATGTAACTACTTATCTTGCCCGAGTTCGATTATGTGCAAAGTCCACGCATAGTTAATAAGGTCAGAGGTCACTAGGCTACTTTGTGGTGTCGCAGTGATAACTTACAAGTAATATGATGGATTTTTATAAAACTAAAGAAAAAATATGAATCAGTAAAAAAATCACCTAAGTTCGATTTTCAGCAAAATCCACGCATATCTTATGAGGTCTGAGTTGACTGCACTTTGGTGGCACCGTGACGACGAAACAGAAATCTTATGGATTTCCATGAAACTCATAATGAATATTAAACAATACAGTTTCTCAGCTGAATTACATTCTTGCAAAATTCGCGCATGTTAAATGAGCTGAGAGGTACAAGATATGTGACGGGCGTTTTATGCACCATTTGCAGTGCTCGTTTCTATTTTCCTTTGCGCCTGTATGTGCTTTGCAACATATACATTTCAATTGTTTAAAAAAACTGACACATAAAATGAAGAGTGATTATACATAATGTTTGATTCACTAACACATTGATTTATTAGCTTTTGCTCAGCCGATTGTTTGCGCTCAGGGGCGTCAATATAGAGGGGGATGGGGGTATATGTAGTGGTGGGAGTCGGTTCCTTTTTCATAATCGACCATCGGTTTGAGCAAACTGACTGATGATCGATTATTAGTCGGTTCAGACAAATATATGCAATTATCAAAGAAATATGCAATTATCTGTGAAACTCTACCTGCGTTTCTCCGGCAGGTATTCTCCTCTCGCGCACTTCCACGTATAAAGACTAATTTTAAGGATCAAATTATATATATACATACGGTCATATAGGGCTCTATGTTTTACAACAGAGCATGAATGGTGACAGCCCGTACGCTGGTCGTAGACTCTCGAATGTCAGCGGGCCGAAATGACACCAGTGATAGATTTTAATCTCTACCGTCAGTTTCGCCTCTTCGGCTCATCAGGTAACTCAAATTCAACTGCTGCGATGTCGGTTTATATCATTTCTTTTTCGCAGTGTTGGATCCCGTTGTTCCATGGCGACGGGTGGAGAACGTTACAACAACCACAACAAATCCTTCAGTTACGGGACCCACTCAAACAAAACAGAGCTCGCAAAATATGTATGGACCCTGAAACACAAGCAACAAAGTTTCATCATCACCTTGTCTATAAACCAGCAGTCATACATATTCATGACCTCGTCATACCAGTGCAGTTTGTGCTGAAAAGAAACTACTGAACAAACGTTCCATAAGTGTATCAGTCTATTGCCATGGAACAAGGACACTCAAAAGTGCGAAAAAATGATAAAACATATATCACTGTTGTTGAATTTCAGGCAGCTGATGAAGCGGCGGTGGTGACTCTGCTACCTGAATACATATTTTTATATACCCGGCTGACATTTTGATCAACCGCGTATAACGATCGGATGGGAGACCTGAATTTCTATTTTTATTTCTTTGTCCTATTTACTGTTAAAACGATGGATTTGATTGGCCATTATGATACTGGTTACTTTTATAACGAAGATTTGATTGGCCATTATGACACTGTTTACTGTTATAACGATGGATTTGATTGGCCATTATGATACTGTTTCCTGTGATGAAGATGGTTTTGATTGACCATTATGATACTGTTTACTGTTATAACGATGGATTTGATTGGCCCTTATGATACTGTTTACTATTGTAACGATGGATTTGATTGACCATTATGATACTGTTTACAATTGAAATGATAGATTTGATTTGCCATTATGATTTTAGTCACATCATATGCGTGTCATATGTGCGCCTGTTCAAAAGTCATGATATAGTAAGCGCGGAGGCCAAGTGAAGCAAAGTCTCTGTACAACTGAACTTGAGACCTTGATCCAATGGGACCATTAATCGAGTCATATAAAACAAAGACTCACAAACCGATAAAAAAGAATAACTCCCCCCCCCCCCCCCCCCAATATTCTGTTTTATTTTACGCTGTCTGTCAGCGTTAAAACTTAGGGTGGAATACCCCAAAATCTAAAACATTATCCATAATGTGGGTCGCGTCCTAGATATAAATTTTTTGCGCCCATGTCAAAATCTTTCATTCGCAATTGAATGTGGTCGGTTCTTTAATTATCTAGCTCTTTCAAGTTTCTTTATATAGTCCTAAACTTCCTTTACATACATTTTTTCAAGTTGAGTGGGCGGCGACCATGCTGACTGACAACACGACATTAGGGATCAAGGATCCCCGTGTGTTCATCCAACCGAGCTTCTGTAAGGGCGTGACGCCGGAGCTCCACGGGAGTGCAATCACCTCCATCAACTACCAGACTCTTGTAAAACATGCCCTTATTTAACTCTTCTTAACTATTGATTGACCATGAAAATATTCCTTACAAGTCAAGAACATTTTTACTCAACAGCCAAAAAAATGATTTGTAAGATAATACAGAGAAAGTTACTACAGACTGGCCGCTCCCGTTTTTCGTATATATATATATATATATATATATATATATATATATATATATATATATATATATATATGCTGAAAATGAAAATAAAATATGGGTAATGCTGCTAATTTCTGCTATGTCATAAATTCTTAGAATAAATATTAAATTTAAAAAAAATAGCCTCAATATTGTGCTGAATATATCCACCATATCAAGATTTGAAGCAATTTTTTACGCCCGTCATATGACGGGAGTATTATGTATATACCCACCGTCCGTCCGTCTGTCTGTCCTTCCGTCAACTTTTAGTGTCGCCGCGATAACTTACCGGGGCTTTGATGGATTTTCACGAAACTCACCAAAACTACCTACCCACAAACTGTCTCGCCCAAGTTCGATTATGGGCAACACCCACGCTGGTCACGAGGCTACTTTTTGGTATCGCCGCGATAATTTATAAAGAATATCAAGGACTGTCCACACCATGGTTATTTTTACCTCAGTCCTTAGGACAATAATGTTTGTGTGTGTGTGTGTGTGTGTGTGTTCTAAACTATAATTGTTTTCAAGATATACCATGCAAATACTTGTATATGCATGCGTGTTTGCGCGTTGTCAATTGTATGATGTCATTTAATATGCATGCAAAGTTCTCACCAGAGAGAATTAGTTTTGTTTACACATGTTGTCTAAAATCTGCAGTAAAATAAACAAATTAATGCCTGTGTTCCAAATATCTTATCATGCTCTCTCTCTCTCTCTCTCTCTCTCTCTCTCTCTCTCTCTCTCTCTCCCTGAGGTATATGATTCAACCATTACATCACTTCATGTATAAGACTTTTTATTTCGCCTTATTCGCTTTCTTTTCTTCAAAGAACTATAGTCGCAACGCATCCTATTTGTCCATTTTCACACAGTTTTGCGTACAGTTACAGTTGTTTATTTTATATTTCCATTAAAGTTTTCAACCAGCATCATCCGATTAACGAATATGTCAGGAAGGTTCATACCAAGCTCTGAAGAGTTACAACAAGAGAATTTACTGGTGTCAACAACGTATATTCAGCTGCAGTGATCTGGATTGAAACCTCTGTTGAGAATTTTAGGAGCAAATGTAGACTCGTAAAATACAAGATTAATACCAAATAATTGTACACGGAAATAGTAAAATATTGAAATCATTTCATGAATATGTATTGATTTCCCGGTTAATACGTTGATATGTATGTTGATGTTTACTCCGTTTGACCTTTGAAACCCTTCATGAATATGTATTGATTTCCCGGTTAATACGTTGATATGTATGTTGATGTTTACTCCGTTTGACCTTTGAAATCCGCCTGCCATAGTGAACAGACGATTTCATTGTATTACAATATTCATCTGTCCCTCAGCACAGGCTAGACCAGATATGTAAATAGTATATATATATAATACACATATTTTTCATGATAAGTGTTTTTAAACAATATTTTTTCTTACAAGTTTTCTCTCTGTTATTAAGTTAAAATTGCTTTCGCCGTTTCTGGGGCGAGGGTTTGGCAGTCTGTTTATACATCCGTATGTCTTCGGTCATGTCTGTGTCCCATACACCCGCAAACCAGAATATTGGTAGTCGACAAGCGACTACGGGTATCCGCCGATTGACATCTTTCACACAAGGTGTGTAATATGGAAAGGTCTCGAAGTACTCGTGGTTCTTTGTAATTCTGTCAAAAAACTAGAAAAACTTTCTATATAGGAGTGTTTTGGGGTTAGTTTGCATTATTAGGTCTAAGGGGCGGACCATACGGGCTGTTGTGGTTAGATCAATTGACATATTCATTCAATGATATAATCATACGCATTGTGACGTCATTATTGTCTTGTAAACAGCTCTGGCGGCCATGGCCATGGAAGACCTTCTGTGTATGAGCGTTTTGGGGGCTCATTATAATAATTAGGTTAAAAGAGCGCGCATAAGGGCTGTGGTGGATTGGGGAATTGCTTTGAAATTTCTGTAGGAATTGGTTAATAGCTACTTTAACTACATGTGCAATGGGGCCCAGGTTCACTTCACACCTTTAATACCTCCACGCCCTGAATAGCCTCAGTTATAACCAAATAAAAAACATTCCCGTTGACACGAGTACGGAACTATACAAATGGATCTATACCCATTGTATAAACTGAGTTATAGAAATTAAAAAAAAACGCCGTCATCTCTGTCTATGTGTATATCAAAAACTCCCATGAGCCATATATTTGCATATTTTGATAGAATTTTTTCACCGAAATATATATAAAAAACTGGTCTAAAATACCAATGAAATGCAGTGTAATGTTTTTAGAAAATTTCTTTCCAAATTAAAAATTAAAAGCTCCCTTGATTTCCATTTCTAACTTGATTATTTTTCATTTATTATTTAAATTAACGCAATGCCCCCTCCTATCCTACTGCGGCAGTTCACCTCCCTCATTTTGTATCCAGTTTGGTTGATGTCTCATGTTTCAAACAAACATTTTCAGAGTATCAAGTCTCTGTAACAAGTGCGAAATCTATTTAATCCTCATCATCAAATGATGTCTAATAACCAAATTTACAATTAAGTGTAAGGCATGTTACTTTTTCACGAAACTGAATAAAAATCGCTATGTATTGTACTTGCACTCTAGATTGTATATATTTGGTCCATTTTACCCAAGATCAAAACACACCTTGTAATTCAAGACAGTTGTAGTACTCTGTTTTACCAATAGAGGAGGAGCACTACATCTAATGTGCCTTTTTTTTAATATATAAAAAATACTGAAGTTTCTTGGCCTCTTTTGCATTTCTTAAATAACTAAATTCCAATATACTTGCACACCGTGTATCTTTATTTCACTTTTTTTTGGCCTGACTGCATTGAAGCAAAAATGACCCAATCAGTCCTAAACACGCATTTGGATACGATGTCTGTTACTGGTCATGGATTAATTCAGATAATAGACCTATGCGGTAAATATACGCTGATATTCTGCTAAACACATATCAATTCAAAGCGTGCTTTAAATACCACCTGGCATAATGGCTGGAGCCAACCACAACTAGCCAAATTATTAAATATAGTATAGTCTTTTTCATCCTCGAGGCTCTGTGACGACGGGTAATGGGCTCGAAGTGATTTTGGTCTATACTATTCAGACTCACCTGTGAAAATCCTTTCCCCCTCAAATCCGACCGAAGTCCCGCGGACGTGACGAATTGCGATCACGTTTACAATATGTTATATACGTATACAGTGGTTGGTCCTTGTAAGTGAGTAGACAGACAAGACAAAATATACTATTCACTAAAAGTGTGAAGGATGGTCAGTTAATAGACAGAAAGGACAGGACAGATGACATTTCGCCATCTGGGAAATGCACGTTCTGCACTTGAAGTAATGGGAACGATGCCAATAAAGTGGGTCCGAAGGGGACATTTTCCATATTTTTCCATCAATCTTAAGGAATTCGACAAAATTTCGCGAGAAGTCTATCGCAGCGCCATCTGTCAGAAACTACACTGCATGTGTACGATACAGGAGGTAAACTCGGCCCATGGCTAACCCTTCCCCATAGTGTGTAGCAGTCGACCTGTCTTAGCACAAGAACGGGGTAATTTGCTGGTAAATGTGATTTGCCGGTTGCCGATTCCTCAATGAAACTAAGTCCGATCGACGTTGACCGTTCTCACTTGCCCATACCCCGTGTCTGTGGGTTTTTCTGCCACGATGCACGATGCCCAAGCCAAAATTGTCATGTCGGAAAGTTTCGCTCGGTTACTATTCATCCTAAAAAATTGCTTTCATAAAATCTTCATTGTTAAAATATCGTGAAAAAGGAGCACAAAAAAACGTTACCATTGCACAGTGAGGTTCACACTTGTTTCCATAGTGGACCTTAAAAGCAGTTTAACAGGATGACAGATCTTGCATACAACTAAGATAATTTATACATTTAACTGACTATAATGTTTATTTTCACAACAGTGACTAAGAATACTGATCATACAAGATTAACTTATAATATTACTATGAAAAACAGTTACAAAATAACATTTCTTTGAGTAAAATTTTCCTCAGTGACCATAAGAGTTATACTGTAGAGTTACTCAGAGGGTTCCATAAGGAAAGTTACTATGGATATGCATTCCTATTAAAATTGCTTTAACTATAAGAGATACCCCGACATTTATGTAACTATGAGTAACAACATCATAAAATTACCATGACTATTTGAACCATTTCAGTTTTTCAAAATCAACAAATCTTGCTTACATGAATAATTCATTACAAAACGAAGCATTTAATTTTAAGCGGTCTGTAGAATAGTTTTCAGTTTTCTATGAGTCCCTTGTATCATACATGTATATTTAACAAGCATAATCGAAATTTCCCTGTCGATATATTAGGAAGAGCTTAACAATTTACGTTCCATTCCTTATATATACCTATCTGATAGACAAAAAAAGGCATTTTATCTGTATATACAGAAACTTTAATCTAGTTGTATTTAACGTATGACTTAGGTCCACATTGAATACTTCCAGTTAGGTTTTGATCTATATATATATATATTTATAAACCAAGATATTTAACGTGTTTTTTAGACATAATGTCAACATTATTACATTTGATAGACAAGGTATTATTTTTTTTCTAAGTCTTGGTTGTAAGCAAATTGAATGCTTCCGGTTTCACCTAGATGAATAGAGAACCTATTTTCCTCCAACCTCACAAACAATGATATATATATATATATATATATATATATATATATATGAATATATATATATATATATATATATATATAGAGAGAGAGAGAGAGAGAGAGAGAGAGAGAGAGAATGAGGGAGAGAGAGAGAGAGAGAGAAACAAAGGCCCTATAACGAAACATTGTGATACACCATATGCACAGTATTAATCTTCTATTAGATAAATCAGCCACAAACCATGAAACATCCAATGGCATGTAATTTGGTGGTTAAAACATTATGATCAACTGTGTCATAGTCCCTGTGGTGGTCTATTATAGAGCCGTTTACGAGTGTAAATACCATGCACTATCCATATTAGATCTTATAATACGTTAATTGTTTGTAAGATGTGTTAAGCCGGCCATACACGAGGCGACATGTCGCGCGACAAGTCGCAGAACACGCTTGTTCCGCGACAAGTCGCACCGTGAATGGGGGTTAGTCGCACGTTTTCATGGGTTGCGCGACATGTCACAGAAGAAGGAACATGATTCTTTTTCCTGCGACTTGTCGCGCGACATCAGGCCAAGTGTTGGTAAAGCCAACAAATAACAGTTATATATATAACGATTGATCATGTTATCCATTGATAATGTGACCGTCCATGGTTTTACTGTGTCTGATTAGGGTGCTATATATATGTGTGTGTGTTTGCGCGGTCATCAGGAAACTCAGAAGAAATTGTGTAGCTATCCCAGAATATCTATGCCTATTTTTCTTATATATATATATATTAATAAAGAGAAACAAGACGAAATATGTCCTAGGCAGAATACATTAATTTTTTCGTCACTCGCACTTATATTGATAAATTGTGTTATTTCGTTAAAACCTGGAAGTTATGTTCGGTGCATGTAGTTTTTATCATAGTTTTGCAGGACATGTTACAGAACATGTCGCTGTGTGTATGGACTGTTCTTGTTGTGCAACATGTCGCAGAACATTTGTGTTCTGCGACATGTCGCGCGACATGTCGCCTCGTGTATGGCCGGCTTTAGAGCAATATGTTGATTGGAAAACCGGGACTGAATGCCCAGCTCCTGACTGATAGGCCTACAGATATAACACATTTCTGAAACTTGGACAATACATACAATTAATCATATGCAGCTCTTTCTAGATTTTGATAAAATTTAAACAGGTCTGTAATTTCATTATAGTTTCATTCACCTTTACTAAAAACAGTGGGACTACCCTGGTTATTAAGTCAGAAATAGCTGATGACGTTCAGGTGACGCTATTGATCAGCATCGACCATCTTTAAGAAATGTTGCTGTTCAAAATTAAATGACTTCCCGTAGATTTTGAAACATTTTAATAATTTACAATGATATCTTAATTCATTTATAATGCAAAAGTTTTGATAACTTAATTAAAATTACATTTGGTTTCTGATACAACTAAAACACCTATTTTCTGTCAACGGCCCAAAATTAAGGGTTATCTACAAACGTTCCTGCAAATTGCAGAAAAAATCATCATGATAAAATTTGTCAACAAAAAAATTGGATTCAAAGCATAATTAATAAATTCTTCATCGATTTTATTTCAATCCTGCATTAACATTGCCTTTCCTTATTTTGGTTTGGGTACTCAAATTTTTCAGTGTACTACATAATCCTTTAGATTCGTGTTTGTTTTCACTAATTTCATTCAAACGAAATTTCTCTTTAAAAAATTGGCTCTTTGTGTTATGTTTCAATTTTTTGTAGTATTCAAGTCATCTTTTGTTGCATGTTGAATATATAATGAAGAAATCTTCACTGAGATGATAGTCACAACATGTTCATTTATAGTAATCCCCCCCCCCCCCCCCCCCCCCCCCGGCCGAAGGAAAGGGGGCGTGGCTCTTTGGCAGTGTGAACAGACTGCTCGTTTATTATTAACCAATCAGCAGCGGTACCTGCCAAAAGTGCGAGATGTGAGCGATAATTGAAACACTTTCGACTAGTCAACGGCTGAGACTTCACTTGTAAACACTATAATTCCCTGGCCCTGGTAACAGTTCCTGTCGTAGATCAACCAGAAAGGTAAATACAACTTGAAGTATATCTACAGGTATTCAAGAAAAATAACACCGATCACTTTTTTGACACACAGAACACCTGTAGAATTGGCAAATGAACATGTACCAAAACCAGAGTATACAGGCTTGCCCATCCAGGTATGACAGTTGCACAGAGAATATGTTATATTTTAGAAACGTTAGAACCAGATTGTAGTAACAGTTAGTGGTGTCACTGTTTACTGATTATTATAAATGACACTGTCACAGATCTCACCATGGGTCATCATTGATGGGCTGTTGTCTGGTTATAAACAGATCATAGGCGCTTGAATCCCTATTTATAATAGTCTTCATACCTCCAAGGTTCTTATAGATACTACAATGATATTAGGTTAAACAACCCAATAATAAAACGGTAATACCATATTATCACTTGTTATTTGACAAGGTAGGCAACTTAGCCAAAACCATTCGTCCAATAATGAGGGAAGTTATGTTCTTGACCCACTTACATTCGCTCTATCTTCCTTTTATGTGTAATTGATATGATTGTCCAATACTATGGGAGTTACAGAATCAAATCCATCAAATTTTCATTGTTTTCGACCATCGATAAATGATACCTGGATAAACATTTGTGGTGATGTCTGAATTTTGACGTTGTTTTTTCCAAACAGTGGTGAAAGCATCCTTCGTTGACAGGTAAGTGATGCGCAGTGGCATGACCAAGTTGCATGACCAATCATGAATGGTCGCTGTCAAAAGGTTTTGGCTGAGTTGCCTACCTTGTCATATAACAAGTTATAACATGGTATTACCATTTTATTATTGGGTCTTTTGACCTGATTTTGTTGTAGTATCTCTAAGAACATTGGAGATATGAAGACTTATTATAAAAAGGGATTCAAGTGCCTGTGAACAGATAAAGTCCAGAACTGGACTCTGACAAACCCACGAAAAACTGCCCCCCCCCCCCCAACCCTGTCCCATTGTAGAAACAGTAAGGGCTGTCACTGTTTACTGATTATTATAAATGACACTGTCACAGATTTCTCCATGGATCATCATTGATTGGCTGTTGTCTGGTTATAAACAGATAAAAGTCCAGAGCTGGACT
Source organism: Sipunculus nudus (assembly GCA_026874595.1). Taxonomy (NCBI): domain Eukaryota; kingdom Metazoa; phylum Annelida; class Sipuncula; order Golfingiida; family Sipunculidae; genus Sipunculus; species Sipunculus nudus. The sequence goes on along the minus strand of CM049307.1, from coordinate 44,191,154 downwards.
CTGACAGCCCCACAAACAACTACTCCCCCCCCCCCCCCCTCCAAAACCTCGGATCGCTGGCCCATCAGTGTCCAGCATGAAAGTGCTGCATCCTGTTCTACCAACCATCAGAACAGGCCAGTAGGCTATGCCTGGATAAAAGCTAAATTCACAGCCTCACTAACAGTAAATTTTACTTCAGTATTATCAAATTTACTCTTATTAAAGAACAGGGCATATTACGCTTCCCTTTTGTTCCCACATCATTGACCTATTAGGACATTATGATAGCCAAGCAACCTGCATGAACAGGGCACTGTGTTCAGTGGCGTCAATTTTTCTTCCAGGGTGGGGGGGATGACTTTGTATATTTATACACACACACACATATACCTTTTTCAGCATCTCTGAGTGACATATTCAACTATATATATATATAATATATATATATATATATATATATATATATATATATATATATATATATATGAGATTATATATATATATATACTTAATCATATTTCAAATAATTAAATTTTAATAGAAAATAAGTTATTTTGTAATTCAAAGCAAGGTTTAAATATAACATTTTTAGCTCAGCTGACTATAAGTCATCTGAGCTATAGTCGTGGCCCTTTATCCGTCGTCTGGCTGTCCGGCTGTCCAGCCGTTAACAGGGCACGTTTTAAAACAGTTGGACCTACAAATCCAAAATTCTGCATGCCATTAGATGTCCCCAAAATCTCCTACCATACTGAAAATTGGGTCATTAGGACTTCGTTCCTTCAAGATATTAAGGAAAAACCTCCGTTTTTCCATAAAAAAGCCATTGTTACACTTCAAGGCTGCCTAATATCAAAACCACTGATCTGTTTTTGATCATATTTAGTATTCTTATTCTTCAATACATTTTCTATGCACATACCAAAAATTAGGTAAGTATTGGGTATTATTTTGAAGTTATGGGCCCATAAATAATGCAAAATTTTAAAAATAGGAAATATATTTGCTCACTTAACATGAGAATTGTTGAAGCTGGAGACTTTTTTTCAGGAATATAACTTTATTTTAACAAGATTCAATTGTTTTTCCAAAATTAGATCTGAATTTTGCAAATTTTTCAAGTTATTAGCATAAATAAAAAATCAATACCTCAAATTTTGTCAAATTTTAGCATAGCACGTTTTTTCCCTGTAAGCACTGTTGTTTTAATTTTCACAGCATATATACATAAGTATTTAATCTTTTAAAATCTGAAATTTCAAAGGAATTGATTGAAAAGAGTAGCTTTTATTCAAGTTTTCATACACCATGTCAAGTGTTGTTTACATCTAGCCCACCTAGTAGTACAGCCTTCACTTGCATTATGTAACCCACCCCTGTGCAAAGCTTTTTAATAGGGATTCAAGGAATAATCTTGTAGATGCCATGTTGTGGCATTATTTTCTTTTAAATTCAGTTTAAACATTTGATTTAAAAATAATAAAATATATGTGTATGCATAATATGACCCAATATGAGCTACACTCTGGATATATAATGATTGCAACTTAGAATTCTAATATTTTAACTTATATTTTCAGTTTTTTTTTATTACAAATTTATAAAACTAGTAAATAAAAAAAATGAATCAGATAAAAACTATTAATGGAAAAAGTTGATATGCTGAAAAAATAGGCTTATATATAAACTTAAATGCATTATTCCCTTGAAAGTGAAATAAAGGTATTTGTCCATTCTGTCCACTTGCTTGTCCATCTGTAAATTTTTCATATGCATCACAGTATCTCAAAACTTTTACTGTTTTTCTTCATGACAGTCTTGTCAGAGTATTAGTTTGCAATCATATATTTAGAACTTTACTATAACCAAGTAGGAGGGCCCCTTTCCTCTTAGCTTCTCATATGTTTATATAATTGAAAAACATTACAATAGAAAATTTTTCATATTTTGCATTTGCAAAAATTTAAAACTTAAGCTGGGCGCCGTGACCCAGGGGTCCTTTGTTTATATTAGGGATTCTCAGCATCATTGTTTGGCTAAAACTGAATAAATACCAACATGGTGCGAATACTTTGCAAATGTATTTGAAATACGAATATAAATATATGTACTCCATTATAAAATTTCTTGCATAAGAATGGGAATTCAGGTAAAAATGAAAGTATTTGAATACCAGTGCAAATCATTTCAGTTATATTTAAATAAAAAAACATGATTCTCTTATCATTTTTAATAAAAATTATATTTGGCACAATATTTGTTATTAAATTTTAATAAATAGTTAAACTCTTATCTTATATGTGCTGCTTATCAGTTATATGGCCAAGTCAAAATCTGTATGACAATAGCACTCCATTTGTTAATAAAATAAATGAAATCAATCTCTTCCCTGTCTCCAAAGAAACTATCAAAATCATACATAAGCTAAACACCAACAACTCATAATACAGCTTATATTTATTACCACACAAAACCAGCATGTGCCTCATTTCAAAATCATATTTTTTATCATATATAACAGCTGAGCGCCGTGACCCATGGGTCCCTTGTTTAGTGAATGGATCAAAAGTCTTTTAATTCTATTTATTAATATAGTTCATTTGCAGTATTTAGGGGGGGATGATTACATTGGCCATCCCCCCCTTGCCAAAAAGTGGGGGTTATATATACCCCCATCCCCCCCATATTGACGCCCCTGACTGTGCCAGACGGGTGTTTGGCTTTTAAAATTCTTTTGTGAGTCTGTGGCCCATGCATGCAGGTTTGCTGGGATGGTGTGCTGTCAGTCAAAATGAAATATTACAGCATTGGTTCTTTTAAGTCCTCACTCTGCTGGTATATACAACCTTTTGCTGGCAAAGGATACGTGGCTAAAATAATTAAATCTTAATGTCATAAAAGGCCCATGAAGTTCTAACAAGTTGGAAGTGTAATTTGACGTATTCTTTAATAAGAGTACATTAAATGCAGCATGCCTCATATTCCAGGGAGCAATACATTCTAAGCATGATGTTGCTGCTGCCATTATGACCTCTGGTCTCAAATAGCACATACATGTATTCCCTCTACTCGAACCATGAGACCTTTTCCTGATAGCATGACTTTGTTTGAATAATGCATCTACCCAGAGTATGGTCTAAGGGGTTGGCAAATTTTAGGCACAGGGTGTTTACCACAGGTGCCCACTGAATACAGCCTGAGGTTTGAGGCACCATTTAGTGTGTCTAAAAGCTATTTCCATCCACATTTATGACTAACAAACTTATAAAACTACTTAATTGATTTGGGAGTAGGCAGCTATAAGCTAGGCTTTGCTGGGCTGCTGGAATGTTTCAGGTATTTGTAATGTGATATTTCCTGTTGACTTGCATCAAGCAGTCTTCTCAGAGACTGCATGCAAATGGTTTCCTAGGCCCTGGTAATGTCATTAAAGTCAAAGTAAAAAAAAATGAATATCAGATGCAAAAATCTGTGACCTAGGACTTATACTGTGCCCAAATTTCAGCTTTTTAAAATCAGCCATATTGGAGATCTAGCACAAATATAAAATGCCAGAAAGGAAATTTTCATTAGAAACTGAATTTGATGCTTTTACACCTAAGTTGATCCACCCACAAAAATAATTTTACCCAGACACGAATATAGAAACAAACATGTCAGCCCTTATATGCCTCCCATATTGGGAGAATAATGAATTATTAAAGCCTCACAGGTTCAGGTGTGAGATAACAGTGTTTCATGTAAACATATATATTCATACACTGTTCCACCAGCATAACATATCCAGTTACCAACCAAGGAATGGGCTAGTCAGTAGTGGCTGTTTATGCTGTGATAGCTGATGATACTTGGCCAAACTAGTGTTAAATAGTGGGTGTCAAGTAAATATGATAAACCATTTAAAAGTGAAATATTCGCTCTGAAGCACTGAAAATTAACATTAAGTGATTTTGATAAGTACAGTTGTAAGATATTAATAATCAAGGACTAATGATTCCCTGTTTCTCTGTTTTAGTCGATATAAACCATGAGCTACCCATATGGAGGAGGTTACCCCCAGCAACCAGGTGGTTACCCCCCACAAGGAGGGTATGGTGCCCCAGGCGGTTACCCCCCACAGGTTTGTGCATTATTTACTATTCTTTTTTAAGTCTGTTCTTGCTCTTCTAGTTTTAATACACTTAATCAAGTAAAGATTTGGTCTAGCATTTTTAGCTCAGCTGAGCTATATAGCAATCACCCTTTGTCTGTCTGACTGTCTGTCCGTCCGTCTAGATGTCTGTCTGTCCATTATCCATGCACAGATCGTAACGGCTGGACCTAGATTTTTCTAACTTGACATCCAGACAGGTCCATGAAAAATCTCCTTGGAAACCTTAAATAAGGTCTCTGTTACACATATCCTGTGGGCTATGGGGCTCAAAAGTACCCACCCACCCCCAAGAATGATTTAAAATTTGATACAATAGCTCCAGTATCTGAATAACTAATTTTTGCATGCATATTGATCATGGAGTGTTTCATCAATTCCTGCACACTAGTGGTGCCACCTGAATTTTCCCATTTTTATGAATTTTTTTCTCTATTTTTGAGACTATCAAAGAATCAGTTGTCCGTTTGCTAGGCACAAATCGTAACCATCAGACCTAGAATCTTCTTTCGTGATATCCAGGGAGGTCCATGAAAAATCTCCTTGGAAACCTGAAATTAGGTCTCTGTTACCCATATCCTGTTAGCTATAGGCCTCAGAAGTACCCACCCACCCCAAGCTTTTGATACAAAAGCTCCAGTATCAGAACAACTTATGCATTGATCACCATGATTTTTTTGCATGCATATTGATCATGGAGTGTTTTATCATTTCCTGTAGCTGGTGGCGCCACCTGCATTTTATTTAGATTTTATTATTATTTCTTTTACATTTTATTATCTATTTTTGAGACCTTCAAAGATATGGTTGTCTGTTAACAGGGCACTAATTTTAACCATTACATCTAGAATGTTCTAACTTAACATCCAGGGAGGTCCATAAAAAATCTCCTAAGAAACCTTAAATCAGGTCTCTGTTACCCATATCCTCTAAGCTAAGCTTCAGTTGAATGGGGATACCACCTACAAAATTTGGCACTCAGATGATAAAATTCATTTTTGTGAAAGTCTTCTTAGTCAGCTGAGCGTCATGACCCATGGGTCACTTGTTTAGAAATGTTTCGTCTGTGTTTATTTAATCATGTGGCATTTTGTTCATGAAGATTTTGTCCTGTGGTATTTTGACTGTCTACATAAGTCTTTGGTGTTTTGTTCATAACCTTCATTCATATATTGCACTGTTTAGTCTTTGTTTAATTTAATTTAATTGTATGACGTAGGGTTGGGACGGTTACTGGTATACAGTATTATCACGATATCTGACAGCTACGGTTATCATACCGTCAACTTTCCTTTTATCGCGATACCACGATATCAATTTTTGTTCATGATTTTGGTTCACAAGCAAGCCCTTGAAGTACAAAATAAATTTATTTCAAAGAATCACATTTATTTTTATAAACCACATGTATTTGAATACATGCGTGTGGGTGGAACCGTGTGCTTACAGACTTCAGGATTAGTCGGAAATGTCCGGAAGTAGTAGGATGAATCGGAGAGGACAAAAGCTTGAGAATTCCAGGAGAAAATAACATTATAATGAAAGAGCAATAAATACACATATTTATGCTTTTATTGCATGGAACGAAAATGTCAACATAAAAGTGTCACCACTGAATCGAACATTCCATACGGGTTGCATATTTTGCCATATAAAATTGAGATGGTTTATTTAGCCATGATTGGCTCTCTGAAAATTCGCAGGGATTCTTCGGCTTTTATGTAGCTATAGGAAACTGATGGAAAGTTGTGTCAAGGGTGATTCGACGATGGGGGCAGGACTTCCCGCGCCTCAAGCTTGCACACCTGCAGGACCTTCATGCAACTTACATCACTTAATGAGTCATTCTGTGGTACTGGCACAATTGGTATAAATGTTATTAATACTTAACCATAATAATAAATAAATACCATTATTGATGGGTTATGAATGCCATTACATATAATTAAAAATATCGCGATATCACGGTATATCGCGATAAAATTTGAATAATTATCATGATATCAAAAACCCATATCGTCCCAACACTAGTATGACGTTTTGTTTATGGACAATTTATGCTGTGGTATGTGTTTTGTCTGTCTATTTTAAGTCTTGTAGTGTTTTGTTCATGAGAGTGCATTCTTATATCAGGTGTTTAGTGTGTGTTTATTTAATCATGTGGCATTTTGTTCATGGACATTTTGTGCTATGGTATTTTGTCTATATATATTAAATCTCTTTATTATTTTGTTCATAACCTTCATTCACATCCTATGGTGATAACCAGTATTCTCTGTTTATTCAGTCATGTTAAATTTTGTTTATTGTCATCATATTCTAGTAATTCTGTAGTGTTTGTTCCTGGATTTTTGCTCCGTATCTGAGTTGGTGATCATTCAGGATTCCAGCTGTAGTACAGGATGTGGTTTGCTGTGACTTGGAATATATATAGATAAACCACTGGCTGTGTAGTTGATTTGAAGGTGTTTATCAGCAACTGATGTCTGTGGTTTGCTGGTGGCAGCCAGCAGTATCAGACTGAATGTTGTAGTCCTGAGTATGGGTGCCTTCATACACATCTGGCTTCAAGTGCTCAGTGCTACCTGAGTAGTTCAGAGTGTTGAGTTTGTGTAGAGGATGCTGGAATTCATGTTGAGCTCATGAGGCCAAGGCAGAAAACAGCTTTCCCATGGAATGCCAAGTGCCCCGTGAAGGGACAATCCAGATTGCTCTGTAGTCTGTATGAAATCTCATCCACACACCTCCTGTCCACATCACCCTTAAACACAGCCATTTGCCCCTTGATGCAAACCCTGACCAAATTAAGGGACAGATTCTTCTAAATCTTTGACAAATTTTATTATCATATTTATTATTATTATTATAAAAATCATTACAATTACTCCAACAATAATGTTACTTTAAATATTGATGTTGCTATTTGTCTCCCGCTGTCATAGAAAAAGAGCGCCGTAGGTGATGGACCTTGAAATAGTGAGCATCCGTCTGTCTATCTGTCCAGCCATCCGCATCACACATTGTTAACGCAGTAACTCAAAAAAAATTTAGATACAGTCACCAAATTGCAGCATTGATGCACCTTATCAAGGGCTAGGTCAGATTCAAAGATGGATGACCTTGACATATTTTCAAGGTCACAGTGGTGATAATGCTGAAATGTTGATAACACAATAATTAGAAAAAAATTTGAGGTACAGTCACCAAACTTGCATGATAGATGCATCTAGTCTAGGGCTAGGGTAGGTGCAAACATGGATGACCTTGACACATTTTTCACGGTCATAGAAGTGATAATGCTAAATTAAAAATAATAATAACACACTATAACTCGAAAAGATTTATAGGTGCACTTACAAATCTTGCAGCTTTGATGCACCTCATGAAGGGCCAGTTCTCGTATGAATATGGATGACCTTGATGCATATTTAAAGGTCAAAGAAGCAATAATGCTAAAATGATGTTAAGGCAGTAACTGTAAAAGAATTTGAGGCACAGTGGCCAAACCTGCAGCATTGACGTAGCCATGAAGGGCTAGGTCCAGTTTGAATATGGGTGACCATCATGCAGTTTTCAAGGTCACAGAGGTAATCTTGGTGTGTGACATGGACCCATCTCAATTTCATACATGTATTCAAAACTTTTTTTCTAGCTTTTCCCACATCAGGCAGGGAACATACTAGTTACAAAGATCAACTTTTCTCTTGTTATATCTATATATATTGCTATAATTGCTAGGCTAAATTTATTCAACAGATTATCTTAATTCTGATTATTAGAGCTGAACAATGTCTGTATAAGAACAAAAAAAAAGCATCACAATTGGGGACTCAGCCCTGCACAGAAGATGGTGCACTAAGAAATTTCAAGATGGTTGCAAAATGTAGGACATTAGTCCATATAATATAGTATACTGTCCCCGAGTATATTTTTCAATGGATATGTGAAAAACACCTTTGTGTATTGTCATATTGCTGGCCTTTATTATTTACAAAATTTTCAAATTTCATCAGTTCATGAACATATTAAATGTTAAGTTATAGGCACCTTTCTTAGAAAAGCAATGGAAAACCCATGTGACATCAAGATTTACACTCCACAAATAGCCTTATGGTCTCAAGTAATAAGTCCTAGGTCTAGGTAAAGTGCTATGAACCCACATAAAACATTTGTTCAGAGGTTATATATTCTGAGATCTATTCACACCAGAATTTAATCAGTTGGAGATTTGCACACCCCTGATCTATAAGTCAAATTTCATTAAAAACGAGGAAGCCGTTCTTCTGTGTGAACATATCCGTTGCTTTGTGTAGGTTCATAACACAATGATTGAATTGATTGGCAGTTTGACAAAATCCTAAACATCAAAGGTATAAAATGAATAGACCATTGATGCCATGAAGATAAATATAAATACTTTAACACTGATGTGTGCAAAATTTGTTAATTATAAACAGTTTATCACTGACAGTTTATATTTTTAATTAATTATATTTACCATTACAGGGAGGGGCTCCTCCTGTCCAGATGCCTGATCTGATGGGAGGAGGGTATCCAATGGGCCAAGCACCCTACCCCGGGGCAGGCAACACGCCCTACCCTGCTCAACCAGACATTGGGTTTGGGGTAAGTGTTTTACTCAATTCTGTTGTGTGTTCTATTGGTATCATAGAGATCCTAAGCATTAAATCTGTGTGATAAATTTCATTAATGCTGATCCATTCAATTCAAGTTAATATTTTGCTGACAATTTGATATGTATGTACCAACTTGTATTTAAAGTGTTACCAACATTGTGTATGTATGTTTATTATTATTATTATAATTATTATTATTATTATTATTATTATTATTATTAAATATTATTACCAGCAGTATACCCATAATTTCAACATATGAACTGTGACATCACTATATGCAAAATGACCTTTACTATGAGTGGCCTTGACCTTGAATATTTACTTATTTGGTGAAAAACAAAAACATTTCTGGAAAGCATAGGATTTTTGTTCTGAAAATCAAAAACATCAGAAGGTTAGTGACCTTGAAATGTGACCTTGATCTTCAGACATCTGGGATAATGGTGAACCCCTTAACTTTTGAAGCACTGCATTACTTTGAAACACATAGTGTGTCTATTAAGATCTTGAACATGTAATAAAAATAGTAACTGTGATTTTTGTTTTCAAATTCAAACCTGAGGTAATGTTGGATTTTCCTGATGACCTTGATATTTGTGTTCTCAGTCAAATCAGAGGAAATTTACAATTTTTATGAACCCAATAACTTTTGAAGTGGTGCCTATTTTAAAATAAATATGATACATGAATTGTTTCAAACAATTTGTTGGACAAGTAAAAGATTTTGTGACCTTGACCCTGGCAATCATGAGTCTTTAAAGGGTCAATATATGTATGTTTCAGAACTACTAGACTTGTTTTAAAGGTATTTCTGGTCTGCCCACACTACATGGTATCTCTAGTGAAAGTATAATAAAAACTATATATTTCTTGGCACCGCAGGTGCCAGAGTATCCCCAGATATAGTACGCCCCCCTTTAAGAATAGGCCCCCATTTTTAGCAGCATATACTGACACTTGGCAAGCAATTATTGTTTCTTCCATCTATCAATCCACAATCTTTTTGAAGATGTTGGTCCTGTGACCTTGACCTTTGACCTCATGACCCCAAAAATCAATTGGGGTCTTGCTCTCTAGGCAGGTGAACTATATGTGCAAGATAAGAGATCTGAGATGAAATGTTTGGCTGAAAATGCATCCAACTCTTTTAAAAGATGTGTTCTGTGACCTTTACCTTTGACCTCATGACCCCAAAATCAATTCAGGTCTTGCTTTTCCAATGGGACATATGGGACAAGTCAAGTTTGAAATCTATACATCAATAAAAGCAGGAATTACATCCAGAAACTAATTTTTTGACAGATGGCTCCTGTGGCCTTGACCTTTGACCTTGTGACCCCAAAATTGATATTGATCATCCACTTTTATATATAAATCAGTAGAGGTCTAGATTTATTGATGGGCCATATATAAGTCAAGTTTGAAATCCATATATTAATCCAAGCTTGAATTATCATCTCAGGAACTAATTTTTGGACAGAAGGCTCCTGTGACCTTCACCTTTGACCTTACGACCTCACAACTGACAGGCATCTTCCTCTATTGGCAGGGGAAATGTATGTGCAAGATGAAATGTCCAAGATGTAATGTTTGGCTAATAATGCATCCACGATCTTTTTAAAGATGTGTCCTGTGACCTTGACCTTTGACCTCATGACCCCAAAATCAATTCGGGTCTTGCTTTTCCAATGGGACATATACAAGTCAAGTTTGAATTTTATACATCAATAAAAGCAGGAATTATCATCCAGAAACTAATTTTTGGACAGATGGCTCCTGTGACCTTCACCTTTGACCCTGTGACCTCAAAATTGATAGGGTTCTTCCTCTGTAGGCAGGTGAACTATATGTGCAAGATAAAAGATCTGAGATGAAATGTTTTGCTGAAAATGCATCCACAATCTTTTTAAAGATGTGTCTTGTGACCTTGACCTTTGACCTCATGACCCCAAAATCAGTTCGGGTCTTGCTTTTCCAATGGGTCATATACAAGTCAAGTTTAAAATCCACACATCAAAAAAGCAGGAATTATCATCCAGAAACTAATATTTTGACAGATAGCTCCTGTGGCCTTGACCTTTGACCTTGTGACCCCAAAATTGATATGGATCATCCACAATTGGCAAGTGAGTATATTCAAGATGGAAGACCTGGGATGAAAGTTTGGCTTAAAATGCATCCACATTATCTTTTAAGATGCAAGTCCAGTGACCTTGACCCTTGACCTCAGGAACCTAGAACCTATAGGGTTCTTACTTTAGTGGTGGGCCATACATAAGTCACGTTTGAAATCCATATGGCTATCAACACTGGAGATATCATAAGAGGTGTGTGATTTTCACCAAATGTGGACACATTAAAGGTAAAGGCCAATCTCATGGTAAAGGTCATGACCCAAATGTTAATAGACCTCATCCCATAACCCATCTCTCTACATGTGCATAATATGAAAGAAATCTGTCCATTAGTTTTTGACTTATAATGCTTACAGTACTATCAAGTGGCAATTATGGGGGTATTAAAAGCCGTAAAAACAAGAAAAGGATAATAGGTGGCGCCACCAGTTTCTGGTATATCACAAGGCTATCCAAGATCTTCGATCACCTTGATTTTTGGACCAGTCCATGCAAGTTTTTGTGTGATTTTCAGCAAAAATGGACCTATTCAAGGTCAAGGTCACTCTCCTAGCATAGGTCATGACCCCATTTTAAATAGGCTTCGTCCCCTTGCCTATATCTATACAAATGTAAAGTTTGAAAAAGATCAGTGAAATTTTTTTTGAGTTATCCCACTCACAAGATTTTTCTGCAGGGGTGGCGGCGGCGGCGGGACCGTTGTGAAACCATTGTATCCCGACTTTGTCTGGGGATACAATAATAGTTATTATAATAATTGTAATTATTATTATTATAATAATAATTATTTTCAGGGGATGCCACCAGCTGGGGGAATGCCACCTGCACCAGGTGTAGCCATGCCAACAACAGGTGGAGCTCCAGGAGCTCAGGTAAACAGTTCTGTATACTATACATATGTAAATCCAGTGTTTATTGATAAATATTTACCTCCCAGTTTTAAACATTGACAGGACCTTGTTTATTTCTAATGAAAAAAAAGGTAAAGGTTTGGAAGGTGTGAAATAATTATATATATAATAATAATATATATAATTATATAGTGATCAGTTCTGTATGTCAGGTGTGCGGTCCATCTGATCATCTGTCTGTCTGTAAACAATTTTATGTGACTCAATTTCTGGAAAAGTTTTACTTGGACCTACTTCAATTTGAAGTAGCAGGTGCTTCTTATGGGTCTTCAGAGCTGATTAGGTTTTGGTCATACTTGAATGATTTTTGGATTTATATTAATTTTTTATTCAAAATTTTAACATTTCATGTATAACTTGATATCTCCAAAAGTTTTAGTCAGATCTATATCTAATTGTATTAGCAGGTGCATCTCATGGGTCTTATAAGACTTAATTTTGTTATGTGGAAACTACTATTAAATCATTATAAAACAAGCACTGGAGTTCTTGACTCAGTTTCATATATCAAGACATTTCATTTTACATATTTTAGTGACAAAATTTCTAAAGGCCTTGCAGGTCTATTGTTATCACTAAAATGTGTGGTAATCCTATGATCTTTTACAGGAGATTTGTTTTAAATGTGTCTGATGTATCCACAGTTTCTGCTTAGCAGTAAAGCTCTGCAGCGCTGTGTTACTGTGAGGTTTCAAGTATAAGCCAGGCCAGTATAAAAGCTGGTTCAGAGTTTTGAGGGGGAAGAACAGGAAAAATTTTTTTGGCCCTCGGGATTTTGAGGAAGTCCCAGCTCACTGCAGCTGGGCAGACGACTTCTTCGTATTTTGGAGTCACATGAATTGAAAGAATAAAACTAGTCAATCTTATCTTTGCTGATAAAGAGGACAAAAAATAAGTAATAATGATTATTAAAACACTGTGCAAATTTAAACATTTTGTTGGGAGATATCACAGGAAAGTGTGTGGAAAATGACGTGCGAATGACGATGGCCATATATGGCTGTTATCAGTCTTCTGTATCATTGAATGCTTTATCTGTCATGATATCATCTGTTGTATTCTGCCTTGTCAGACTGCATCCAGAAATGACAATGCACCTACAAAGAGGTATTAATATCCCTGATGTAAAACTTTGTATTCACATTTTTATAAGGTACGTAATTAAGAGTTTTTGTAATTTATTATTAAATAAAACACTAGTATGTTTAATCACTAATTTTGTGTTATTACAGCCAACCTATAACATGCCAATGCCGGGAGCTGGAATGCCACCAGCAGGGCCTGGATACAACACTCAGCCCCCCTCCCAGTACCCAGGCCCCCCAGGGGGAGGGTACAGTGCCCCACCCCAGCCAGCAGCCTCAGGTTACCCCGCTCCTGGAGCTCCACCTCATGGACAAGGTGCCTACCCATCCCTCGGGGGAGGTTACCCTGCCCCCGCAGCCCCATCTCAGGGGTATGGAGGAGGGTACCCAAGTGCACCCCAGGGGCCAGCTTACCCCAGTACAGGAGTACCTGGGAAGACATCAGGTGGAGTCCCTCCCATCCAGCAACAGATGGCGCACCTGTCTCTGTCTGGGAATAAAGGCGGAACAGCACCTAAGGTAGGTATTCTGTGATAAGCTAATTTTTCCTTGCACTGCACTATATTCAAGGGATAAAGGTAAAGAAAACATATTCATAATGCCATATTATTATCAAATTACACATAATTTTTTCTTTTGAAAATTTTACGATATATTTTAGCACAAGTACTTGATGAAAAGCACAGGAAGCTTGGGGCAGTGTTTATGAAAGCTCTGAGAAATAACAAAGAGCCAGAGCATGTAGAAACTTGAATGTGGGGAGGAGAACTGTGAATACAATATGCTGTGGAATGAGGAGAAAATGAAATGATCAGGGAACTTTGGTGGCCAAAGACTTCTTTCTTGATCTGGTGATGAGGCACGCTGATTGCTTTGGACTAACTTAAGTAAATATATCATCTGAAAACTAATGTTCCTGTGAATATTTGCATATCCTAATATAATCGTGAATAAATTGTCCAGACCTCATCAAGACAAACCAGAACCTGTCTTGAATTACCATAGCAACGGAATGTTTATCAAGGCTGTTTTAAGGACAGTTTCCCCTGTTTTGGGGGGAGACATATGTTTGGCAGCGGCAGCAGTGTCAGTATTTTTCTGTGTCATTTCTTGTGAACATGATAACTTTTGAATGACTCAACATTTTTTAATGATATTAAAGTTGCTTCTACCAATATCTCGGAGTTTGAAAACTGGTGACCTTGACCTTCATCAACAAGGTCAAATATGCTGAAATAGAAATATATTTTAAACCAAATTAACTTTTGAAATATCACATATTTTTTCCTAACATTTGAAACACCATTGTTTCAACAATGTTCTTTGAGGAGTTTGAAAACTGGTGACCTTGACCTGGATCTTCAAGGCCAAATCAAATTAATTTTGAATGCTATAACTTGTGCAGTAGTGTAGTATTTTTTTTCCTCAAATATGGGAAAGTGCCCCATAGGGAGACACATGTATGTTTTTGCATTTGCAAAAACAGCCTCATTCAAGTTTAAGTGTACAAGACTGGCTAGAGTGGTGTATTGAAACCTGCAGTAGCTTTATTATTCAATGGGCTTGTCTGTACAATCTCAGAATCTACATGTCCAAGGCCATCCCTTTAAGTTTTCCAGCATGTCTTATGCATACTTCCACATTCCTGAAAGCCCTGGGAATTATATTAAGTGCCATAGCTTGTAGTAATTAATGGGTCATTCCTATTCCACTGTGCACATTGACCTATGGGCCATTTGTAAATGTGACATCACCATACTCTGTCAGTGAGATGTTTAATATTTGTTGTGTTTTTGTCATGATAATTTTTCAGGAATGAAAATCATGTATATTCCCTTGTGCTGTATATGTTCATTAAGTGCATTTATAGACCGGGTCATAGCATTAAGTGTGAATAAATTTATCTATCACACTTTTAAGAATGATTTACAACAGATACCATTCATTTGAGGCTATGGTCAATGGATCAGGTTGTCATGTTATCTCTGTATGTACTGTCCATGAAGTAACCCATGCTATAAGATCAAAGTTCTTAACCTAGATGATTACAAACATCCTGTGTATGTCTGATGTATAGAGGTCATTAACAGCTGTTAGATGCAGCTGTAGCTGTCTCTTGACCTGGTATGTATTGAGTGTCCTTGTGTTTTTTCTGAGAATTATAATACTTGTATTAGAGAGGAAGTCTGGGTGCTACATGCAGCAGTAGGCCTTTTGATGACCATGTAGGTTATTGGGATCTTGATAATTGTATTAAAGTACCATAAAGTACCAAACAATTACAAATAAAATACCAAAAAGCTTACAGGGGACTAAAATATAGCTCCATTCTTGTTTCTCCTGGACTTTTTTATACTTTCATTGCATATATCTTTATCCTTGGACCATGTAACTTTTTTGTAACTTTTTGTACTTATAAAATGTTGTTTAAAAGAGTGTTGTTTATAAAACATATAAAATATATATATATATTATTCAGGATTGTAAATGCAATTATTGATTTGTACACTTGTTATAAAATCTTTTAAGTGTTACATTTTCTAATAAGTGACATTGTACAAAGGACAAGTACATTTATGTAATAGCTGCAATTTTGCCATATTGGGAATATGCTTATGCTATATGATGTTAATAATCATGAGCTTATAATATGATTATATTATAATATATATGATACAGTAGAACTTCTGCTGATGGTCACTCCTCAATAATGGTCAGAGCTTCTATAATGGTCAGCTTTTCCGGTACCAAATTTACAACCTTTATATTTCATATTTGTTTGATCATCAATTTTCCATATGAGAGCCAGATCTCCGAGTCCCACAGGCCAGTAAGCACTACAATTATAGTCAGTGGCCAAATCTAGCAGAGCTTATATAACAGTATAATTTTCTGGTCCCAAATTTACCACAGTTATATTTCATTTTCATTTTATCATAAATTTCGGCCACTCTTCTATTCAATATTATGGCCAGATCACCCAGTCTTGCAGGCCTGTAGGCACTGCAGTTATGGTCAGTGGCCAAATCGAGTGTCCACTTTTCCTGTCTGTTGATGAGTGCCTCGATTATGGGCAATCACTCAACTTGGTCAATCATTCGACTGTGACAGAGTTGTTTGACTTGTAGCAGTGTCACCCTACTCTGCTCAGCCTTATAGGTATGCTCAAGGTCATGGGTCAATTCAGCCCAGGGTGTGTTCATTTGGTGCAAGTCTGATCTGATTAGCAAGTTTGTCATTTATTTAATAGATAAGTCCCAGGGTGTCCCGATGGTTATGTCTTCATGACCACTTACAGGCAATTTTTAAGGTTTTTAGCTCAGCTGACTGAAAGTCATCTGAGCTATAGCGATCACTCTTTGTCCGTCGTCCATCTGTCCGTCCGTTAACCAGGCACAAATCGTAACCGCTGGACCTAGAACCTTGTAACTTGGCATTCTGAGAGGTCCATGAAAAATCTCCTTGGAAACCAGAAATTAGGTCTCTGTTACCCATATCCTTCGAGCTATGGGGCCCCAAAGTACCCCCCAGAAAAGTCAAAAATTTCATACAAAAACATCAATATCTCATTAACTACATCACTGATGGTCATGATTTTTTGCATACATATTGATCATGAGATGTTCCATCAGTTCCTGCAGACTGGTGGCGCTACCTGTATTTTTCGATTTTTTACGAATTTTTTTCTCTATTTTTGAGACCTTTAAAAATGTGAACATCTGTTAACAAGGCACAAATTGTAAAGACTGGACCTAGAATCTTCATTCTTGAGACATTGAGAGGTCAATGAAAAAATGTCCATGGAAACCAGAAATTAGGTCTCTGTTACCCATATCCTTCAAGCTATGGGGCCCCCGAAGTACCCCCCAGAATAGTAAAAAATTTCATACAAAAACTTCAATATCTCATTAACTACATTACTGATGGTCATGATTTTTTGCATGGATATTGATCATGGAGTGTTTCATCAGTTCTGCAGACTGGTGGCGCCACCTGTATTTTTTCAATTTTTACGAAATTTTTTCTCTATTTTTGAGACCTCTGAAGATGCAGTCATCTGTTAACAGGGCACAAATCGTAACGACTGGACCTAGAATCTTCTCTCTTGACATGCAGAGAGGCCCATAAAAAGTCTCCTTGGAAACCTGAAATTAGGTCTCTGTTACCCATAACCTCTGAGCTATGGGGCTCAGAAGTACCCCCAGAATAATGGAAAATTTGATACAAAAGCTCAAATATCTGAACAACTATTGCATTGATCACCATGATTCTTTGTATGGATATTGATCATGGGATGTTTCATCAGTTTCTGCAGTCTGGTGGCGCCACCTGTATTTTTTCGATTCTTACGAATTATTTTCTCTATTTATGAGACCTTAAGATGGGGTCATCTGTTAACAGGGCACAAATCGTAACGCCTGGACCTAGAATCTTCTCTCTTGACATGCAGGGAGGCCCATTAAAAGTTTCCTTAGAAACTTAGAAAAAGGTCTCTGTTACCCATTTTCTTTATGGGGCTCCCAAGTACCCCCCAGAATGATGGAAAATTTGATACAAAAGCTCAAGTATCTGAAAAACTATTGCAATGATCACCATAATTCTTTGCACGGATATTGATCTTGGAATGTTTCATCAGTTTCCGCAGTCTGATGGCGCCACTGGTATTTTTTCGATTTTTACGAATTTTACAGGGCACAAATCGTAATGCCTAGTTTTTAGCATTATGATTAATACAATGTAGCAGACAAATACACAATTTTGTTTTAGCCCAGTTGACTTGGTCATCTGAGCCATAGCAATTGCCCTGTCTTTGTCATCTCTCCAGGTCACAAGTTGTAACCATTAATAGACTTGATGCAACTTAAAATCAAGGAAATCTGACAGGGAACCCAAATTATGTCACAGTGACCAACATTATGTGAGCTTTGGGGCAAAGACTTTAGTTTGAGCACACCAAAAGACAGACAATTCTTAGTGTTCAAGGTGGCTGAGCAGATATTTGGATTTAGTTTATAATATTTAAAAAATGCATCATATACACACAGAAGTGTCAGCAAGCAAAGTATGAACAGATTTGACCTATTATTCTTTGAGTTGTGGGGCTTTTGACTGCAACATTAATTGATATGTGTGTGCATGCAGACTTTGAATTAGCAAATAACTCAGGAAAAGCTGCAACTGTCAGGTCTAGCTTAATTTTTTGAGTCATAATGATCTTTTTTACCTCTGGCTACATAAGTCAGAAAATATAAATACATTTACTATCTTTCATTACAAGGTAAGTATTCCTTGGAGTTTGTAGAATTAAATGAGTATGAATTAAAATGAATTGTATAAAATGGCAGCTTTAAATTTTGTAAATAGGGGCATTTGATGATAGTAACCGCTTGATCTAGAATCTTGTAACTTGACATTCTTCTCTGTCAGCTGAGCGTCATGACCCATGGGTCACTTGTTATTATTTAATGCATGTTTGATTGCATGAATTTCATACAAAAACAGTGCAGCAAACTTTGTACAACTCACCCACACCTGCATAATTAAGGGTGCAAAATTAACTTCTTGTCATGTATAAAATAATTCACAAACTCTCTCCTGATGACTTTAATTATTATGAAGACCAATAGCCCTGCCTAGGCTTTAGTGTATTGATGTTTACTGCTAAAATGCTTCAAATGAAACGTGATTCCATGTACCGATAGACGCGATGTTAATCAGTTCTTGCTCTTATCACTAAAGCCCTGTAAAGTCCATATGGCGAATCCCTGATATTTGCATATTAGGGCATCACAAGGCTCCTGACGATTCCTTCGAATTTGCATATCAGGCTGCCTGGCCTCCTGTGAATGGCATCGTAGCTGTGAGGAGGCTAACAGTGTCCCATAAGCAATAGACAGCTCAACTCACTTGGTAATATTCGCACTGAATTCATGCATGTTTTAAGAAAGTCCATACATGGACCTTCGTGTCCTATGATATATCTCTGCTGTTCGAACATACAGTCCATGGGTAAATTTAAGTGTATTGTAGACAATGTCGATCAATTTTGTACTGTGTATTTGTTAGTGTTCAAGTTACACATGAAAGTTTTGCCACTGTTGAGTTGCCAACACGCTGAACGTCGTGATCGTTTCAGTCAGCCCGTACATGAATAACAGTTAGACAGCGTTCGTTGCCTGTGGACCTGAATATCTCATGCTGATTGGCTGAGCTGGAGACACATTTTAAACCGGCCTGCAGCGAAAAGCAATGGTCTGATAAACGGTGACACACTGACGTGACTCACTGAGGCTGAGGGTTTTATACAGTGTTAAAAATCTTGCCGTACTCAAATAGCCGAGGACCTAAACATATTAAGACTGATAAATTGGGAATATATATATTGTTACAAAACCTAATATAAACAGATCACGTATGTGTGATGAACACACATTTTGTAATGGAGATAAAAAACAAATCATATTCTGTAACACTAGGCAGCGTGAAATGTCTAGGGGAATGAATAAAGAAGTCAGTGGTTTTTTGTTAACAAATAACTATAATTTATTCTTAAAACAACCCTAACAATACAATACACTAAATCAATACAGTTATACAGTAAAACATCATTATAGCAACAAGTCAATACAATCACACAGAAAGATAATGGTACAGTACCTGAATACCAATACAGTCACAACGATAAGTCCTTTAAATGTAAACTCTCGGAGAATGACAGTCCTGTGGAAAGTTCTTGCAACAACCCAGAAAGTAAACTGGAGTCCAAATGTATAAAATCCAGGAGAAAGTCTTTGAAACTCTATAATTGCCGCATTCGTTGGATATGGTTCTAGAATCTGACACACACTTCTGCGTCCGCTGGTATCTGCTCTGCTGTCTGCTCTCTGGTTCTAAAAACAGTCCCTTTATATACCTTCACACCCCAAGTCGGGAATTTCTAACTTCTGGAACAGTCTAAGGACCCTACTCAACAGGAAACACGCGTTTCAGGAATTCTCTAGAAAGACATAGCCGTGTGTCTCTACACACCAGGCTCATCACGTGACCCACGACCAGGCGTGAAAACCCAAGGCTCACATGACAACAAGAGATCAACCAGTACGGATTAAACATAAAATGTAACAATAACACAAGTTATGCCCGTGTCACACAATAAAAGAGCACATGTAACTATTTGGCAAGCTGGAAGCCAACAATAGGTGGTTACTGAATTAACCATGTTGGTTTTGAAAAAAATATTCTGGGAAAGACCACTATAATTACTCCTTACGTTACTGGGAAATACCTTAGTTCAGCGAGGCAGTGATGTGTGGCGCTGACTGTCTGGTACTGCCCAAGTTTACCAGTCGATGAAATAAGAGGGTGAAAGAATGGCAAGTAGTCATGTAAGTTGCCACGTGGCAGCAGTGCCGACACTAAGTGCGACACAGTGGGAGCTGTTTGATATCTCTGTCAGAGCCATTACATTGACTGGGCCAGTCTAGAAGACCAAGAAAAGAATTGAACTTGCTCTCACAGAAAAGGTAGAACTGATTATGAAGAGCAGTGGGAAAGCAGCCACCAGCAGAAATCAATGGTATGCCACTCATATGAACATGGAACAGTATAAAGTAAACACAAATGCACTTATAAATATTTATATATATATATATATATATATATATATATATATATATATATATATATATATACATTTGTGCTAAACATAGTTAAATATTCTGCTGATTATAAATAAATACTTCATTTTTTATGTATATTTTAAAATATGCCCAGTCAACCCTTGCATTACAGCTACTCCTGTATTAAGGCCACTTTTATCCAGTCTCATTAGTGACCATTATACAGGAGTTCCACTGTATATATAATATATGTCATTAACATCTTAATAGTATTGTCAATGTGTGCAGTGTCACAGGGAATAAGAAGTTTGATACTATTAACATAAATATTTTGTGTTACATATATATCAAAGATTGATATCAGGGATAATATGAGATTTTTGTGTAACTCCCTACACTGAACAAGAATTTCCACTCGTTTGATGGTTCCATGCAGTGTCCTTTTAATAGACAGATTTTTACACGCACATTGAATTATCCATACAATAAAGGATAAACCTTGTGTAGTTCACTTTTTGGTGAGATTGAGAAACTTGAGAACTTGAGAAACACTGAAAAATAGAAATCGCTCACAGCCCTCTCCCTGCAGGTGCCTATGTTTGTAAATAGCTGTGAAATTATGTTTGGAGCCTCATGCTTCATGAAATCTTCACATTTTTTTTTTGGGGTATAAATTTATGAAGCTTTATTGCTGCATTTGTCAATGTCCCTTGTATACATAAAGCAGTTTTCAGTATGCATCATCATATGTACTGTGCATATAATATCCAATTATGCATTTATATATATATATATATATATATATATATATATATATATATATATATATATACAGTAGAACGCCTGTATTACGGTCACCATCGGGACTGGATGAAAGTGGCCTTAATACAGGAGTGGCCGTTATACAGGACTTGACCAGGAAAAGGGGATTAAAATGTAACACGAAACCAAGTTCAAATCTTTATTACTATCAACAAAATAAACGTATATACAGAGTATTAGTATAATTATTGTTATCAATAAAAAATAAAATATTTAGAATCACATCAACCCTATTAATAACAATTACCAACAATATATACAAATACAGTGTTTGCTATTAAATTACAAACAGATTGTATATCCATAATATTTGTATAAATTTATTGAACCACTGCCACATGACATCGTTCAGTTTATCATTCCCTGTAGATACACGCTGTCTTTATCTACTGGCATTGCGTTTTCTTGATACTGATCCACGATCTCTCGCTTCCTCTTAAGTATGTTTTAAACTTGAGTTCGGCCGACACCATGGATTTCTGCTAGCTGTCGGCTGCTTTTCCCATCACTCTTCCTGATCGGATCTACCTTTTCTTTGAGAGCAAGTTCATGTCTTTTCTTGGTCGCCATAATGGTTAAAGTGATTGGGACAGAATATACATAACATTTTATACATGTTACAATGTTTATTTTTCCTTCATAATTATTCATATATGAGTAAATTGTGCGATGTGTGCCCCACTGTTTTTCGTTTGATGTACGTGTTCACAAGGACATTAAAGAAAGTTTAAAAATCCACAGTTTGTCTAACGTTTTTTGATGACATAATCATCGGGACCCGCTGGTTGTCATTCGTTAATTAAATGACAAACATCCTGTTTAAGACCCGGCTCTGACGACTGATTGACAAATATAAACGCAGGTGGGAACACATGCCTTACTATTGTGCTTACTAATGAGGCTGTGTGGGGGTAGTACGACGCTAGTTACGTATCAAACTACTCAGTCTCGGTCGAATGGTTACCTTTACCCAGGCACTCATTACCAGACAGGAATATGTGAGAGCGGACAATTGTGTAATGATACTGAGGTCAAAAGTGGCCGCTCGATTTGTTGAGACCATGTCACGGAGTCACTGCCCCTGACCGTAATTGAGACGTTTCCCGGCCTGCGGGACCGAGAAACCTGGCCGTAATACGGAATAGAGGAGTGACAGTAATTGACAACAAAATGATTATGAAATATAGCGGTTGAAAATTTGGGACCGGAAAATCTGACCGTTATAGACGTATTGACCGTTATTGAGGCGTGGCCGTTAGCAGGCGTTCTACTGTATATATATATGTATATATGTATGTATGTATGTATGAATTGTGTGTACATTGCTTTTTAATTTATGGCACTACCAAACAATTGTTCTCAGTAATTAAGGTGATTTACTTAATCCTGACACTCAATTACCATGAAACTGCAGACATAAATACCTTCATAACATATAATAAATGTAACCATTAATACTTAGAAAATGAAAACAACAGCTTATAGATCTGTAATTATAGATAAGAAGAGTACTATATAACCATTATTACATAATAAGTAAAATAGGAAGTTGAAGATTTACAGATAATTGTTGGTTAAATGCCTTTTAATAAGCTTGGAGATAAAACACTTACCTTAGGTGGGAACTGCTATAACATCATAAATGAATAGCAAGCTGGTGAGTTTATTAGTTTTATTCAGAGTAAAATTTGAAGATATATGGCATACAGCAAAGGAGCATATATTATACAATACTCCAGAAAAATTAGAATAAGGCATATTCTGTACATTGCTAATTTATGTTGTACATTTTTATATTTTTTGATTCTGGAAAAAACAGAATATATATATATATATATATAAATGATTAGAAATGTACAAATTATAATTTTTTTAATTTTTAATTAATAACTGAGTTTCTTGTATTTAAAAATATGGTTAAGTATTTAAAACTTAATATTACAGAATTATTAGGCTCTAAAATTTTAAACAACAGAATTATCAATTATTTTTTAGAATCTAACCTCAGAATTATAACAGGTTTAGCGCTAGAATCAAAGCTCAGATTTATAACAGGTATATATAGATTGAGCTAGTACAATATGTTTGTAACCCTATATAAACATTCCTAGGAAATATAGAATTTATAAAGTGCATTAGAGTTTATGTGACTTAATGGAGAAATATGTGTATTTTTTGCTTATATTACACCTATTCCAGAGGGGAAGCATTGCTCAGTGTCAGATATCTAACCACTGGTGGGAAAAGGCATTGTATGCCAGTGAGGTAGTTGTGGTAATTTATGTGACACATTTCTAGGTTCAGGGGTCATCACAGGTCAGTGACTGAGTTGTGTGCCACTGCATGGAATAGTGTACTTGAACACAGGGCTGTGGGAACATTGAGGTAGCAGGTCTAGAAACTGCTGGTTATATTCTGAACCAAGACTGACTGGTGAGTGGGAGTGACTATACAGGGCTTGCTGGGCAGTCTGGCTTGGTGGCTGCACTGTGTTATTAAGTACATACCTAACTTTCAGTTGTTGTTTACTGTGGGGCTAGCTTGTGTCAGACAATACCTGTGAGGTTGGTGTATGCCTTGGGAGTTACTCATGCATCATGGTCACACAGAGGTGGTATCATTATTATGCATACAAACGGCCAAGTAGAGATACGGAAACATCAGTGCTAGATACTCTATTCAGCAATTGCAAATGTCAGGACTGAATGTTTAAAATAGACCCTTTTTCCTTATTTTGACTGTTGATGGTTGACCTTTTACAGACTCATAAAAAGGGGGACTGTCATATACTACTGCAGGACTTAGTCATTATAAAATGTCATATATCAATTTTTTGACTTCCTTTTTTGACTTTGTTGATTTTATCAACATATTGTTGGTTTCAACTCATTTCAGTCCAGGTTACTATTTTTATCATTGTCAAATTGGTTCCTGCTAATTGATTATCATTTACTTCATTCTACGGTGACATAACTGAAAAATGCTCCATTTTGTTTCATGTAACTGTCACGTAACATTATTAATGTCATGTGACATTGACATGTGTCAGTTCATATAAACTTAATGTTACTTTATTGGTTCATGTAAATGTTGCAAGGTTTTGGTTCCTTTCAGTACACCATGGAACAAGGCACAGTGAAACCAGTCAGCCCCTTCCATCCCGATAATGACGCTACCATCCTACGCAAGGCCATGAAGGGTCTAGGTAAGATGGGTTTAATTAGTTTCCTGGTCCAGTCGGATCAATATTAGTGTTGACCTCTCTGATGCATAACGCAGTGGTAATTATCGTGTAGAGTGGGATCCTCATAGCTTATCATGCTGTTCAAGTACATTGCAGATACATACAGCTCTCTCACAGGGTAATTAACTCTTACTTATGTATAACCCCCCCCCCCCCCCCCCCGGCCCCAATATATATCCCATCAGTCATATATCATGAACTGAAATCCTTGTCATTATATTTATCCCATGAACTAATTAAAAGATAACCCTGGCAAAACACTGAAAAAGCAGAATTTTGAACTTTTAACGTCACAAATATGATAATATATTGTTTTAATTATATATATTATTTTTCTAATGATATAATTATTTAATATTTTGTTTGCTAGATATATCATTAGCATGTCTGTTTCACAAGGATCCTGATGCTAGTAGATTTTATCTGTAATTTATACCCCGTGTGTTTCATAAGATTGGTTTAACATCATTTCATATATGTCTGACAAACATTTCCTGCTAGATGGGCCTGCATAAGAACAGCCTCATCAGATAAAGGTCCCTTTGACAAAGCCTCTTGAACCAGTGTTTGGCTGATGAAAAATTCCTGTTCCCTTGAACCGAAGTTGATTTCAAGAAATGTGTTTTTCTATAGGACTAATAATAAGTAGTTTTGACTGCTCTGTTATAAATATATTGTTTATTAAATGTAAAGTCATTACCTGATATCATGAATATTGTTAGTCTCATCAAATTTTTATCAGTCTCATCTGACTTCACTTTTACTTCCTAGTTCTGTTGAATCTTAAAGATTTTGTCAGCCCCTCAATTATAAGACACATGGTGAGGTAGATTCCCTGTGGTAATTACTTTTTATGTATGTCTGTCTATTGGTATATGTCTGTTATGCTTTCTGTGCACATATCCTCTCAGACAGTCGCCTTTAAGACTGGTCCATGTGACTGGATGTGGGGCATCAAATTTCATTTTCATTATGGCCATCAGGGCATCATCTTACAATTTGGGCAGAGTGGGACCCTAACTGAGGAAGCTTAAAGTCTTAATCATGAGGGCCAGGACAGTCAAGGTTTAAATCACTCTGCTCTCTCCCCTGGCAAGCAGGGTTCAATCTTTGGCATGGCTGTGAGAGGGGGTTGTAGTGGCCCATCCAAGGCTGGTAATTTTCTCTGGGTTTTCCAGTTTCCTCCACCTCCAGACACTAATGAACACTATCACCAAGGCCAAGGAGAGTGCCTCCACTAGTTTATATAACTTTTTGTACAATCAATGTAAAATAAGTAGAGTTTATAGTTATACCTAGTTCAGACTTAAATTTGCTTGACCACTTAAAGATCTGAAGGTATTAAATATTAGGACAAATTCAGGCACATAACCAATGTAGGGCCTACTTCTATTTTTATTCCCACGGCTGACCATAATCATTTAGTTGTCACATTGAAAAATGATAAATATAATACTTCACTTTAGGAATTTGTCTCAGTCAATATCAGGAATTAGCTGAATATAGACATAAAATGCTTGTGTGTGCGTGTGGATGCACATGTGCGTGAAGTGTGAACTTGATCATGACCAATTAACAACAGGATCACCTGTATGTCTGGTAAGAATTCCAATCAGGAAGTCACCCTGATAATTCAAATAATTCAGCTTCACCAAATCTCAAATCAAAATCCAATAAAAATTGTTGATCTCAGATTCCCAATTGTGATTAGTATCAGACCTGCCTATATCATGGTGAATGGTTGCATTGTCAGACCTTGACATTTAAAAATGAGACCAAGGGTTGTGTTATGACCAAATATATGGTTTGTTGATATTTATTGAGGCATATATGCAAGAGAATACTTTGAAATCAGAGCTGGAAAGAGAGGCTGGACATTTAGAAAATGACACCAATAGATAAAGCTCATTTATTTTATTGTCCTCCACTCCATGGATGAGGGGACATTGATTTGGGTTTGTCTGTCTGTCTGTCCATCCATCAGGTTTTTAGTTTCTGTGTTTGCATTCATACATACCTCGGTTTGGATTGGTTTTGGAGTGTCTGTCTGAAAAAATATTTCTATTCAGCCTAAAAAGAAAATTCTCAAATTTTGGTCAAATTTCTCAGTGTGTTTTAGTTTTTATGTTCA
Organism: Sipunculus nudus; assembly: GCA_026874595.1. Lineage (NCBI taxonomy): Eukaryota > Metazoa > Annelida > Sipuncula > Golfingiida > Sipunculidae > Sipunculus > Sipunculus nudus. The sequence continues at coordinate 44,164,435 of CM049307.1, read as the reverse complement.
CCTGCAGATGTCTCCACATCCCATAGTATGTCTGTTTTAAGTTTTTATGTGTCCTCAAGATTTTTTCCACATGTCATAATTTTGGTTGCTTATCAAGCATGAAAGACAACAAAGATTCCAAAGCAGGGGACAATAATTCCATGATTTTGCTTGTTTCTCTTGACAGAGAGACAGTATTAGTGAAGGAGACAGAGAAAAGGAAAGAAAGAGCTAGAGAGCAGGAAGGAGGGAAATGGGGAGAATATTAATATATTATAATCATAGGTCCATCAGCTTCTGTGGCTCAGGGGTAGAGCACAGGACTAAGAGCCAGGAGATTGTGAGTTTGAATCTCATCTGAGGTGGTGAGGTGTCTGGTCCAAGTCATCACCAAAGTTTAATGCAAATACATTGGCAAGCTCTGGAGTTGAAAGAGAACAAATGTCACAAAGTTTGTTGTATATGTACATGAGAGGTGTTCTTGTTCATTATTAAGGCACTGATGAGAAAGCGATCATTGATGTCCTGGCAAAGAGAAGCAACAGCCAGAGGCAAGAGATTTCCAAAATGTTCAAGACCATGCATGGCAGGGTAGGTGTTATATGAATTTTTTCTTGTTTTAGATATGGCAGATTTTATGGAATTACCTTTCTCTAGTCTTGTAACAGACAAGTTTGTCTAATTTCAATATAAGGAATATCTTAGCCCTACAGTAAAGTTTTCAAAATTTTAAAATTCAGTTTCTAATGTGAAGAGAGCATGGTTGATGAAAAAAATTAAACAAAAATGGATGTTGGTCTTGAATTAAAAATGAGTTCTTAAAAAATCTAGCTGGTTCTTTCTCCATGCTTAGAATAAAAAAGTTTGTTGAAATTTAATTTGTTTACTCATTTTCAAATAAAACTAGATGTATTCAGTCACCAAGAGATTACTGAAGGCCTCACTCTCCCAAAACCTGCAACTTAACTTTAATGGGGAATCCACTATGGAGTGTACTATTGTGTTTCTAAGGTCAAGATAAAAAAAATATCAGGTCCAAATCTGTGACCTAGGTATAATATTATGCCTATATTTCAGCTTTTTGAAATAAGCAATATTGGGGATCCAGTGCAAACAGGAAAGGGCAGAGAAAGAAAAAAGAACCCACAAATAATTAAAAGCCTCCTTGTCTTAGGAGGTTAGCATTCATTAAAGATAAAAATCACTAAACATCAAAATGAATACCATTAGACAGAAGAAGTCCCAGAACTCTGTGCTAAGTTGAACATGGTACACAATTATGGGATGTAATATGAATTTAAAACACTTTTGGATTGAATTTACATGATGCCAGGAACATCCTACTTTGATTTATATCTTGCAGAATATTTTGAATATATTACAGGCTCTTTTATAAGATGCCCTCCTGTTATGGTTGCCACATGTTTTAGAAAACATTAAAAAAGGACACAGTCTTGAACTCTCCAAAATCACCAAAGTTTTTTAACAGTGCAATAAACATACTTTCATTTGATGTGTATTTATCTCTTAGGACCTGATCAAGGACCTGAAGAGTGAGCTGGGTGGGAAGTTTGAGGATGTGATTATAGGTCTGATGATGAAGCCTGATGAGTATGATGCTCAGCTCCTCAACAAAGCCATGTCTGTAAGTACATCTATCTACCAATACTCTATTTGTAAATACATTTGTCTATATTAACCATGTCTGTAAGTACATTTGTCTAACTTCCCATGTCAGTAAGTACATATGTGTATACTACCATGTCTGTAAGTACATCTGTCTATACAACCCATGTCTAAATATGTTTGTCTACACTAGCCATGTCTGTATGTACATCTGTCTACACTACCCAAGTCTAAACATGTCTGTCTACTTTAGCCATGTCTGTAAGTACATCTGTCTATACTACCCATGTCAGTTAGTATATCCTTCTACAATAACCATGGCTGTAAATACATCTATTTTCACTTCCCAGGTCTGTAAGTACATATGTATACACTACCTTTGTCTGTAAGTACATATGTCTAAACCAGCCATGTCTGTAAGTACATCTTACTACATTAGCCATGTCTGTAAGTGAATCTTTGTACACTACCCATGTCTGAGAGTACATCTATCTGCTCTACCCATGTCTGTAAGTATATCCATCTACAAAAGCCATTTCTGTAAGTACATCTTTCTACACCTGCCAGGTCTGTAAGTACATATTTCTACACTGCCTTTGTCTGTAAGTACATATGTCTAAACCAGCCATGTCAGTAAGTACATCTTACTTCACTAGCCATATCTGGTAAGTACATCTGTCTATATTACCCATGTCTGTAAATACATTTTACTACATTAGCCATGTCTGTAAGTGAATCTTTGTACACTACCCATGTCTGACAGTGCGTCTGTCTGCACTACCCATGTCTGTAAGTATATCCATCTACAATAGCCATGTCTGTAAGTACATCTATCTACACCTGCCAGGTCTGTAAGTACATATTTCTACACTGCCCTTGTGTGTAAGTACATATGTCTAAACCAGCCATGTCTGTAAGTACAGCTTACCTCACAAGCAATGTCTGTAAGTACATGTTACTTCACTAGCCATGTCTGTTACTATATCTGTCTATACTACCCATGTCTGTAAGTATGTCTGTCTACACTCCCCATGTCTGTAAGTACATCTGTCTTTACTATGAATGTCTAAATACATCTGTCTACACTAGCAATGTCTATAAGTAAATCTGTCTACACCAGCCATGCCTGTAAGTACATCTGTCTACACTACCCATTTCTGTAAATAAATCTGTATACACTACACATATCTGTCAGCACATGTGTCTATACTAGCCATGTCTGTAAGTACATTTATGTACACTTGCAGTATCCATTTGCATAAATATATGTCCTACCATGTGTGTAAGTTCATTATATGTGCTAGTGATGTCTGCAAGTACATCCTTGTATTCTAGCCATGTCTGTAAAAGAACTTGTACATCTATAAATATATACTAGCCACATCTGTAAGTATATTAAGATACACTAGCCACATCCACATGTATAACTGATTATTTGTTTGTACCACACTAATTTGATTTAACATCTAACTATAATTCTCTTTTTAAATGTAAGATAAGTATATAACTTCTGTGTTTTTCCCACTGATTTCTGATATGATTTAACATTTCTTTTCACCAGGGCCTGGGCACTGATGAGCAAGCTCTAGTTGAGATTATGTGTACCAGAACCAACAGTCAAATCCATGCCATCAGAGATGCTTACAAGCGCTGTGAGTATGACTGTGATGATCTGAGTAGAGGATGGATGCTCTGAAAATTGTTGTGATGCCTTAAAGCCAGCTATTCACCTAGATCCAGAAGGTGCTCTGTAGTATAAACAGAACCACAGGCCACTGCCTTCATTTATCTAGCAGACAAAACGCATGCAAATGGTAGATGCTGCTAACCTCCTGGCCTACTGGCACCTGGCAGGCCAAAACAATCAGGTGTAACCAGTGGTCCTGTCACTAGGACAGTCAAATCAGTGATGATGTAATACATGCACACTGCTGGCTGGAACAATCTCACCTGCTCAATGGGAAAGGCACCAGAAAAACAGGGTCAAAAGTACTCAGAACAAACAGTGTCTAACATTTGTATGCTCTCTGTCTGCTTGATAAATGAAGGCAGATGCCAGAGCCACTGTTGGGTCTCGCTATTCACCTGTCTATTCTATAGAATTTATGTTTTCTGGCTTGCCCTGTGTTCATATTAATGAAAAAAGCCTGTTAAGAAAATTTTTATAACACCTCTGTGATGGATGTATTAGCTTGTTTATCTACAAGCTCTTTGTAAACACAGAAATGTTGACAAACAGAAAAACCATGTTACCTAAGGTGATATGTTGCTAGCTTTGCAAATATTGGGTAGTTAAAAAGTCTCATATGCAAAACGGCATTTCCAAAAACTCAGGTTCCTTTGACTTGCCGACAATTTTCTTTATTGAATGTGTTTGGATTATTTTTGCGGGCCCCCCACATGTTATAAACACATAGATATAAACAAAACCAACAGCATGTGTGCAGGGTGATCAGCATTTTGTGGCCTGTTTTTATAAAAGGTTCAAGGATTATCTTTAATAAATAGATTTCAGATATCTGAATAAACCCTTTAAGTGTCATAGGAGCTAGGATACTCTGTATGTACAGTAGAGATGATCTCGTTACCATAGTGATTCCCCTGATCCATATTTTCTTTTGTAAACAGTGTACAAGAAGGACCTTGAGAGTGACCTTCGTGGTGATACATCTGGCCATTTCCAGAAGCTCATGGTGTCCATGTCTGTGGTAAGTGCTAAATTATCCTGCACTGAGCTGTAATGATGTTAAAACATGTGCACTTATACACTGTAATATAAAGTCAGCTGTAATGATGTTAAAACGTGCACTTATACACTGTGATATAAAGTCAGATATCATAACAGTACTGTCAGATATCCCTGTATCAATACTTGATGATATTTAATGGTTTGTTCCATACATGTTTATCAGTTGCTTTTAAGATGAAATAGTTATTGGTAAGAAACAATTTCCAAGCATCTGATTGGCTTATTGTTTTAAAATTAAAAATATATTTTTAATTTTGTCTTACTTCTTTTTCTTATTTCTACTCTTAAAATTTAGCACCACAAATGCAGCTGTCTTGGCCAGAGAGAAGGCTGACCTAGTAGTAAGCTGAGCTTCAGGGCTCCACTCGAGTGGCTTGCAAAATGTCAGCTGGCTTAAACTTACCTGAAAGCCTGTTCACTTGACCATGTTACAAAATACTCCTATTATTTAAACAAGTTCTCTATATTTTGTGTGACATATTACATCCATTTTACATTTAAATAGTTTTTGATTAAATATTGAGTATAGTTTATCTTGGTGTTTTCATAAGCCAATATGTTCATACCTAAACAATCACACCGTTTCCTACCAGCCACAACAAAAGAAAAATTAAAAAACCTGAACATTTGTTTGGGGCATTTTCAATTGTAAAAGATTTATCTTTTTGTATTAATTCTATCTTAAGTCAAACTAAGCTGCATAAAATCAGCTTACTACGGCTTAATAAAATGTTGGCAGCACCTTGTCATAAACTCAGATTGGCTCGATCTTAACTTGGCTGGCGGCGACGCAAAATGGCAGTGGCACTGGGCCCTAGTGTGAAAAAATAATCTCCCATTTCTTTTCTTTGTATGTAGTGTTTCAATGTTAGTGGCCGCTATATTGAAAATTTTTTTTTCTTAGGGTGGTCGCATGGAGAACCAACCAGTGGACATTAACAAGGCAAAGCAGGATGCCACGGTAAATATACTTGTAATGAAGTTCATGATCAGCTGAACGCTTTGTCACTTTCAATACTGTAAAATAGGTAACGGTAAAGGTTGGGGTTTATAGTCTGATATCACAGACAATCTCTGTCTTGTATGATTTTACACTTTGCCTTCCTGGTTTTTGGGGCCTGTTCATTCTTTTAGCTTTTCTCGGAACTCCTGGTGAGCATACAAGTTCAACCCAAGCAACCACATTAGGTGCTAGAATGTTATTTGGTCTACATTTCCCTGCTGTCCATAACCAGTGTCCATTCACTCCTTGGTTAAAAGATTGTGCACTGATGTGGTAAAGAGTTTGGCTAGGAGTCATAGCACAAACGGGGGTCAGAACAAGACGTGTACCCACAACCTTGTAGACTTCACAAGTCCAGCACTGTAACTATTACTGTACCACACTCCACAGCTTAACAGTGGTTTTTAGTGTGGAGTGTGTTTTCTGGTCTGAATGGGTGCAACTGTATGAGAATAGACTCAGAAATGTATATAATGACAAATTTGTTTTTTCATTAATATTCATTTAATCCAAAAATTAATTATAAATGACATTAATAATATACTTTATTCTATATATACAGGTTAATATAATCTGTTTTTGTTTTAAATTGCATCAGTTTGTTGAATGAATTGAATGAAGTTGAATTGTCAGTAAACTACCTCAACTCATTTATAGAACCATTTTACATAATTCTTACTGATGTCAGCTGTCAGCTGCTGTAAATGTAATATTTAGGACATTTCTCTGTCAGCTGCTGTAAGTTTAATATTTTATAACGTTTCCTCAGGCTCTTGTCAACAGCTGGAATTGTAATATATTTTTACATTTCCTCAGTTTCTGTCAGCTGCTGTTATTTTAATATTTTATGACATTTCCTCAGGTTCTGTAAACTGCAATAATTTTAATATTTTATGACATTTCCTCATTCTCTATCAGCTGCTGTAATTGTAATATATAATGACATTTCCTCAGGCTCTGTACCAGGCTGGGGAGGCTCGTTGGGGAACTGATGAGTCCAAATTTAACCAGATCTTAGCATCACAAAGCTTCCCACAGCTCCAGGCTGTGTTTCAAGAGTATAACAATCAGTACCGCAAAACCATCGAGCAGGCCATCGCAAGTGAGATGTCTGGTGACCTGAAGAGTGGAATGCTCACCATAGGTATGTTAATGACGTGGCAGTCCATGGACATGTGTTTTAATACCTGTGCAAAATTCGGCCAGTATAGAATCTTTGTAATTTTTCTTTCAACAAAACATCTTTTTTCAATATTTATAATCACATTAAAATACAAAATAGAAGAAACAGACTGTGCCACTCATGGTGACCACGGGGTTAGCTTTGTACAATTCCTTAATTATAAGGGATACACCTGTATTTAAACAGAATTTATTCATATCAATTTACCACGAGTGGACTGTGATACCAAAAAAAGTAATGGGTTTGGCTTCCTTTTCTCTCTTTCTTTCTTCCTTGCAGTCTGAGCAGAGCTTATAATTCCACCTTAGTGCATATACCAGGTGAGGACTAAAGTGAACTGTCATATGTGTCTAACATTTTAGTCACCCTTGGTGGCTACATTGGCACATTACAGTGACACAGTGTGTGACCCAGTTGAAATACAGATGTAAAATTTCATTTTTAAAAATAAGTTTATGAACATCCAGCGATATTTTATCAAATATTTATTCTGTTTGATGGAATCCATATTTTTTCTGGTCATGTAATATCACTTTTTTCCCTTTATTTCAGTGAAATGCGTCAATAACCGCTGTGCTTATTTTGCTGAGGCACTTTACAGATCTATGAAGGTGAGATTATTATTGACCAGTAATGACCAGTCAGTTGCCCCATAATTTCCATGCTTGTTTTTGCAACACACTGTATCTTCTTTCACACTAAGTATGAAAATTGGCTTATGTTGGATCATTTTAGTAAAAAAACTTTAGTAAAAAACAGACTTTCATAGAATAATACAACAATATTCTTTCTTAAGCTTGCTTAAGATTGGATTGAATCTGTCAAATGTTTGACAGTGTGACTAAGTGTCCCTTAGCAAGAAAGTTGCAGGAGGGGATATAGTAATGCCTCCTTTATAATACCAAAAATACACAGATTTTGGTCAGTTCAAAATGTCAAACTGACAGAATCATGTTCTCTGAAAACTCTTGGGATTTGCTGGCTTATGGTTAGTCTCAGAAACATGGCAGAAAGTACCGACAATTGTGATATGATGACAAATGCTGAAGTTACTGTTAGATACTGATATTTCAATATCACAATATATAATGATAAATTTTAAATCATCATGATATTAAAAAAAGTGATATCATCCCAACCCTTATTTATCTCAACAGGTGAATTACATTTCCATAAAGCTAGGATTCTGAGAGGCATCAGAAGTTGTTGAGAAAACATTGAACAATATCATACTGAATGGTCATCCGCATTAAGTTGACAGCTCCATCTAGTGGCAATGGTCATAACTAATAAATCCTCTCCTATAATCCTGCAGGGGGCCGGGACAGATGACCGTACCCTGATCCGTGTGGTGGTGACACGATGTGAAGTCGACATGGTCCAGATCAAGCAAGAGTTCCAGAAGAATTACGGTCAAACTCTGGAGGCCTTCATCAGGGTAAGTGATGACATTCTATTAGTGATAAGTCATTAAATATTGTTAGTAGCTTAAGGTTTCAGAACAGTCAAAGGGCATATATAAATATTGTTTCAGCTTTCCTTAATACAGTGAAACTCCTATTTGCAGACAACTCAGTAAGACGGACAACTAACTAATGCAGACACTAAATTGCAGTCCCGTCAAATTTTCCTCTATATTGTGTTTAATGTTAACTCAGTGTCACCCCTGACTTAACGTGATAACTTTACAAAGGATATATCCTATAAAACAATAGGATGGGTTTACGCTTGCCACTTGATTTCACTAATCAGGAAATTAGATCCCGGTCATTACAGGTGACATTTCCAGGTTCTTTTAAGGACATGTATAAAAATACCAGACAATCATACACCCAGATCAATAGAAACTATGAGACATCAGGTTAAAATCACAAATATAATTCAAGACAATACATACAGAGACATAGATGTGAGTGTGTGTGCATTGATGTGTCAATACGACAGTCCTTCACATTAAAAATACAGGATATTTACTGAGTCCATGGTTTGTATAAAAACAATTAAGTCCAGTTCCTTCAGAGATCTCTGGTTACTGTTTTGTGTAGAATCTAGAGTATGGTTAGTACCATATAGTCTTTCTGAGTTTAGCAATCTTCAACTGATCTTGCTTGACAGTGACCCGGGTAGGTTTACGTTCACATGAATGGTAATAGCTCTCTTTGTTTACATATGAGCTTAGAGTCCTTGACCTTACTCGTGTAGCAATTGTTTCACGGCTTACAGCGATTATGTATCTAGGTCAAGCTGAACTAGGCCGGCAGGTGACGCGTGCGCACTTACTTTACCACCAATACGATACTCTGTCGGCAGCACGGCTGTGATCTCGTGAGCTGGGCCTTTGCCTCATGTAGAAGCTTGCTTCTATGCCGTTCCTGGTGGGTTTAAGTGTTTCAATGTTCTTTCTGCCGTGCGTGCGTGCTGCCTCTTCAAGCTTCAAGACCCAACTGAAGCAGCGTCCCGCGTCTCTCCCTGAACTCTGACGTCACAATCGCCTGTGCACTGTGTACGGTGATCCGGTTCTCTGATTGGCTTATGGCTCAAGTGTCCCATATACGGATATCTGTGATCTAGTATGACTGCTAGCGTCACCATGGCGACCCACATACCAGATGTAATACACGTAATGTGTGACACAGATAAAATCAGCTGATAGCCGATGGGATTTCATACAAGAATACACAATATATATACAATCACGACCTGTCAACGCTTTAGGATGACGCTTCACGTCAATATCAAGAGAGAACAGACTTTGTTAAACTATGATACAAAACACCGTACATATTGTCACTGATTTTCTGGTGACACTCAGTAAAGCGGACAATTCACTATCCCGGACAACGGACAAACTTTCCAGCCTCGCCAGCATATCCAGTACATATTTTGACCCTCTAAAGCGGACAGACACCGTAAGTTCTACTTTTGATCATATATTTGCTGGGAGATGGCGCTCCAAGGTCATGACCTTGTATGACCTGTTTTGGTCAAAACGACAAGCATAATGTATTGAACCATTGGAATTTTATATGTAAATATACAGTATCGAAATTGTTCTTTATTTCTATAAATGTGTTAATAACACAATCATTATTAAAATAAGATTGGCAGTTCAATAAGGAAAAAATAAGCTCTCAAACTGAAGCAGCTTTTCATTCAACAAGAGCACCATCGGGACTGCCGTTCGTGCTTTGTTTTCGGCGTCCAGCCCGGGGAGCCGTATTTATAGTTTGTGACAGTTTGTACTTTGTTATGGTGAATGCGTGGTGAAGACTATCCTTTAATAAATAATCATGCTGTCTGGATACTGTCAATAATCTATCTTCCTAGTGCAACCATCAATGAACTGCCGCTTGCCTAAAAAATGAAGCATGGTACGTCGAACTGAAACTGCCAACTGCCAAGATTAGTTTGCGAGGCCAAGCTGATGTTTGTCTTTTTGTTTAAATAATTATATTTTATAAATTGCAAGTGCATATTTAAGCTAATTTGAAAATGATTAAAATCAAATTTATGTAGCCTATTTCAAATTAGGCGTACATTTAATGAAATCATAGGATATCAGAAACATTCAATGACGAATTGACGCAATATTCCAAACTCCTCTATACAGGACAACTCACTAATACGGACAAAATCCGTCAGTCCCTTGAGGGTCTGGCTTAGAAGAATTTCACTGTATTCAACAAACTACTGGTCTGTGACCCCTTGACATGTACAAATTCTAAAAGCTGGGAATGTGCTCTACATGTTGGTATGTAGAAAGTTTAGATACTCTGAAACTGGTAGATTTTATTACATTTTTAAAATATTCTAATGAATATACCGATGTTTGACTGAAAACCAGTTATTCCAACATACCTGTAACAGCTATAGAATATCTCATGCCATTCTGTTAAAATACAGGTAAAAACGGTAGACTTTTTTATTTTTGGATGTTAATTCTAAAAAGGATGAATTATTTGGTATTTAAATTTCAAATTTACAAAAATAAATTTATTTTAAAAAATTCACTCCCTATTAAATATAGGCAAAAAAAATAAAAATAGGCAAAAAAAAAAATATGCATTTTAGAAAACAAGGCTGTTTATAACTCAGTATAGTGAAAATTGAATGTTTTGAACCCTTAATGGCTTGAAAATATTTATTGAATTTAATTTAAAAAAAAAAAACAGAAATAAAAAAATCAGCAAGTTTTGGGAAAGTATTCAAATACAGTATTGTAGAAAATATGTGTAGCTTTCAGAATGTGTACATGTCAGTTGGTCATAGAGCATCAGTTTAGCTAATATTTAGAAAAAACTGAAATAATGTATGGACCAGCCTTGAACACAAGATTCAGTAGGCATTTATCATTCGTACAAAATCATCCATCCTGTTGAATTGTTATCGTGGTAAACAGCAGATAATCTTAACATTAGGTTATGGGTGATGAATTAACACAAATGCATACATAGGAACTCACAAACCAAACTGACAAACCAAACTGAAAACTGGTCTCCCCGGTAACCAGTCATTTCCTGTATCTCATACAAGTTGGCTGTCGTCCAGTAGTCTGTGTTAGCCATACTTGCATTCATGTGGTCAATAATTTAACAGACATTTAGAGGGTTTTACCAATATATTGAATTTTTCTCACACATGGTAGGTGTTCTTAGAAAGTATACTAAAATAGCTAACAAATAGTCAGGTTTATGTCAAGTGACAGCATACTTGTAGGCCATGAGGCATTTTCAAAAATGACGATATTATTTGCATTCTCATAGATTCTTAAAGTGCAGTCCTCAATGCAAGATGTAAATGCATTCTGTTGGTAGACTTGCAGGTCCTGTAGACTGTCTACTGTCAATGGGCTTAAATGGCACTGTGTAGACAGACCCATTTGACAGTTCTGGGACTTAAAATGCCAACCCAAAAATGCTAATGCTTGTAACTTTAGTGAAAATGAGAACTAATTTTGAACAACTTATCATCCTGCGCCAGCAGAAATAGGCATCAATGAAGAGTAGCATTTGACTGAATTATAACTGACAACTTTCCACATAACACTAAGGTAATGCACTTTATTACTAGCTTATATTTGTTCATTGCTATTTCAGGATGATTGCTCTGGTGACTACAAGAGGGCGCTGTTAGCACTGGTAGGAGGTCACTACTAGGAGCACTGTTTCTTGCATCTCTGTGAAACTCAAACCAAATAATAATTACTATTATTTACAGTTTTTCTGAACAGAAACCTAGCACTTCTAAGTGTATTAATGTACTGTTTGTTTATAGATACTGTATTATCCGAGAGTTAATTTGCATTAATGATTAGAGAGTACACAGTACTTTGATGCAGTGCATCGGAAATATTACAGAAATAATTATATGTCAGGTAGGTTAGATGATAACAGGTGCAAGAAATCTCTGTTTGGTTACACATTTGTTGAGCTATATCAGCAAGTGTGCCACAGCATATACTGCTACTGTAATATTGTGGACGCACAGATCAAAACGAACTGATGTCCAGGCCTGGTGTTCTGATGTTTAGGAAAAAGGTTATGTTAAATGGAATGTTGTCTGTTCGTTATCTGAGTATTGGCAACTACAGAAGCTTTACTTTGCATGTGCATGTAATGCTGGAAGACTAATTTGCTGGTGTTTTATTATTTGCAATTGATGTGAAAATCATGGTAAAATCATTACATCACTGGTCATTATAAATAATAATTAGAATAAAATTATAATGCATTTTGATAAGCACTTAAAATGTGGTCATATCTTGGTGATATGTTTTGATTATTGATATCATGCAAACATGCCTTCCAAAAAGAATTTTACATAATTAATTGGTTAAAACATATAACTGTCCTGTAATAAGGATGTAACTTATATTAGGAATTTTGTGGTAATGAAGGTAAACCACAAATATTCAAGACGATATCAGGCCTATTGCAGTGTGAATTCTTACGTTGTGTCACCAGTCAAGTTCATTCATATAAAACCTTAAAGAGCTTATTGTTGTGAGATTAAATTGTAGAATTAGGATGGGATGTCTTTAAATTGTTTCTCTTCCTTTTAACAAACATCATTCTTCCACCTGTGATGCTTGTGCTAATTAACGTTTATTTGTGTTTTACAATGTGATATATATTCTTCCTGTCTGTTCATGTAAAAGGAGTAAAGATTTAGTACTTTTAAGACTTAAATGTTGATCTGTTATTGCATACAGCAGCAATAAGCTGGCAATGCACAAAAATCTGTGCCTTCATATAAATACAGATATTGCCATTTGTTTTCCTTTGTCTTTTTGAGCCTTCCTAACCTTCCCTCCCCTTCAAATCATGATCTGTATGTTCCCATATGTAGTGCATATATTTAACTGTGATATATATGGTGAGTGGTATATATAGAGAGTATGTTATTTCCAAGTTTTCTCAAGGGCCACACACCTGTATTTTGTACATTTGGTGCTGCATGGGAGCTGTCTACAGCAGTCAAAGTGCTTATGATGCTGGACATCTTATATCTGGTCAGGCTGCGTGTTTAAGATTTAGAGCTCGGGCAAGAACGAGAAGATATGCAAGGTGTGTGCATAAAACTGTCCCAAGGGTTTTACAGATATCCTCTACACTAAGCAGATCTGAAAATTATGTATTGACAAAATTGAGCAAAACACATAGCTTATGAATTCAGAACACACCGAGTATTGTTCAGTGCAGACTCAAGTTGTGAATACAGTCGTAAATTATAGGAGTTATGTACACTGCCTTATGTAATGAACCTAGAAGTGAGTTGTGAACAGTCAGGAGTGGTCAATATTCTGTGGCTGGCTTTTTGTTTGTAGGAGTTTCAAATTCGCGAAAGAGAAATTATTGTGGAAATTATTGTGGAAATTATTGTGGAAATTAAACCTTTGTGAGTAAGACGCCTCATCTACAGTCATATATAATCAGATCAAAGATTGACGTAATAATATCAGATAGGTCATATCATAATAATAATATATAGTATTTATATAGCGCCAATTCTCTGATGGTCAGACTCACAGCTCAGTTCACACACACGCATACCCACAGTTTCTATGGAAATCTACTCCCTGTGCCTGACCCAAGAAAAAAAAATGATGCATATTAATTACCAAAAGCTTGCCGAAAGAGATACATTTTTATATTAGTTTTTAATGATACAAGAGTTGGAGATTTTCTAAGTGTAATGGGAAGTGAATTCCAAACTTTTGGGGCTATGAAACGGAAGGAATCAATAGGGGACAAGAATTTTCCCTCGTTGTGGGTCTTTGTCAAATTTTTAAGATTTAGCTTTCACATAAAGTAATGTGATAATGTATGCACTCTGTGTTGGTAACTACATGGAAAGATTGCCAATGGTACCCTTGTGAAACGATGCAAAATTAAAACCGCGAAATATTAGCCTCCTGAATATGAAGCCAACCACAGATGTTGCGTATCGTGAATGGTTAGCTGAAGTATGTACATGTGTATTATGAACACAGCTGCGATTGTGGTTATTATGGCTTGGGGGTTGTGAGGTGCTGTTACTGTAGTGACCACAGCATCATGGTGTGAACACTGTACTGAGAACACAATATTGAATTTAAAATATGGTTCATGCTGTTATATAAGCACAGTCTTTGTTGTGTAAATGAACTCTTGCTCATTCTTAAATTGGTTGTTTTATCTCAGGCTCAGATTATTCTGGACTCAGGCTTAGATTATTCTACCAGAAGTGACCTTGTACACTCCTTGAAGTGACACGAAATTGGAATCCTGAAACAAAACTGTGCTTTAAGTAATTAAATTAACCACAAAAGTATATTAACACATCATTTCTCTTGAGAGCAGATATGATGACTGCAGCTGTCTGACCATGTAGGTATTGCTGGAATAGTATCATATTATATATGTAAATACTGATTAAATTGTTTATTATAATCAACAAGTATAACACAATGACTGTTAATTGCACCAATGAGTATATTTCAGTTTTATGCCTCCATTTCCCAGGCTTTTGCACTTTGCTATAAGCTGGTATGATTAAATTAGTGATTCCCTAAATTTGTTCATCACAATCACAGAAACCATTTTTCCAAAATTTGATAAGTGGGACCAGTTAGGACGATTTATATTAAATTAAGTAATGTAGCAAAGTCAGCTGATCATGAAGCAAAACATTTCCATATGTTCATTAAAATGGTTTCACAGAAAACTACATCTTCCTTACATTGATAACACCTTAGGACAGAGCAGTTAAGGTAGTTGGAGTATTCAGTGATAAACAGATGGTATAAATCACTGAAGTTTTCAATAAAACAAGGAATCTCTAAAAGTAACTAAAATTGCATATCTGATCTGTCCCTTGAAAACAGACATTGTACTTAAGCTGAATTATTATTTTGAATGTTTCTCAAAAAGGGTTTTAAGGAAATATTTCCTGTTGGGATTGTTATAAAAAATGTACTTTTTTTCATAAAAAAGTATTTTGCCAATAGAAGTTTGCTTTTGAACATGTGATTATTTGATATTGCATAGCAGAAATTAGAATTAGGTCTTATAAGCAGTCCATTCCATTATCAGGTGTATTAGTAGTTAAGAACCATCAGAAAGGAAATCTATATATGTAGTCCTAGGAACATGGAAAAACAGCATTCAGACATTCACTGCAGATTTTGTTGATTCTTAGACTTGTCCGTAGGTGGCAGCACTTACCAGTTAAAAAGAACACCAAAGCGGGGAGTCGGGAGAGGGGCTAGATTTATTATGAAAAAAGGGTTTGCCTCAGTTATAAAAAAGTATATTTTTGTTGGAGACAGCATTTCTTTATAGTTTTACATATACATGTACAAGTATCATACAATCCACAAGTCCATGAAAACTAATTGTCACATCTTTCTGCTAAATGCTTATAATTATGTTGTGCCTACCATCTCCCGACTGTGTATGCTGTGTTGTGCATTATATTAATATGCAAGAAGTTTATGAAAAAAAAGCACAAACATTTTTGTACACTGATACTATATGCACACTTTATAAATTATCATTGCACAATTATTCACTTCGAGGAAGAATTTATTTCAGTGATTATCAAAGTTGTTATATACTAGGTTTAGTCCTGATTTCACATGTTTATTTCTGTGGTGCCACCATGATTTTATTTTGAATCAGGAATTTTCACAAATTCTGTTTAAATGTCAATCAGTGGGCCAGATTATCTTTGTATAAGGATGATGTTAAAAACACACATTTAAATGGTGTTCATTTTCTTGTTAATAATAAATTGTTAATTCATTTCTGGTGCCAAGGGATGTTAATGGATTTTTTTTTTACTTCTGTTGCTTTGTGGATTTTTAATAGTACATAACACAATACTTGTATTTGTTTATTTTTTTTTTTTACATTTGGAATACCTTACTGATTTGTATACTATTTCTACATGATCCTTCTCAGAATTATTCTACTTTAATTACTATAATTATGTACCATGTAGAGCTTCTGTGAAACATTTTTGCCATGAAGACTTTATAGTACTGCTATCATTTCTTTATACTACTCCTGAATTGTACGTCTGTTATAAAATAAACTTGAACGATTAATCCAAAATGGATTATCCTTGTTGTTTTCAGTTTGAATGCAAATCAGAATGGAATACACTTATTTTCTTCATGTTCACAAGTTGTGTGCTAATGAATTGATTATATTGATGACTGGTAGATTTCTTTTACAATCAATTGAATTGGTTGCACCTGTGCATGATCGATCACAAATGATTATGTAAAGCACAAGCAAAGATGTTGTATCATCAAGAAAAAAAAATATTTTAATCTGTCAGAGATATAAGTAAATACAGGACAAAGTAGTGAACAGCATTTAAACTTTAAACCTTGTGCAGCAAACTTGTGTGTGTCAATAATCAGGCTGTTTTCTTGACCTCTCAGTATAATAAAAAAGTCAACTGAATTTACTCGGTCAATACCTTATGGATTATTCCATAGAGCCGATTGTGTGGTTATATAGAAGGTACGTATAATAATGGATTGATAATCCATTTTATTAGCTCAGCTGATTATAAGTCATCTGAGCTAAAGAGCTCTTAGACTTTTATCTCCATTTGATATAATTTTAGATTTTGAACTTCAAGGTCAACTTCGGCTGAGCACAGTGACCCATGGGTCCCCTGTACCTTTCAGTCACTGAACATGATTTTACAAGCCATTCCTACCACTGCTGTTCATATATATTTTCACAAGTTGGGTTGGTTTATTTTATTATGTTGCAACAAGATCTTTTACCACTAGTGATATCTTTTGGCAGTGGTGGACACTATTTGGAGCTAAAAGAATATTTGTTAGGCCCCAAAGAAATGAAAGGTATCATTCTCAGGCACCGTCCACATCACTCTTAACCCCATGCATCAACAATTTTTCTGTTGACTTTCAATAGAAAATTACCAATTTTGAGCTCAAGTTGCTCAGAAATTTCTTTCAAGAATATAAAATAATTCAATTTTGATATGATTTCCTTTGTCATGTAGTGTTTTTACGGGTTTAGCAAAACATTCTGTTATTATCATGCTTTTCTCTGATCGTATTACATTTTTATTGAAACATATAAAATAGGTACAGAAAAAAAAAATCACCTGTGCACACCAATTTCTAAAAAAATTGCCTGAAAACCATACCCTTTTTTCGGCCTTATCTTTTAAATTATAAAAGTAAAAATAAATATCTAGCTCATTTTTAAAAGTAAGGTTTCTGTTGAAATGGATGTTGTTTCAATTTAAACAAAACCCCAGTCGTTTGCTCACATGAAAGCAACAGACCTTTATGTGCAATGTGCTTGCTCTTGGGTAAGGTCTTATTACGATGTACTTGATAGACTTGCAAAATACTTAAAGCCAGGTACACATCTAGCTTTTCTGTAGAATAGATGCAACTTCTTGGGTACTTTGTGGACATCTAATGAACTTCAAGGATTTCTGTTAAAAATCATTCATGTAATGCCTCTTAGGTGGATGTCTGAGCTTGTTTATCTACGAGTTGTATGTTAACATGGTGCATGTGCCACAATGCTGACAAACAACAAAACCATGTAACCTAAGGTGGTTGGTTGCATGAATGCGGAAGTTGAAAATTAATCTGATTGTAAAACACATTTGCAACCAGATGTCATTGTTGAACATGTTTTGGTTATTTTGGCAGGCTCCCCACAGGTTATAAACAGATGGATATAAACAAAACAACCAGTCTGTGTTAGAATTGCCATTTTCTTGCCTATTTTTACAAAAGATTAAAGGATTCAGCTTTATAGTTATGAATTGTCAAATATTGGAATAGACCCCTTTAAATATGGAGATGTTAAGTTCCTGCCCTGGAATAATGTACAAAAAATCAACAACCATCATAATGCTGGATGCTGACTAAGCATGATTTTCAGTGGTAAAGCTAGTTTTTAGCTCAGCTGACTGAAAGTCATCTGAGCTATAGCGATCACTCTTTGTCCGTCGTCCGTCTGTCCGTCCGTTAACCAGGCACAAATCGTAACCGCTGGACCTAGAACCTTGTAACTTGGGATTCTGAGAGGTCCATAAAAAATCTCCTTGGAAACCAGAAATTAGGTCTCTGTTACCCATATCCTTCGAGCTATGTGGCCCCAAAGTACCCCCCAGAATAGTAAAAAATTTCATACAAAAACTTCAATATCAATAACTACATCACTGATGGTCTTCATTTTTGGCATACATATTGATCATGAGATGTTCGATCAGTTCCTGCAGACTGGTGGCGCCACCTGTACTGTTTGATTTTTTACGATTTTTTCCTCTTTTTTTTGAGACCTTTGAGGATGCTGTCATCTGTTAGCGTGGCACAAATCGTAACGACTGGACCTAGAATCTTCATTTTCAACACACTGAGAGACCTATGAAAAGTCTCCATGGAAACCAGAAATTAGGTCTCTGTTACCCATATCCTTCGAGCTATGGGGCCCAAAATTACCCCCCAGAATAGTCAAAAATTTCATACAAAAACTTCAATATCTCATTAACTACATCACTGATGGTCATGATTTTCGACATACATATTGATCATGAGATGTTTCATCAGTTTGTGCAGACTGGTGGCGCCACCTGTATTTTTCAATGTTCACGAATTGTTTTCTCCATTTTTGAGACCTTTAAGGATGTAGTTATCTGTCAACAGGGTACAAATCGTAACGACTGGACCTAGAATCTTCGTTCTTGACACACAGGGAGACCCATGATAAGTCTCCATGGAAACCTGAAATTTGGTCTCTGTTACCCATATCCTTTGAGCTATGGCACTCCAAAGTACAGCTCAGAATAATGGAAAATTTGATACAAAAGCTAAAGTATCTGAACAACTAATGCAGAGATAACCATAATTGTTTGCATGGATATTGATCATGGAGTGTTTCATAAGTTTCTGCAGACTGGTGGCAACACCTGTATTTGTTCGTTTTTTTTTACGAAATTTTTCTGTATTTTTGAGACCTTTAAAGATATGAACATCTGTTAACAGGGCACAAATCATAAAAACTGGACCAAGAATCTTCATTCTTGACACACAGGGAGACTCATGAAATGTCTCCATGGAAACTTGAAATTAGGTCTCTGTTACCCATATTCTTTAAGCTGTATGGGTCCAAAATACCCCCCCCCCCCCCATGAATAATGGAAAATTTGATACAAAAACTGCAGTATTTCAATAACTACAACACTGATGGTCATGATTTTCGGCATACATATTGATCATGAGCTGTTCCATCAGTTTCTGCAGACTGGGTGTGCCACCTCTATTTTTTTTTCAAATTTTTACGAATTTTTTTCTTTTTTTTGAGACCTTTAAAGATGTGGTTATCTGTCAACAGGGTACAAATCGCAACAACTGGACCTAGAATCTTCATTCTTGTCATGCAAGGAGGCCCATGAAAGTTGCCTGTGGAAACTTGAAATTAGGTCTCTGTTACCCATATCCTTCAAGCTATAGGACTCCGAAGTATCCCTCAGAATAATGGACAATTTGATACAAAAACTGAAGTATCTGAACAACTAATGCAGAGATCACCATGATTTTTTGCATGGATATTGACCATTAAGTGTTTTTATTAGTTTCTGCAGACTGGTGGAGCCACCTGTATTTTTGTATCCGCCAAAACGAAGTTTTGCGGATACTATGTTTTTGACCGAGTTCCTCCGCCGTGGCGGCGTTCGTTTCCAGAGAGCTCCTCGGAGACTAATGGACCAATTTTTCCCAAACTTACACCTATTATCGGGTCACATGTGAACTGGTGCCTAACCAATTTGCATTGACCTCTGATCTTTCCTCTCTATCCAGTGTCCATTTGTGGGTCTGTTTCCACTCATAAACCCTCATATCTCGGGAACCGTTTGACCGATCAGGAAATAAAATTGATACAAATGTAGCCCTTGGATTGCTTTATAACATACACAAAAAATGGTGGCGCCACCTGTAACCATGTTTGCACAGTGTCCATCTGTTCATCTGCCTTGGGTTAAAATCACTCATATCTCTGCAGTGAATTGACTAATTCACCTGAAATTCGTCATGTGTATACATCCAGGATAGCTTTCTTGATTTTATGACAGGTGGCGCCACCTACGTTCACGTTCACGCTGATGACATCCAAGCTTATATCTCGGGAACCGTTTGACCGATCAGGAAATAAAATTTATACAAATGTAGCCCTTTGATAGCTCTGTAACATACACAAAAAATGGTGGCGCCACCTGTAACAATGTTTGCACAGCGTCTGTCTGTTAGTCTGCCGTGGCCTAAAATTACTCATTTCTCTGTAGTGGTTCGACATAACTGCCTAAAATTTTGCAGGTTTATACATCGTGGACAGCTTTCTTGATTTTATGACAGGTGGCGCCACCTACATTCTAGTTTAACGCTGGACACATCCAAGCTCATATCTCAGGAACCATTTGACCGATTGGGCCAAAATTGTGCATGTGTTTAGATCTCACATAGATCTTTATCATACACAAAACTGGAGGGGTTACCTGCAAAGATTTTTGCACAGTGTTTGTCTGTTTGTCTGCCATGGGCAAAAATCGCTCATATACATGTAGTGGTTTGACTTTTCTGCCTAAAATTTTGCAGGTGTATACAACTTGGACAGATTTCTGGATTTGTGGTAGGTGGCACAACCTACATACACATTTAGGCTGCAGACATCCATGCTAATATGCAACATACCTCACTCTATTTCCCCTTGCCACTCAATCCATGCCTCACTATCCGATTTTGGCAGATACATGTAGTCACTTGTCGGTTACCCGTATTCTAGTTTTAAAAGTTTACACATTTTTCTCTATTTTTGAGATATATAAATACAGACTAAATCTTGGCCTGTTGGTTAATCTGTTTGATGCTTCAGTTGAATGGGTATATATACTACCATTCTGGTGATAAAATTTCCTTTTGCGAATCTCTTCCCAGTCAGCTGAGCGTCATGACCCATGGGTCACTTGTTACTAAGTGGCACATGGCTTGTGATGTCATAACATGGAGTGATATCGTTAATCCTGTTTCATAATGTCTGGAGGGAAACAATGCTGCCAAAACCAATAAGGCACCCTGGGCTCATTTACACAGTGATTTGCACCAACTAAATGTATAATCGCTGAATTTAATCCCTTTTCTTTTTTGCTTATTACTTAATGTTTGATGTTAAAAGAAAATGAAATAAAAATAAAAGAAAACATTTTTTTGTGAATATGTATTGCAGAACCACAAAGATACATTGATGATCATAATACTGATATGGTACATAGTAATAAAAACAGAACATGCCTGTATGTATAACAAGACTAAGATAAGTAACAGCAGAGCAGGAATATATATATATATATATATATATATATATATATATATATATATA
Source organism: Sipunculus nudus (assembly GCA_026874595.1). Classification (NCBI taxonomy): domain Eukaryota; kingdom Metazoa; phylum Annelida; class Sipuncula; order Golfingiida; family Sipunculidae; genus Sipunculus; species Sipunculus nudus. The sequence goes on along the minus strand of CM049307.1, from coordinate 44,142,974 downwards.
TATATATATATATATATATATATATATATATATATATATATATATATATACATACATACATACATACAAAATCCAATAAATGAGAACAACTTGAAATTATCACAGCTTGAATATTGCATGATATCTTTTATAAGATTACCCCTATAGCTTGATATATTTGTATACTTGTGATATATATATATATGTGTGTGTGTGTATATTAAGTGTCATTATTAAAATAACAGTAAGTCTGGATATAAAATACTGGTACAGGCTTTGTATATTTGCAATATTTATATTTATATCACTAAAGTAAAAGAAACTATATAAAGTAAAACAGATATAATATAATTACACTAATATATCTAATGTATGTCAAGGAATTGAAAAAACATAAGTGGTTAGCTTATGTTCCTTCTGTGGATCACAATCTTTTAGATGGGTACTAAAATAGTAAGCAGTTTACAAAATAAAATTGTATTATAAGATAGAGTACTGTAGCTTTATCTTGAAATATATTTGTAAACATAAGATGCTGGTAATATGTTCAAATGACTTTGATCAATTCAAATCCTAATTGTTAATTTTTAGAACTGAAAGATAAAACAGGCCAGTTTGTTTCAGCGCATGAAATAAGGTCCATTTTCAGTTGAAATAATTTACCAGGTATGCTCTACTTAAAATTTGCTACTGAGTTAGTATTTTCTCCTGCATTTCTGATGTAGGATGAGTTACTTTCAGGCATCAGTTGTTATTTTTCTCTGTCCTTCATCAGTAAGAGTAGAACCTAGAAAACAAAATAAAATTAAATTATTATGATATAAAAACAGAACCATGTTATATAACAATTGTATGTATACCATAAGTCTGTGTGTCATTTTTCCAGGGGGAAATAATCAGAGGCTAACTATTTCTATAGTGCACATGGATCATCCTCACTGTACCGACTACCCTTATTGCCTTGATGTGGTACACTCTGATCAATAAAAGAAGATGATGTACTTAATTATTTAAAATATACATATACCACCTCATAGGAAATTAAACACTGAGCACATTGTACACAACCATCAATAATTAACGCTGCCAGATATGGTTGCCTAAAAAAAATATATTGGGATAAACATGCAAAGGGTCTGGTTATACTGTGCAGGGCTCGACATTAACTGTTAACTGCTTGCCCAAGCAAGTATAAGTTCCAGAAAATGTTTGGTAGAGCAACCAAAAGTGGCCTCCTGCTTACCCAACTGGCCAAGTGGGTCAAACATGAACCTTTGCACTAACGCCAAGTCTTAATTTATCTTAAGATAGCCATTTTCTCTCTTGGAGAAATGAAAGAATATTGTAATACATTTAAATCTTAATTTACCAGTATGTTCATCTGTGCAAATGCTGAAAATAAATATAATTAACCAACATCTGAACATGTTTATTGTTGCAAAATAATCATGCAGAACACTTATTGTGTGATTGTGGTTGTGATCACTTGATTTTTATAGGATATACATGTTAGAGCCAGATGTTAATGTAGAGCCTTGCTGGGTGCAAATTCATATCCATACATGTAGTGATTAACATCTCATACAAGTATTTAACACAGCATTTGAATGGTAAATGTATCCAGTAACTGCAGTCATTAATTTACATGTACTGAATTATGCTTTATAATTACACTTTTATACCAATTACATATACAATATTTCAATGAAAATATCTGAGATAAAACAAAAATTATGTAAAAGTATGAAAACATTTATCTAGAAACTCACGTGTAGATTACAAAAAAAAACTTAATTATTGGGAATAGTAGGAGTTTCCTACACAAAATATGTTGACATACACAAGATAATATTAATTTCTTGAAAAACATAATAACAGCATGATTACTCATAAAAATATATACACTATTTATTCAGTAAAATGAAATGTCAAGTAAAAAATACATGCATTTGTTACTAAGTGGTATAAGAAGTATATTTAATACTGGATCAGGGAAAATACATGCATAGTAAGAAAAGTATATTTAGTACAGGGTTCAATGAAAACAGTCTGGGAGGAAAAAGAAGATATAAACTGTGATCTTGTTAACAAGTCCAAAGTACTGGAACTACAATTGTTATATGGTGAACCTGACAATATCGTATGGCTTTTTCAATGCATGTGTTATGTGTTCCTTTAGTGTTACACTGGATCAATCTGCCAGGTCTTCTTGCAATTACATATCTTGCTGTTCATATTGTTATCTCATTGATAGGTCCTGTATTCTGTCTTATGTTTTTCATTGGTACAGATTTGACACTGAATACACCTGGCACATATGTGGCTGCATGCTTTAATAGTGGTGTAGATATTGATAAATACAAGCTGTCTTATAACCTGGTTCAGAATTAAGAAATTATGATATGTCTTTAAAAAGTAATCACAGTCAATCTGGTCATTGTACTTGGGAAGCAAGGGGTCCCAGATGGCACTTATAAAGTATAATATTTACCATGAATACAAAGTACAACACTTATCACCTATGGCTTATCAACAATTAAAGGCTTCACCAGCAACAATGGTCATATCAGCTGGTTGATTGTTATGTATTTACTGAAAAGCATTTTCTGTTCAGCAAGTATAACAATACGCCATGATTATAGGGGTGGTCAGGTTAGTGGAGAGACTGTTAGGAAGGAGTTTATTGTATGGTAACACATAATTAACCCAGTTGTTGAATTTTTTAAGATATTTGAGCCCCCCCCCCCCCCCCCAGGGCCAAACAAAAAAATTCAGTAATAAAACTATTACTATCAGAATTAATATTAAGAATAAATACAGTATTATATATCAGGTTATGATATTTATATTATACAAAATATACATGTTTAAATATATATATATACATAGAAATATACAATCAGGTTAGTAATTGTCTCATGTTATCCTCTGTTAATAAACTACTGTAACTTTGAGTTATTGCTACTACTACTACAACTTATCTATAAAAATATTTACATTTACTAAAATCATGCAGCCATCACCTGTGGCTGTGCTAATATCTGAACTGCTGTCTCCTGTGTCTGTAGCTGTCTTGTGTACTACTGGATAAGAAACTATCACTGGAATATTTGCGTACGCTTCCTGCTGTGTGTGGCCTCCGACGTGGGGTATATCCTGAACAAACAGTCATACACTATCAGCGAACCAAACACCTTAACCTACCAAACATGCACTACTGTAACCTGGACACACAAAATGTCAAACATGTACAAACAGTGACCTAAGTACACATTCAAATATCAAGATAACAATGTACAATTTCATATCTCAGCAACATTATGTCCATTTGCTTGCTCATGCAGATATGGTTCCCCACTGTCTGATATACCAGATAAAAAAATAAAATTACATTACGAAAGAGACTGTGGGGTCTTGAAACACCACTACCTGTTAATTTATATAAAAAACAGTTCTGGTTATCTGAGACCTCTTTATTAGAAGTCCATCATTTCAATCAAAATCACATATCAATCAAGTATTTATTCTGAGAATAAATCATATAATTTTATGATATACAAGAATTCATTAGAATGGATTTCTGAATCACTTAAGAAAATCACTCCACACACATCAACTGCAACTTGATACAGTGGTTGGCTTCAAATTTGTGAAGTTAAAATTTTGCTGTTTCCACTTTTTCAGTGTTTAACAAGGATCGATTTTTTTGCGATCTCTCCATACAGTAAACTTACTCATATATTCTTTGCTGGATGAATTATTTAATATGTAGGCAAAAATATCTACCATTAGAGATGGAGTTCCAGGGAAAATCTAGAATTGTACTTCCTGTCCATCATAAGCAGATAATGAAAAATTTCTCATATTACAGGTATTTATAGTATCAATCTTTGACCTATGGATTACATATTAAAAGATCAATTAACATTAGTAATATCATGATTTTGCCTGGCGATGCCACAAGCATACCAGTAGATCATGTGTATGAGATATCATCGAAGCTATAGTATGAAAGAATGTTTACCTATGTGGATGGGGCATCTTATTCAGGATGGTTTCATTTTCATGATAATAACACTTTCACACGAATTTATATAAAAAATTTAGAACCATCACAAACCAAAAGCCAACCACAGTATTCCAATTCTAAAATTGCTAAAGAAAATATATAACAATGGGTATAAATCAAACATTTTAAAAGAAAAATCAAATATACAGTTAAACCTCATGGTGTCTATAACTTGTCAAATACATAACTTGTCAAATACTACTTTGTGCCAAAGTCAAAAGTTTAAGATCCAAAAAATTAACCAAACACAATGAAACCTCTTGTTCTGCGGTCTCCTAAATTGTGATAGACACCTCTCTATTACAGACACTTTAGGCAGTGCCACAAAATACTGACTCAAGAGTTTTGTAACCCTTCTAATATCAACAACTCTATTAAGAACATCACAATTAAGTTCTGCCAGTTTCCATAACAATGAGTTTCTACTTCAAAGTTTACCACCAAGTATAATATTTGTGCTGAATCTTGAGATTTTTTCCAGTGTGTTTCTTAGATCTCCATGAGATTTAACTGATCAACACCAACTAAGAACAAAATCTTGAATACAAAATGGATAAATATAAATCAACAGCATTCTTGGTTAAGACTCACTTGACTCAGTGTTGTTGTCCTTGTTACTAGTCTTGTACACATTCATGACTAAAGCAGCATCAGAATTCTGAGGAAACGTCTCACCAGGACCAGGATACCTAAAACAAAGGATCCACTGCTTGTGTACTGTATTTACTGTAATACCTCAACCCCTCTAATTATTCAACCAACAACCTTTCATGGATGATAATTTTTAAAGTACCTCTCAATTATGACTACTAGACAATTATAGAGTAAGAATAAAATAAAAGTGATGTCATCACACACAGCCTGAGAGGGAAGACAGAGGGGATCATGACTGCTATACAGATAACCGTTTTAATAGCTAAATGAAATCATTTGTGCAACTTGTTTGATTATAAAAGATATTCTAAACATGCATGGTCAAAAACCATGGTATTTATAATGTATAAATGCTGCATACTTTATATACTACATCTAACTTTCTTTCAGTACCTGCACCAACAGTAACAATTCAAGCAGCAGAGGGAGGGAAAAAGTGTATAACTCAAGCCACGGCTTAAGATGGAGAGTTTACAGTTCCCTTCTTATGTAACCATTATTCCTATACATGCATCTGGCCTCATAGCTAGGGGATGTAAATATTATTTGCAAATTTGATTTCAAGGGTCACATCTTTCAAGAATATAGATTCATTTCCCCGTGGAATTGTAAGACAACATAATTGAACAATTTTTAATGATTCATTAAAGAATGCTATTTTGTTTCAGTTTCTTCTACAAGCTGTGACTTGTTTCTCATAATAATGATTATAATTAAAAATAATAAAGTCTGTGCCACAAACTGGTGTATAAATTTACTTGTAATCTGTGTGAAAATTCCAATGTACACTGACAGAAACCATTTTAAATATAGAGAAAGAAATTTTTACATGTTTATTGATATTTTTGAAAGTAAGAACTCTGCTGCCTTTATAAATTCATGGATTGACTCTTACAGGTAGGTTAACTGCTGCAAGTTTAATAAAAAACATAAGATAGTTCACAGCTGCCAGGAGAGGATATATATGTATACTGCATGTAGTTTGTATATTAATAATAAATTTGCACAGCAGAAATACATCAATATGCTAGAATATTGATTATATGTCTGTCAGTTATTGCCCACTTGGCAACTGCTGAGCACTGCATCAAAAGTGCTCAGCAGGCAATGACCCACCAATGCCTAGCAACATGGTCAGGCAAGCACGCACTGGCTTAGCACAGTTATACAGGAGTGACTATCCGTACAGAGGATAAATGCCGTCTCCCCAGCGCAAGCAATTGGTTAATTTGACTTCTAACTCCTGGTCTGCAAAAAAATTATTTAAAGTAGCATCTGACTTTTCCTATAAATTTAATGATAAATTCTTAACTTGTCTGTCTTATAAGACAGGTGAACATCTAACCAGACCTAAGAGTCAGTAAGAATATTCTTCATCTTACTTAGGAAGAAGAATATGCCTAAACTCAGGGATGAATTACTATAACTGACATCAAAGACTCCTTTGATTGGAGTATAGAACATAGCATTAAAAACACATACACTAATGATGTATTCAATACCAGTGGTGTCATACTCACCATGGATTCTGATACAGATGTGTGTGTCTGTCTTCTACTGCCTGTCTGAATTCTCCCAGCTAAAAAAAAAAGAAAATGGTTATACATGTATTCTGGATTCTCTCAAAGTGGAGAATCCAGTGTCTGAACCCCCCCCCCCCCCCCCTCCTCCCCTCCCCTGCTTTGAGTTTGAGCTGCCTCTACCTTTTTCAATATTTTTCATACCTAATTTTTACGGCCTGGACATCTCCCCCCCCCCTTCTTAGATCGGAGGACCATTTTAGGTTTACTTATTAGTCTTCCTTGGTGTGACCCTCTGCTTATTTTGCAGTTTTTTTATTCTGTAAATCATACAATACTCATGCAATCCCAAAAAGGGCCAGATATTTCTTATTTTATAGTAACTGACAGATGTAATAATTATACATGAAAGCAGTCATATATATACTGCATGGTATAATACTTATTTACTAAGTGGACAAGTAGTTTACTTAATATGGCATAAAGGACTAGAAGAAACATGACAAAACTAATTTTAAAGCAAGCAGTGGAGAATTTTCTCTGTTACATATTAATAACAGATTATGCATAGAAGAAATATATTATAACAATACTGATGTCAAAGAAAAAAGCCTGAGATCAACTTTATATAAGCAACAGAAATTATTATCATGGTAACATAGGTAAGATATACTACATGAACATGAAAAACAGATTCATAATGAGTTATAAATAGAGAATGGTTGTTCAAATATAAACTTGTTTATTTTTGTCAGCAGAACATGATAGGCTATACTTACAGTGATTTGAGCACCAGTGTTTGGTACAGACCAGTCCGCATACTGGGGTATACCCCACCCCACTTCCCCCACACAGGCAGTCTTGGGGCGAGGAGGGGGCATCCCGCTGGCGGGTCTCCACAAATATGCCACATCACTGGTTCCCTCTGGTGACATCGTTCCTTCTCCTACATAGTGGTGCTCCTTCTTCACGGTAACCCTGTGATCTCTAATGCCATCTGGGCCTGAAAATAACCATTCCATGCTGACTGGTTTTTAGCTCAGGATCAAATTAAGACCTGTTTTTTAAGTTCAATTAAGAAAGAAATCAGTATATTTGATTCTCTGCTCTATTTTATCTTGATCCTGTCTGTTCTGTTCTTCCAAATGTAGTCTTCAGGATATGTGCTGTCAATTACTTTGAAAATTTGATGCTTTGGATCTGCAACACTTTTGAAGTCCCAGATCAATAGCTTTTTCAAAGTTGATAATTTGCAATTTTCAGTTGTCTTAAGGTCTAACTCACTCACAGTAAATGACCAGAGGATAAAGATTTGTAGATACTGCAGTCTTTGAGACAAGGTGGCAGAACTTTCAGTGGTGGGAAATCTTGCAGAATCAATTATTCCTACCAATTCAGCAAACTTTTCATAAGAGATCCTCTCTCTAAAGCAGTTCTCAGATATTGACGAATGCTTGAGGTTTTGGATGAATCTAGCTAAGAGCTTGTGGCCACAATGGCTAGGCCAATAATAAGCCAATATCTTATAATGACTCTACTTGATAAAATATTGACCGCACTTCAGCAGACAGCTTGCAGCAAACCTCTGGCCTCTGGTTCACAACTGACGATCGCAAGATAAAGTTTGAGAGCTTCTGGGAGAGTACTGTTGAATTCACCTGTATCAATCTCATGCAATATATCTGTGTATTGCAAGTATTTGGTATATGTATAATTTCAACACCAATCCTATATAACAGCTATATAACACCACTGGTCACGTATGTACAGTCTACAGCCTAGGTGTCCTTTTAAAGGCAACACACAAATGATAAATGCCAGGCGTAAAGCAATATCACCAACACTACTAGCTGTCACTCATATCACCACATTAATTTGCATATGCAAATATAATCACCGCCTACATATAATACTGTTAAGCCAATGTTCTCCCTGAAAATGGTCTTAGTATTACAGCTAGGGGAAACAGTACAATCACACTCTGGCTAGGACATGGGGTTTGCTCAGGATTATGATTACCCTTGCTATAATCTACACTGGCTGAGTCCCTAGACATATAAGTAAACATTAATGTGCATACAAGTATTACATTCTTCTAGCTGACTTGCTGATGTGGGTGCTTTGTGTAATGGCTGACCAGAACCCTGTAGCTAATACTAGCTATTGAAGGCTCAATCCAGGAGTCACGCACTGCATGTAATCAAGCCAAATGCTAATGACTTAATTGTTCACCTGATAGATTGCCAGCCTGCATGAACAAGCCTACACATATTGTTAATACTGTAAATGAGGTAACTTGAGGTCACTGAACCATGGACACAAATGACCTTTATGACAAAACATAATATATGTATATATATACAAACCCATGTACCTGGTCACGGGGGATCTGATAGCTATACCTAGTTGAAATGTCAATTATTTAGTTGCCATTATTAATTAGAAAATAGCCATAGAGTATAGTGTAATACAATTGTTCTAACATACCATCAACAGCTTAAAATGGCACAGAGCCTCAGATAACAGCACCCATATCAAATAACTTCATATATATTCTGTAATTATAAGGCAAAAAAAAATTAAGGTTTGGTTCTCAGACACTTTTTTTCAGAAATCAATGTGGGCAGGTGATTTTTTTTTACCTCTTTTGTATGTTTTGATAAGAATGTCATATGATCAGGGAAAAGCATGATATTAACAGATCTTTTTGCTAAACAAGTAAAAGCACTGCAAAACAAAGGAAATTTTATCAAAATGGTTTTATTTTATCTTCTTGAAAGAAAGTCCTGTTGGAGCTCAAAATTGGTAAGTTTCTATTGAAAGTCAAAAATCAACAATCTTTCATATCAGAATCAGATGAAGGGCATCCACTGCAGCAGATAACATGTACACATATTTAAAAAAAAGATTTCAAATGGCCAATGGTTATTGAATATTGCACACTCAGGAGAGAGACCAACAAACCAATTGCAATATTTATAACCCCAATACATGTATATAGTTGGAATCAATAACATGCAAGTTGCTCAACTGCAAATTCTACTTTATATTTATGATATCATCTGATATTTTATATAATGCCATTCTATATTTTTATATAACATTATTATCTTACATCCATGCTGCATAAATACAAACCTAAAGTGTCCCAATCACCTATTTATAGAATGCTGAGTTAACACAATAAATAGTCTTCTTTTTTAAAATAAGTTAGTACCTGCCAGAATAATGTTCTGAAACCGTTGGCTTACTCCTTTTCAGGAGTGTTAAAAACAGTGGAGGTACCGGATGGGATCACAGGCATAAACATAAACACATCACATGGGCCACAACACCTGACAATCTGGAGATGCCCTGACTGACTTTGCTGGCCCATAAAATGTAATACATGTTCCCGCTGGCTGAAACATCACATATTGCAGAGACTCAGGCCTGGGACTGATACATGGCCTAGCTGTGCTACCCTTGTTATTTCTGTTGAGGTCCCTGGACCTATCATACAAATCTGTTGCAACAGTTTGTACAATGAATTTACATTCGGCCCATGTACCATAATGTCCATCCAGCAGAGATATATACATTAAAAGAAGACATGAAGTTAGTTTGGACTAATCTTTGTTTGGGATCTGTCAGGCATGATAAAAAATAAAACCTCTGGTCAAGCAGCCTTGTTATTGTGAACAGACACAAGTGGCCTGTGTTTACTAACATGTAAAACCACAGCAACGCGTTGAACAGCTCAAATGGAGGTACTCACTCAGAGACCGTGTGCTGGGATTGTTTTGCCTGATGGTCTTGAATGGTTTTGCCTTAAAACTTTTGTATAAAGCAAAAGTGAACTGAAAGTGTGAAAGAATAGCATAATATTGCTCCTGATTATGTCCCTTTAAGATTACTACATGTGAATACCTGCATGAGCAAATTGTTCACTACAGAGCTTGAGTTAATCATGCAAAATAATCCTGATTTACCTAGGGTTTTGCTTAACTGTATATAAATAACCAACAAAAAGGCTAAACTTGATGCTCCAATTTTTGGTGGACTTTTTTTGCCAATATAAACCTGGTCCTAATGTTAACATTTGTTGCTATGGTAATTTGTGTTACAGCACAGCTTTCCAAATAAATTCTTTAATTTTGTGTTGACTATAATTACACCATTTCAAGAACTGAAGTAATTTTGGTATTTTCTAGGCAAGCTGACAAAATTCGAAGTATACTTAACTAAACTAAAAGCTAAACTAAGTTTTATATATATATATATGTATATATATATATATATATATATATATAATATTTGCAAGAAAGATAAATTTGACTGGTGACTATTACTTAGTTACCCTTAATCGATCCATGTTAATAAAAGTTAAAAATCAAGTTTCTTTTGATTTTATAAAAAAAATACCCACAGAAATGCCAATTTATAGCATGTATTTAAAAAAAATGTCAACACTATGGGAGGGGCCGGGATTCCCCCTCCCACACCCTCCACCCTTTGGGCGTTGCCCCCTCATTATCCTTCGCTCTGACAAAGTATGATTAAATACTGCCCCTTTCAAACTTTGCTCAGGCTATGGCCCTGTATATATATATCATTATATCAATATATGTCATATAAAATTTACGGGATGGCAGCCATGCAGGCAGACAATATGTGGCCATTAATGATTAATAGGCATTTGTGTATTATAATATGAATAAAATATTTTAATGACAGAAATAATGCTTGTATTTTAATTTAAAGATGAATCTCCCAATATGTCATTAAACCATTTAAATCGGTAGCAAAGTTTTAATTATCACAACAAAAAAAATAATTTATATAATAACAGAAGCCCCATGCCAATGGTGATCACCCATTTTGATGAGAACTTTGGCCAGAAGGTGGAGCTCTTACCTGTGAATAAAACTTCTCCATTTCCTAACCTCTGCGTGTGGTGGGCAGAGACGAGCCATGATATATCAGACTCGTTACCCGTGCTTTCGGATTCAGCCGTGTTGTTGAGATATAACGTCTCTCCCGGCATCTTTAGTTAATTATCGAGTTCCTACCTTCCGATTTCAAAATATAAACACAAACCACGTGAAAGTTTCCAATATGGCGGATGTAAACGTCACCATGGGAATCTCCAAACCTCGTTTTCAGGTCGAGGTGTGGATTGCTTAGCAACAGCCGCAGTGACAGCCAGAGAAACTGGTGTTTTTCTACTGTTTAATCAAATTAGAGCACAGGTATGGTGTTTCATATATATTTGTTATAGCTGCAATGGTTTGTTCTGGTCAGGTTCATCATTTAGATTGAATTTTAGAAGAATGCGGCTGGAAATAGAATAAATTATGATAAATACCCTATTATCGCTCAGCAATAATGACCACTTTTCAGTTCTCTGCAGTGTGAGGTCAATATAATTGTAAAATAATTCTAATAGGTCACATTACGCTCCTACTTTATTACCGTTCATTAACCGATTTTACATTAAATTTAATATATCTAGCCATGTTACCATCTCCAGCAAAACTGGAACCTGTCACAAACCAGCCAAGCAAGGAGTGTGAAGGACTGCCCTACACGTACTGAAATTAAAAATAAATTAAAGGTCTTCTTAAATAATGATTAATACTATATTACTAATAACTATTGTCTTTTCGGCAGAACTATAGAAACCGGGCTTCAGCCTACTGCCGGTACCTTATGCACAACGGGTGTCGCATAATAAATTGTTTCCTGAAAAAGGCTGATACATATTATTTTCCTGAGAAGTCTCGATTTAATTTTGCTCATAATTGGAGTTTATTATATTAGAGGAGGAGGGGTCCGGGGAACCTGGGTTTCCCGTCTGAACGGGGGTGTGGGGAGAGCAGAGCCCCCACCTAAAGCTTAATTTTCCTGTTCAAATAATAAATGGTTTCCCATTTTCGCGATAGATGGCGCTTCTATTGCAGATATAAATGAACAAAACTCGCTCTTGCTGGTATCTCGTCCTCACGGCTCACTTAGTAGCATGTAGGGCTCCTAGTCTAGAGATTGTAGGTTCGATTCCCGATTCAGGCGACTTCTGATGCTTAGTAGTTGTTTATGTTGGAAGAGTTGAGTGTAGGGACATCTACAGGGAAAAGTAGGAGTTAAAATAGGGAATGAGAGAAGACAGTTTTATTTATATTTTCCTCAATAGAAGCGAAGCCCGCGTTCTATAGTGGCTCTGTCTTTTCTAGTACCTGTGTTGCATGTTTTTCTAGGATAATAAGTGGAGCAACTACAGAATCAGTCACGCACTGTCTTGACAAGCTATATGTGTATACCGATGTACGATATGATGATAAATATTCAGGTTATGAAGAAGTAAGAGGCAGGTAAAAAGAAGTGACAAAATTAAGATACATGCAGCTAAATATAAAAAAGTTTTTGGAATACACAAATGTTATGCCTTAGAGAGGTGCATGAGTTTAACTATAGTTGTGCCTAATTTTTCATACATGTTAAGTACTTTGTGAGATAGTTCACAAATATCTTGCACAGCGGGCGTAGGAGCTATTCTGACAACAGCCTGAGTAAAAAATAATGTCTTACCTTGAATTGAATTTCTATAAGACAAATAATCCAAAATATGACAGAACAGTCATCAATGTTTGCAACATATTCATCACCAGTGAACTGAGAAATAAACCAGCCATCCCAGTTGGTAACAACGGACAATGTGACATGACTCATATGTGACTGACCTTTGTGATGTCTGTGTGACGTCACTCTTCTATTATGGTACCATAGACATGGAAAGACTTTGATGGAGATAAACGTACTGTTTAGCCGTGACAACCCAACTCAGTAGGCAATCGGATAATTGGGCTGGTAAGCCTACTCGAGTCGTGATACTAGTAATATGGAGGAATGTATCGCAGTGGTCTTGCATCTGGTTGCATTCATATTGTGGTAAACAGCCCATATTCTCAATATTAGGCTTAGAATGGTGAATAAACAGAATAGTATACAAGTGAGCTCACAGCCCAAACTGAAACACAGTCTCCATGGACACGGGTCATTTCCTGTGTCACCCGCAAGTTGCCTGCACCATGTAACCTGTGCGAGCCATGCTTGTGTTCATGCGGTCATAAATTCAACAAACATGCCGAGGGGTTTACCAATGTGCTGGGTTAAACAGGAACTTTTCTCGCTCATATTTTGTATAATTAGAGAGTACCAAAAAAATGCTAACGAATGGTCTGGTTTATGTTGATTGACAGTGTACCTGTAGCCCATAAAGCGTTGTCAGAAATGACGAAAATATTTGCATCTTCATAAGGCCTTATAATGCGATCCTCAGACATAGATGTCATGACACTCTGGCGCCAGTAATCTGGTCGTAATGCCAGAGGGTCAACATGACGCTACGTACTGTTCAGCTATATTGGAAAGACGTCATCCTTGGTCCAACAACAAAATTAAATAATAATAATAATAATTTAATAATATTTTATTTTATATAATGTAAAATCCCCCGAAGTGCTCTAAAATGCTTTACAACACACAAACTGAAAGGATTAAAAATTGCATTAAAGTACTTTTGTATACACATATCATTAAAAGCAGCTGTTAAAACACAAGAGCAAAATATCATAGTAAATGTGCTGAATGATTCTAGTGAAATCAACAGGATCACAAATTAAATACTTTGAAATAAATATCTGATTACTTAACACCAAATTGGCAGGAAACCTGCAAATATGTGTTTGAACAAAAATTATTTGTAAAGAATTTTTGTAAAATAGCTATCACGAAAAACATACTGACAAGGATCTCGGGACAGACTATATTAATAGGTCATACTATGCTCCCACTTTCTTCCTGCTTCATCGACCTATTATAAAATTAGGATTATTTTATCATAGCCATGTTTCCATTGCCAGAAAAACGGATACCAGCTCAGCTATGACCGCCCTAGAGCCAATGTAAATATTACATTTGCTTGCACACCGCTGGCACCCAGGCCAGTATTCGTGGGGTATGCTGTCAGCGTTTAAAAATATATATAACAACAATGTGGTCTCCGGGCAGTCCTCCCTGGACTAGCTGGTGACAGGACTCCATATTCCTGGAGATGGATTTGCATTTTTCGGCAAAAACCAGTTTTGGTTTGTTATTATAAAGGGAAAGGTTTCCTAAAACAGAACTGTATTTGTATTTTAGAGTGAAGCCTCAGTCTCAGGGCAGTTTGGTTGTGGGCCATCACGATCTAATTCTTCCATGAACATGTTATTAAACATTTTTTTTAAGTTCTGTGAATAATAGTTTAAACCAGCAAGATAGCAGCAAAATAGAATTTAAAATTATATACATGTAATTATATTGGTCTTACAAATCACCCTTCCCTCTGGAAGATTTATAAAACTCTGAACTGTGAGTCTCATGGTATTTTCATGCATAAGGTTTGAGGAAGTAAAGAGTTAACCGAAGTTTATGTTAATTTTGATTTGTATGCAGATGCATAGTTATTATTTGTTAATAAGAAACTGTCTTTTATGCTAAATATGTAGTTGATCCAGGAAGAAGTTGCTTCATATTGATTTGATTCATGCATGTGGTTTATAAACTCAGGACTTACAGGAATAATGGGGTAAGCATCTGTAATGCTCCTGATCTCTTTCAAACACTCCATCCTTTGGATTCAAGTGTCTGATGGGATGGGAAATTTTCTGGCAGCAGGACAGACAGGATCAACTTTGCCCTCAGCAGTTGCTGACCACTGCCAGCAGCCTTAAACAAACAGCCACAAAGTCAGTTTTGTAAACATGGCGCTGACAACTGATCCTTACAAATCATTCTAATAAAAAATCATATAATGACACAATTTCTCATCTTATAATGATACCGGATGACAGAAACTACAAAAATATTCAATTTTACATTCAAACTTTGATACTGATCATCTCTCCTTTGTACGCTCCAAATTGAGATGGGACTCTCAAAAATATAGTGGCCTGAGTGTCCCAGACTCTTCAGATTGTTTCTCTATTGAAAGCCCTGTCCATGCAAACATTTTTAGGTATTGAAACCCTTGATTTACTGGGTGGTTTCATTTGATGACCTCCTTTTTCAGCTATGGACACTGAATACCTCAAACGCCACTTTGGTTCCTGTCTGACAGAATGCCTGACAGAAATTTCTTTAAAGAGGCCACATGACCCAATAGAATTCATGTCTCAGTGGTTATACAAGTACATAGAGAACCAGGAATACCAAACAGAGGTAAGCGAACTAATTGATTTGAAGGAATCTGTCAAAAGCAGATATGAATACCAGCAATTCTGCTTCCAACCAGTAAATACATCTTATGGCTGTACTTAAAGGGCAAATGCGTGAGACATGATGTTGTCTTTCATAATTGTGGGACAAAAAAATAATGAGCAGCTTTAAATAAATTATTTTACCATTTCATTTGGGAACATTGTTTGTAATGGCCTTTAGAAACACTAAAATTATATAAATATAAGGAGAAAATTTGATTTCTAATCATGAATATTTGTCATAGACTAGAATAATTTAGATCTGGTAATGCAAAAGATTATTAAAGGTCTAACATGCGGCGTGGTTTTAATTTAATATTGAATTTGGAAGTATAAACTAGATCCTCACAGAGATAAATTATCTGATCAATGGACAAAGTAAGGTTGATGTTAATTTATAAAAGATACATGATTGTATTATTGCAAAATCAGGAAGCAAAAAAAGCAGAGCAGCTGAAAAAAGAACAGGCAGAGTACGAGCTGCAGCAGGAACGTCTGGCTAAGATGAAGGAAGAGCGAGAGAAGCTGGCCAAGGAAGCTGCGGAGAGGAAGAAGGTAAGGAAAAACGTGTGAGGTTGCTGAAGTGTGTTTGATAATCTAACATAGTAATAGGTGTCCCAGAATAATAGTAAATGGTACAGATGTTATAATTGCTTAAATTATAGATGGACAGTTGATATTATTTAAAAAATCTTAATAGTCCTTTGACAAAGATTATCTTCAGAGATATTGTATTCTGGTAAATGACCAGTAAAAAATCTAAATATCTGAATATCGCATTCAGTGACCCAAATTTTTATATAGTAAATTTGAGATAGCTCCCAACTATAAAAATTATCAGTCTCCCTAAAAAATCATGGTTGTATTAGCTTATGTGGAGTGAGTTTGAAAAGAATTCTCTCATATCTTCTCCAGAAGAATTTGGAACACTGGTCAGAAGTTTGAAATGCTAATGGGAAGATATTGAAACACTGATCAGTATAAATTCACTTACTCAAAGGCCATAGTTATCACTTGCATAAAAACAGGCCAGATATTGTAATTTGTATATGTGAATTATTATTAAAAGCTCAGCTTAATTAAACAGTTTTTTATGTTTATTTTATATCCACATTTTTATTCAAAATAATTTTCACAAGATATAAATGGAAAATTCAATTATGTAATTGTGATACATATTAGGCAATAGTTGTATGCTATCTGATCCTAGTCTTTCACTAACAATATTGAAACTATTGCAGTGTATTTGTATTATTAATGAATGCTTGTCACTTATGCTTGTTGCATATTTAATCAAATGAAATCACACGAGCTTGGATGTATTCAGTAATTGTTGTTTTATCTTTTTGTGGATTATCTTTGTGGTAATGTTTGTAATTTTGACACTTGTTGCTTGTGACTCAAAGGTTCATGCACACACAAGATTTGACACCCAATTGTTGGCACACATGCTTTTAGACAGGAGAGATATCAATGACAAAAACAGGAGAGGACCTGACCACAGTGGGTTTTTTTAGGAATCAAATAACTACATACATCATGCTGAATGCATATTGTCATATCCATATTGTGTTATTGTTTCAAGTCAATTAAATTATGATAATATTCCACCAATCAGGAGACCATTTCTCAGTATTGCGGAAGTATTACTACAGTTACTCCTTTGAATTCTGCCTTAAATTCTTACACTGAAAAAAGTGACAAATCTTTTGCTGTTTTTTTTTTCATGTACAGCAGAAATCATGTAATTTTCCATGACTAATTATTTGTTGCTTATTAATATTATGGATGCTGCACCCATTGGTAAACAAGTATTCCTCATGTCTTTAGTATTTCTTCTCATTCACTGGTATTATCATAATATAACATGTCCATTAAACAAAAGTAAAATCACATTGCCATATCTGCCCACTCCCAGTACTTTGAAAAAAATCATATACATGTATTCATTACATCCACCCTCTTATTTACTGTACCTAGTAATTTTGTAGTATGGTAAAGTAGGTCTTTTTACCATAGATTAGGAATTGAATGGTCTATACAAAGTGATGAAATAATACCTATCCACTTGTTTTAAGTCCTCTCAGAAACTTAGGTGTACATCATTACGTTTAATTTCCTTTGGATGTCATAAAGCCTTGGAATGAAACCGACTAAGTATACATCCTGGGTTAAGCTGTGTTTCCATGTATCCGCAAAAATCGTATTCGCAAAAGAAGTACGTACGTTCTATAGTGTGCAGTCCACAAAAACTGTTTCCATAAGTGTGTAAGTTTTTCTTGTGGATACCCTTTCACATGCCTCTTTTGAAACTGCAAGGACAACAGGCAGAAAGAAGGTCAATACATGGCCCCGGGGCACTGTTGGGAAATGTAGGCATTTTTGCAATCCGTGAAACAGATGAATCGCTCACCGATCGGTTTCGAGGCTGTCCGTTTTTGCGGATACGCATGCGGAGCACGTTAAAATGTACATATGGAAACAGTTCATCTTAAAAAGAGGGATCCAATTTTTTGCATACGAGACTTATGAGATTTACGGATGAATGGAAACACAGCTTTATCAGGCATGCATATATCAAGCATATATTCATATGGGAGTGGGGGGGGGGTGGAATATATTTATAAGGCCCGCAACATTTCTGTAATATTAAATGAGACTGAGCATTTCTATTATCTAATTGGATATATCATGGGATTGTACATCTTTGTGAATGGAATGGCTCCTGTTATCAGGCAGAGGAGGAGGCTGCAGCAGCGGAGGCAGCCAGCCGGGAGGGTAAAGACCTGTCTCAGCTTCCAGGCGCCCCATCCCTCCCCACAGTCGCTGAGGGGGAGGAGCCTACAGAGACCCCCCGTATTGCTGTGCAGGGTGAGGACGACCCGGAGGGTCAAGGGGAGGGCGGGGAAGCAGAGGGACAGGAGGTATAACTATGTTCATCAGGTGGTAGCCGTAGCCTGGGCTTCATAGACGCTGTACACTTGCTTTTCTAGCTGCACACAGCACTGGTAGGATCACAGTCTGCTGCATGAGAGACTGCTGTTCTCCTCTGATCTACCAATCACACTCATCATTTATTAACCTGCTGCATGTATATTTTTCACTCTTTCTTATTGTCATTATTAATCATGTTTCCTTGGTTTTGCTTGTAGATACATACATTATCCATATCTCATATGTTAATTTTCTTATGCCTATATATCAGGTATGAATTTCTTTATATTTCAGGTGTGAATTTCCTTACACCTGTATTTCAAGTGTGATTTTCCTCTCACCTGTGCTTCAGGTGTGAATTTCCTTGCGCCTTTATTTTGGGTGTGAGGCTGATCTTAGCCACATACCATTTATAAATTATTTCTAAGGTATTTGTAGATATAGAAAAAGCTGTCTGCATTTTGTTTTTATTTGAAAATTTTCAGTTCAAGCTAGCTAGGGGTTCTTCTTTATATTTTTCTTTGACACTATGGCATAAAAGTTATGAGCTTTCAGAATTAACCAGATTCCTGTAGTTTTATATAGTCACACTGTAGAATTTAGATGTACCTTCTTTGCCAATTTATGTACCTTCTTTGTAAAATATCTCTCTTTTAAAAATAATTTTATATTTATAAATGTCCTGTCACATTCATGAGGATGATTCAAATAGATTAGTAAACAGGAATTTATAGAATTATACAGATTATTTAAGCCAGATTACTTAAATGTTGCCCATAATCACACTTACAAATAGATATAATTAGAATACCTCTTTTGCATGGATCTGACCTGACTGTATGCTGTATATTTGCTTATAATTTTGGTAGTTGGCTAATAATTATTGCAAGACTTGATTTGTGAATGTCAGTCTGGATAATTACCTGCAAAATTTGGCCTCAGAAATAATTAAGAGTTAAATGCTTGAAGTGTGCATTTCAGCCTGTGAATTTCAGTTAAGTCAGTTGTAATATGGCTTTGTTATTTATTGTACATATGTATACATATATACCGGAAATCTCATTTCTGACAGACTTAATCTTTATTCTTAATCCGCTGCCTAATCAACACTTAATGGGCTCATGGTTGCACTATATATTATATTTGATTTTTTTAAATCCTATTTTAAAAGTGTATGGAGCCTCTCTATATACATGGAATAAGAGTTGTATTGATTCCTTACTAGATTCTATTTCAATATTATCTATAACATTGAGTTTAATATCAGTATTAAATTATTTTTTATTTGTAAAACTGAAATAATAATATTTAGAGAGCATCACTGTATGAGGGTAGATATGTGTAATCATACCTTTGCTATGTGTTATAATTTACTGTAGAATACATAAAGTCGGCAGTTCAAGAAATTGTGGAAATAACCTCACAGCAAGCTTAGGTTATCTAGAAAAAAATTGCATATTAAATTTAATTTATGCCACAGTATGACTTAACTATTTTAAAACATAAGGTTCAATAAACCTGTTAATGCAGGCTGAGGCAGCAGCTGAAAAGCCGGCAGAGGAGGAGCAACCAGCAGCCGCTGAGACGACAGACGAACCAGCAGCAGAGGACGGCAAGGCTGCAGAAGCCCCGGCAGAGGGCGCCACTGAGGAAACCACAGAAGAACACACAGAGGAACCTAAAGAGGAATCTAATGCATAAACCTCCTTACTGTTTATGATACTTGTCTTATATCTGTTTATGGGTCCCCAAAGCTGTTTTGTGCTGACTTTATAGTGCTCATGCTACACTGTGCAGCCACAGGAAACTGGAAGTGAAAGGATATGTGGACAATGGTCACTGCCATGAGCGGTCCTTTGACCTTCTTGTTTCAATCTACTGTGCCATTCTGTGATATTTATCATTTAACCAGGGCACATGAGTTTTTAGTTGTTTTTGTTCAGTTGAACCTTTGCCTCCTTGCCCTGCATATTATTCAGACTTCAAGACATGGAAGACCTTATGATATGGAGACTGAGGATGAAATGTCTACCATTGACTGGTGATGCTGACCCTGTGAAAGAGCTCCTTGTTTTATTGACTTCATCATGCTACAGTTTTATACTTAATATAGATTTAGTTTCCAGCATGAACAGAATTCCTTCTTTAACATGATGATGAAATGTATAATTTCTTTCTCCTACTGTTTTCAGTGACAGCAAGTATCCAAAGCCAAGCCGTGAAGCAAATAAAACTCAGCAGTTCAAGCACAGAACAATTTGGGTCATACTTCTAGTTGTTTGTTAATGACACTGAAACACTAGTCTCTCAACTAGTGATGCATTATACATATAGATCAAATAAAATGTGCCTCCGTACACATTATTTTTTGGTACCATCTTAACTGAATAGTATGTCGATACACATGACAAATCATGCGAAAAGTTTGTGTGCATGTTGCAAATGCATTATTTGTGTCATTTCTGTACTTTTCATTATATAATATATATATATAATATAATATATTATATATAAATGTATATATTCTTTATCCATGCGTAATGTTTTCAAAAGTGGCCATGTAAATAAATGTCTTGTACAGTCATTTTTCGTTAATTCTTTTATTTTTAATCATGATCAAAATGTGTGTTAGTTTGACTTAATTAAGTAAACCAATTGTCACTGCAATCCCTCCCTGTATTATGTTTTTTGCCAACTAGGATAGTACTTGTCAGAAATACAAGACTCAGAATTTCAGCCTTCATCGACCTATCAAACTTGTCAGACTATAAGTAATTATAGTTTCAGAATTTTCACTTTAATATGTAAATATAATGCAATTTAATGCCTTGATTTAGATAATCATGTTAATGACTTCTGTGCTGGCTAATGCTTGCTTTACATTGAGCTTGAAGTCATCTTTGATGCCAGATGGCAGAATCTGTGTCTGTGTCCACCTATTCTTACTTTGTGAGATGCCCCCCATACAGGAACTTTTTCTAGATGATCTGATATTTACAGTTATTGTCTGATTTTTACTGCTTTAATGTTACATAAGTGCTTATTTTACTTATATTTGATTCCCACCTTTTCTGAAAGATTAATGACCCCAGAATAATGCAAAAGAAACGCATGAGAGGCATTGCCTTGTGAAAAAAAATATTATGAATCTTTACACCTTCTTGATTTTAAAGATATTTTCTTCCCTAAATCTTAATTTCTTTTCAATAGCAGTACCTTTGAAAGGAGCTGTAAACCTTAGAAAAATGAAATAAAAATAAGGCACATTGTGATAATGGCATACCCCTTGAGGTGTCTAGATGCGTGCTCTCTAAACATTGTTCAGAATATTTTATGGTGCACTTCAACAATGTTTAAGAATTAAAGCCACTGATACCAAGTCCAAACAAAACTATTGATCTAATCCATGCACATCCATGGTATATGTTTGAGATACTGTCAGGGTTTTATCAAGTTCGAAGTAAAATTGTGCTTAGAACATTGGAGCTACCTACCGCCCCTCTTTCACTACAAGTTGACTGACCCATTAACACCCCAGTGATATATCTTGCTGCCCTCGGCGGTAAGGACAGAGGGAAAACCTCATTTGGTTACTGGCGCCCGAATGAGATTTATGTATGCATGGTACCTCTCCAGCTGTTGGTGAAATATAGGTGGTAATCAGGTAGATATGCCTGCTTCTCAAGGGCTGGTGCAAATGAGCTGAACGTTAATCGACATTATTAAGGGGAAACTTTGCAGTAACCACCGCAATGGTATCCCGCTTTAATTATCAGTTCTAAACAAAAGACTGGCAATATAGAGGATGTTTCAGTTTAAAATTAACAACCATTCCAAATTCTTAAATACTACAAGGTTATGATCTTTTTGTGTCCGTTGCCTACGCCCGTCTCCTTTGGCGATAGCTTGTACTGCCGTACGAAGTCAGATTGTTGTATCTACAAAATGTGAAAAAAAGGCTTTGAGCGTGATTCTTTCACCACATGTGAGCATCAGATTATATTTAAATTAATCTGTGTATTGCAAGCATAATGCAGATGGACCTTTGGACCCACCTCAAAGTTTCAGAATGACTATATAAACTGCAGTTACATAGCACTTGTATTACTGCAGTATCTCTATACGGCATGTCCCTGATTAAGAGCAGGAGGTGACATTGTCAGTGGTACATCATTTAGATTTTAGTGGAAAACAGTTACAAAAATTTTAAACTTTGAGAGTTGTTTGAAAAATTTCTTAGGTATACTCCTTGTTTTTACAGAGTGCAAAAATCTAACCTCCGTTATAACACATCTGTTTTCATGAACAATATTCTTTTTTGTTGAGCTTTTTTTAAAATCAAGATCGAAATGTGTGTTGGTTTGCATCAATTAAGTAGGCCTAAATCAATTGTCAATGCAATCCCTCCTTGTATTTTTTTTTTTTTTTTTTTTGTTTTTTTTTTTTTTTTGTTTTGTTTTGTTTTTGCAAACCAGGATGGTACTTAACGAAAACACAAGACCCAAATTTGCCTGTCTCATCAACCCCATAAGACCTGACAGACTGTTAGAAATTACAGTTTCAGAATTCCTACTAAAGTATGTAAATAAAATGGAACTTAATGCCTTGATTCAGACAATAAAGCAAAGAACATCTGTACTTGCTGATGACCAAAAATTACCTCCCTTAAGACGCATCTGTTTTCATGTGATTACATAAATGTTTTATTTCCTTTATGTATTTAGGTATGGGAACTCAAGAACTCTTTCGATACCCTGAATTATTTTAGAACTCTCTGGAATAGAACTTTATATCCATAATGGGCTGGAATACAATGCTTCTAGTACTATAACTCAGATGATACCATACGCTATTTTAGAACAAGAGTGGTAAAAATGAAAAACTTACTCTCTACACGTTTTCTGAAAAGATAATAGATTCCTTCTCTCTCTCTCTCTCTCTCTCTCAACAGCAGTAAGTATACCATTTACAACGCCTAGCTGTCTTGGTCTTAAGCCGCATGATACTTTTACAAATACGGCAAACAAATTCCCACATATCTCAAAAAAATATTTCAGCAGAATAACGAAAAGTGACAAGATTCAAGAGGCTCTTTCGCTTCGTGCAAAAGAAAAATGTATCTAGCCAATTTTTTTTTTTTTTTTTTTTACATATAAGATGTTCTCGCTTTGTACTCTGGGAGACTCGCGCTCTAATTTAGAAACTGGCCAACAGATGGCTTTATGCACCCTAATATTGGCACCGAAGCACATTGCGCAGAATTGCATGAGTAAGAGACTGCTGGTTTAGGATTATAGGTATAGAAATAATACACCCTTTTGGCGGATTGTGGCACAGAGGTACATGCATGTGTGAAAATAATTTACATAACAACTTGCAATGTCTGTATTTGATGCAGAATATTTTCTTTGAAATGTGTTCGTGTGTTTTGGTTTATGGTTTCTGTTTGCAAGAAGAATTATGTTATAAAATGAGAAAAAACGGTAACAAATGGTACATTTCATTATGATTCTTGTACAATAAGGGTACATGACACCCCGCTTTGTGGGGGGGGGGGGGGTAATCGAATGCTACACATACTGCTGTACACTCATCTTGATCTGCTGCTTGGGTTTCATGAGGGTGAGCTTCCTGAGATTTCTTTATGATTTAAAAGACCGTGTTAAATAACAATACTGGTTTTATATGTGTAAATACGATGTATTCTTCACACAATTACATATATTTTTACGTAAACTATATACCATAAAGATACATAATATATGGATCGATAAATTTTGCAAATCTTAAACATGTCCGAATGAGATATGCAACTGAATAACGGAAAATTAACAAAATTGTTCAGTTATACATCTTTAGTTGTATGTTTCAAATATTTAGAACATTTTATAACATATTCAGTGAGGTTTAATGTTTTAAACTGATCGTGATTGCCTGGATGAATCACCACCATACCAACAAGTCTGTGGCCGCCACACTTTCATTGACCTTCATTTTAACGAGCCACTCTGACGTCTTTTTGATGAATAATGAAGAAACCTGCAGGTTCCGAAATCAAAACTGCCTATGAAAACCGACAAACAAAATATTAACAAAACACTGCACACATGCCGTCTGATCGCAAACACATGCACCAGAAATAGTATTTTATATATTGCTTTATTTGATTGGTCAAATTCTCGATGTACTCCCGGGAAGCAATGCTAAACGTTCCGTCTAGAACAGGCAATAGACCTGCTCCGGCACAAGTTCACACGACTCATGATATTGTTTCAATTACCTTGTTCATTATTCATAAAATAAACAACCGAGTGGTTCGCTGAATCAATGCCTGTGAAAGCGTGGCTGTCCCTGACTCTGTAGTATGAAAATGGAGTGAAAAGAAATATAACTTCTGATATAACAGCATTACGTATATGGATCACAAGACATTTCATGGAAGGAGGCCCGTAAAACTTTGTACCTGAGACTACCAACACCTCATTACATGTATAATCGGTCAATGTAAATGATCCTGTTAAAACACCTCCGCATTAGGCTGTTATCACCATACAAATTTTTCTGCCCAACAATTCCGTGCACGTTGATTACCCCGCATACGTAGCAATAGACCACAAATGTATTTTTCACTGTTTCCATCTTCTTTCCGATCCTTCTCCCTAATTGAAAATATTCTTGATATATCTGGTCTCCAAACTGAGCATGTTGTGTATACTTGTATATTTGTACATTTCCACCATACAGTGCTTCAGTTCGTCATTAAACTACATATCGTGTTGCTATCAAGGACAATGTTACCCTACCCCATTCTGTATAGGCATTTTTCAGTATTACGTTGCTTGAAACATAGAGGGTGAGGGTGCCTTGATAAATATTGTTTGATATGTCACATTAATACTTAGAAAAATGTTTAAAAAGCCTAGTACATCCTTTTGGTTCAAAGCGGTATGCCGCAGTGACCAATAAGTGATCGGAATATCCATCTCGTCCCACTGCATGAAGAAGAAACTCGATGACATTCGGGTGGTTGGTATATTAATTTCACTGCGGTACAAGAAGAGCCTCACAGTTCTGGATGTACCGCTGGTTGAGTTGCAGGGTACACTCCTAGTAGAAAAATTGTTAGTAAAGTCAGAAAAGTAGCGAAAAAGATCCCAAGAGCGCGCTCCACTATTCGGACAAATTCTTTCCATTCATTAGAAATCTTCTTCTCCTCTGATTCTTCTTCTTTCTTACCTTGTTCCATCTCCTCCAGCTTCTCCATAACGACAGCCAGATCACTTTTGTTGACTTTTTCAATTCCTGTATTCTCAGTTCCATTAATCTGTGGTTTGCCATTTTCACCATCCGCATACCTCTGACCGCCTTGGGCCTGTTGTTCCCCCGCTGCAGGTTCAACAATATCAGTGTTGTACTGAGTTTTCTTACAGACGAATCTTGCCAGATAATTGAAGACGAACACACGAAGACAACTTGGGACCGGACTTTTGAAGCCGTTTTCGTAAATGTTGTTCAACCCCAGTGAAAGTAAGACGCTAAACGCTGCCACGACCATGATTATAGTGATATAGATGGACAGAATAGGTTCATTATCGCTGTCACGTGGTGTCACGTTCGCCACTCTCAGCAGGAAAACCGTAAAGTTGAGAAACAGTGAGAAGCCAATATTGAGCTTGGCGATAGAGCCGGGTGGGATGAAAAATATTGCTACTGATAAGAACGCCAGGATTATACTGGGCATAAAAATGTTTATGATATAATACAAGGGCTTTCTGTTCAAGTACAGGTGGAACTGAACACGTGCTGTAGAGAAACCATCCAGTTGGAGTAAATCCTCTTTGCAGGCAGTATCAGCGAGGTCCCATTGATTATTAGCCGAGAGGAAGTCCGTGGAAACTGTGGGGCCTGGGCATCGGAGAAACAGTCTACTGGAATCATAAACCCAGCTGACCAGTCTCAGACTGCACACTTGCTTATCGAAAGGAAAATACGTCAGGTCAACTGTACAGCTTGTTTCAATGGGTGCCGCCGGAAACCACCGAACTGAACCATCAGCTGCTACGCCACACACTTTACCTGTGCTGAAGAGAGCCGTGGGGTCACTTTCCATACTGTTGCGAAATCCCAACGGGGGAACCCAAATCTTGTCAGAAGGCACCATTATAAACTGGATACCACTATGATCAGCTGGCGTCCATGTGAGCCGGCTATCACGCCACGTTACGATCACCCATCCAAAAGTCTTTGTTTTCTGGCCCTGCTCATCAACGGATATTATTGACCTGATTTGGTAGTCCGCGTATACGGTCAGTATGGGGTCGGGTGGTGGTACGTCTCTAGTGGCGTCCGTTATATTCAACATCAGCGCCTCATAAAGACTCTCTTCTCCCGCCAAACCATTCACGTGTACCGGCAGTAGGTTCATAAATATAATGACCAACGTGGTAGAAACTGGAAAGTTCATTTTCCAAGAGTTCAAATTCAAACAGCACAATATAGAAATTGATTTAATGGTTGATATAACCATTCAATCACCCATTGATTGCGATGATTAAAACAATGCAGATTTGATATGCGTTCTGTATGCATGTATAAGGTCTTAATTCATAGTTCTTATTCCTCCAAGGCAAGACATTATCCCTCACAGCTTCTAGGGTTCAGTAGAACTGCCAAGTCGACAAGTGATTATGAATAAAAAGCCAATGCAGATTGCATATATATCTAACTGCATATATATAATGACTTATCCCGGCTGAAATAGCTGGTGTGCATGCTAAGAGATCAGTCGTGTGAGTGTAACTGAAGGCGCCTTTCCCCTCCGTTTAACATCTGTATAATGTTTTGGCGTTGCTATGAGCCACAGCAGTGGGTTATCTTTACTTGGGGACGTTATGGTTCGGTCGTCCAGTTTATAAATACTACCAACGTATTTGAGGAGAGACTTAAATATTTGCACAACATGTCTCGTGGCCTGGATAACCCTACAACAGGATGCACCCTGAAGGAACAATCTTACCACACTTTTTTTATTCTCAAGGGGCAGGGGCGCAGTTGCGTTTTGTAACCGGGGGGAGGGGGGGGGGGGACCGACAATGTCCGATTTGCCTTAGGACTTATCTTAATTTCATCTTTTCAAAAGGTAGGGGAATACTACATTTTATCCCCACTCCATGCTCTGCTAATGCTGTCCTCGTTTAAATCCGTGAACGCTACATGAATTATGTAATTTCTAGGTTTAATGGATGGGTTGCAAAATGTTGAAAATAAAAACGTGAATCATGTCATATTGTCATATTCATAAGACACGGAGGTGTCCTTACAGAGAAATAGCTTTGTTCAAGCAAAAGAAAACTGACTGAAAGTTTTGAACATTTCTAAAATGCAGTAGAGCTTTGATATTTGAGAAACTCAGCAACAGGACACAAAGGTCTCGAAGCTCAGCTGAATTTGTCTATAAGGATATTTGTATGAGTTTTCTTTTTCAAATGTGGGTCCTGTGTCCTTGACCCTTGACCATGTGACCTAACAATCAATAGGGTCCTCCTCCTACTGGTGTTAAAGGTTTGAGATGAAAATTTCGCTTCAGTTGATCCAGAAGCTTATTCAGGAAGAGAGTCCTATGACTTTTAACATGTGACCTCAAAATAAACCGTGTTTTCCCTTATTGGTAGGTAACCATATGTGAAGGATGAGGGTTTAGGATGAAAAGTTTGGCATTAATTGCATTAAAAAGTCTTTCTAAAGAAGTTGACCCTGTGAACTCAAAATCTGCAGGTTTCTATTGTCAAGTAAGGAGTTCCTGAAAGATGGAAGGTGTGAATTAAAAGTTTGGCCGTTACTTCCAAATATACAGGGTTCACAAATATCCTAAATTTCTACTGATTTGTCCCTGACGTGTGGGGTCAGGGAGGGTGGAGTCATTTTTAACACACCAGGTTTCAGGATACTTGAAGAAATCACAGTTGAGAAACTGATATCATCGATATAATTTGGCAGTCTAAAAGTAAAGGAAAAAACCCAAAAAAACTACAGGTGGCGCCACCAGTCTTCATGAACTGATAAAACTAGTCATGATCAATAAGCACACCAGGTTTCTGGAAGCTATTTGAAACCACAGTTGAGAAACAGATACCATTGATGTAATTTGGCATAGGAAACAATGTATTAAAAATAGAAAATACAGGTCGTGTCACCAGTCTTTAGGAACTGGTAAAACTAGTCATGTTCAATAAAAAAAAAAAGGTTTCAGGACACTAGATGAAACGAAAGCTGAGAAACTGACACAATTGCTGTCATTTGACGGTCTCAAGAATAGAAACAAAATCGTAAAACATAGGAAAAAAATGTCGTGCTACCAGTATTCGGGAAGTGACAAAAAATTGCTACACCTCTGTTGACATTTAGTCAAATGTGCTAAAAAATAATTATGTACACCTAATTTTAAAGATATTATCTTCCCAAAATCTTGAGGAGTTGTACACCTATGAAAAGTGAAATAATAAAAATAAGCTGTGCTAATGGCACACCCCCTTATTTAGCCGCAGGAACCTTTTTTTAAAGGTTTCAGGTTAATTTTTTTGCGGCCTGGACCCCTCCTTTTCGGGACCTGGGAACATATTTTTAGGTTTTGTCATTAGTTCTCCTGTGCTGGACACCCCCCCCCCCCCCTTTTTTTCCCCTAAATCCTGGATTCGCCCCTGTTTGGTAAATGTGCAGTGGATTTAAATTGCATATTTTACCAATGTAAAGCTTCTGATACAATGTCCCAAAATATCTGTCCCAAAATATCTGTCCCATGTACAACTGAGGTACATGTTGGCTATACTTCCGGGGCTTTATCAATTCAGAGGTAGGCCAATGCCTATCCTGGCTTAGATCTAGATGCTACCAGATCGGCTAATGGTCTGGTATGGCCACAGCAGATTCCTATGTCGATAGCTTGTTATGTCATACAAAACCAGCCAGACTGCCGTATCTGCAAAATATGAAAAACGACTTTTTGTGGTTTTCTTAATGTAAGCAAATTATATTTAACTAACCACTGTATTATTGATAATACGTGGAGTGAATTGCAAGCATATTGCAGATGCATGGCCTTTGGTCTGAAATTAGCAGAATTACGATATAAACTGCAATTATATAGCTTTTGTTTTAGTACAGTATCTCTATATGGTAATGCAGAGATAAATTTTTGCAAGTGACATTTGTGAGAGAATATTTTTTTTATTTAAATGGAAGACAGTTACAAAAATGTTGAACTTTGAAAGCTCTTAGAACAGTTTGTCAGGTTTACTACCTGTACCTAAAGAGTGCAAAATCTTACCTCCGATAAAACATATGCGTCTTCATGTAATTACATAAATACCAAAATCTTATTACCTATAAATATATGTTAAGGAGTGGAAAATATAGAAAACATTTATTCATTACCCTGAATTATTTTAGAACTCTCTGCTTATAACTTTTAACTGGTGCTTTAAAGGTTTTATCTGGGTCAGGAATACAATGCTACTTTAATTCTGAAGATACCTTGTACTGCAATATTACAGCAAGAGTCATAAAAGTTAAAACCTAGTTTCTACACTTTCTGGCATTTCACTCTCTCTCTCTCTCTCTCTCTCTCTCTCTCTCTCTCTCTCTCTTGCACAGCTGGTCCTACAACTAAGCGCAGTATCTGCCATTTTTCATAACGCAACCAAGGCCAGCTGCAATAAGTACCATTAACTATATATATATATATATATATATATATTTATATATATGTGTATATATATATACACCCGTCTGGGTATTAGGCCCACACTGTGCTTTTACAGATATGACAAAACAGAATACACAAATATCTCGTCGAAACATTTCACCTGAACAACAAAATTTCCCCAGGTTGAAAGGAATATACGGCTCTTTTGATTCGTGCAAAAACGTGGATTTGGTAAAATTGTTTACAGCTTAATTAAGCCGCGTGTCCACTTGAACGGATGCGATGCGTGTGTGGATACGTATGCGGATATTTTGTGTGTGTGTGTGGGTCCATTAGATACGTTTGTCAGTGCGTTTTCTTTCACTCTCTTCCATGCACCTCTACAAAATGGCACGTTTCCACATGCGTTTCCGTACCCGCGGATACATGGTCCGATTGGCAAAAAACGTATTCGTACAGCACTCCGCAAAACATAAATTGATACAGTCCTTTTTTTCCCATATGCACGATTTTAGACTTTCCGCATCTCTACCGCATACGTGGACACACGGTCTGGCCTCATAGCCGGGGGCCATGCACTTTGATTCAGAGAAAGGCCAACAGATGGCGATATGCACCATAATTTTGGCACAGAAGCACACTGCGCAGAATGGGGACTCAGAAGGAGATCGTACGACTCTGCTGGTTTTGGATTGTAAATATAGAAATTATATTCCCACAATGCACCCTTTTTGCGGAAGGGTGGTGCAGATGTACATGTATGTGTGAAAACAATTTGCATAACATCTTGCAATTTCTGTTATGTGCTGTAGTACAGGGGCGTAACCAGGCAGGTGCGCAGGGGACCACCCCCCCCCCCCATCCTGCTTTGCATGTAATATGGAGGGGAACTTTCCAGACACTGAAAATCTGCTAAGGTAAAGTATAAAAGTAATTTTAAATATATTGAAATTTAAGTCTTTGTTTATGTAAACTTTCATTAATGTACACTTTCATCTGCAGGGTACAAGTGATTAATAAGTGAAATTTTTCTTTTATTTTTAGCTTTAAATGTTACAAGGATATTGAAGTTGGCTGATTCATATACATACAAACAAACACACACACACATATATACATATATATATATATTATATAATTATATATATATATATATATATATATATATATATATATATATACATGTGTGTACTTTTTGGCCAGCAGAAATGCTGCTGGACCCCCCAAATCCATTCCCTACAATAAACCCTTGCTTCGCTCCTGCAGTATATTTTGGTTGAAAGGTGTTCGCGTTTTTTGATGTATGATTGTTACTGGCAAGAAAACTTTTGTTAAACAATGAGAAAACGGTTACACAAAAGGTGCATTTTATTATGATTCTTCCACAATAAGGGTACAAGATACTCCACTTTGTGAGGGGTTATCGGATGCTGCCCATCATATATATATATATATATATATATATATATATATATATATATATATATATATACTCGCTTCGATCTCTTGCTTGGTGCCATTAGGGGGCGTTTCTAAATTTTAAACGTCACTGGTTAAAATAATACTGTTCAAATACTGTTTTTATATATGTATATACAATACATTATTCTCAAAATTATATTATATAAAAAAATTTACATAAACTATATACCATAAAGAAACATGATAATAGGATAAATGCAATGAGTAGATAAGTATTTGGATTTAACATGATAACAAATTTTGCTAAACTTAAATATGTATCAGAATGAGATATGCAACTGAATCATGGGAAATTAAATTAACGAAATGTTGATGTTATACGGTGTATGTTTATATAACATACCCAGTGTGGTTTATGGTTAAAATAGGCTATGTTTTAAACTGTTCATGCAGGGGCGTCATTAGGGGGGATCCCCCCCCCTCCACGTTTGTATTGTATATATTTTGTATATAGCGTGCTTTATCATTAGCTTATTTGTAGTGCTTGTGGAACCGAGTTGCCACATTTAAGCATGTTGCTAACGCCGCTTTGTATAATTTGTACATTTCCATCATACAGTGGTACACTGCATTATTAAACTACATATCGTGTTACTATTTCGGGCACTGTTAGCCTACTTTATTCTTTTAAGTCATTAATCAAAATGACATTGTTTGAAACACAGGGTGAAGGTGCCTGGATAAATATTGTTTGATACGTCACATTCACACTTGTTTAAAACCTAGATCATCCATCTTGTTTTCAAAGCGGTATGCCAGCAGTGACCAATAAGTGATCGGAATATCATTCTCGTCACACTGCATGAAGAAGAAACTCACTCGTCCCGGGAGATTTAAAACGAACGTGTCTTCAATGACATTGGAGGGGTACATGTGACTGCGGTACAAGATGTGCCTCACAGTTCTGGATGTACTGCTGGTTGAGTTGCAGGGTACACTCCCAGTAGAAAAATCGTTAGCAAAGTCAGGAAGGTAGCAAAAAAGATCCCAAGAGAGCGCTCCAATATTCGGACAAATTCTTTCCATTCATCAGAAATCTTCTTCTCCTGTGATTCTTCTTCTTTCTTACCTTGTTCCATCTTCTCCAGCTTCTCAAGAACGACAGCCAGTTCACTTTTGTCGACTTTTTCAATTCCTGTATTCTCAGTTCCATTAATCTGTGGTTTGTCTTTTTCACCATTCGCATACTTCTGGCCGCCCTGGGCCTGTTGTTCCCTCGCTGCAGGTTCAACGCTTTCCGTGTTGTACTGAGTTTTCTTACAGACAAATCTTGCCAGATATTTGAAGACGAACACACGAAGACAACTTGGAACCGGACTTTTGAAGCCGTTTTCGTATATGTTGTTCAACCCCAGTGAAAGTAAGACGCTGAACGCTGCCACTACCATGATTATAGTGATATAGATGGACAGAATAGGTTCATTATCGCTGTCACGTGGTGTCACGTTCGCCACTCTCAGCAGGAAAACCGTAAAGTTGAGAAACAGTGAGAAGCCTATAAAGAGCTTGGCGACAGAGCCGGGTGGGATGAAAAATATGGCTACTGATAAAAACGCCAGAATGATACAGGGCATAAAAATATTCATGATGTAAAACAAGGGCTTTCTGTTCAAGTACAGGTGGAACTGAACACGTGCCGTAGAGAAACCACCCAGTTGGAGTAAATCCTCTTTGCAGGCAGTATCAGCGAGGTCCCATTGATTATTAGCCGAGAGGAAGTCCGTGGAAACTGTGGGGCCTGGGCATCGGAGTAACAGTCTGCTGGAATCATAGACCCAGCTGACCAGTCTCAGACTGCACACTTGCTTATCGAAAGGAAAATACGTCAGGTCAACTGTACAGCTTGTTTCAATGGGTGCCGCCGGAAACCACCGAACTGAACCATCAGCTGCTACGCCACACACTTTACCTGTGCTGAAGAGAGCCGTGGGGTCACTTTCCATACTGTTGCGAAATCCCAACGGGGGAACCCAAATCTTGTCAGAAGGCACCGTTATAAATTGGATACCACTATGATCAGCTGGCGTCCATGTGAGCCGGCTATCACGCCACGTTACGATCACCCATCCAAAAGTCTTTGTTTTCTGGCCCTGCTCATCAACGGATATTATTGACCTGATTTGGTAGTCCGTGGAAACGGTCAGTATGGGGTCGGATGGTGGTACGTCTCTAGTGGCGTCCGTTATATTCAACATCAGCGCCTCATAAAGACTCTCTTCTCCCGCCAAACCATTCACGTGTACCGGCAGTAGGTTCATAAATATAATGACCAACGTGGTAGAAACTGGAAAGTTCATTTTTTTCCAAGAGTTCAGATTCAAACAGCACAATATAGAAATTGATTTTATGGTTGAAGCAATCGTCCAGTGATTACGATGATAAAAACAATGCAGATTCTATAGGCGTTCTGTATGCTTGTATTTGTCTAATAGTTCGTATATATATTCCTCAAAGGCAAGATAGACATTATCCCTCGCAGCTTCTAGGGTTTAGTAGAACTGCCAAGTCGACAAGTGATTATGAATAAAAAGCCAATGCAGATTGCATATATTCCTAACTGCATATATAATAGCATATCCCGACTGAAACAGCTGGTGTGCTGAGAGATCTGTCATGTGAGTGTAACTGAAGGCGCCTTTCACCTCCGTTTAACATCTGTATAATGTTTTGGCGTTGCTATGAGCCACAGCAGTTGGTTTATCTTTACTTAAGGACGTAATGGTTCTGTTGTCCAGTTAATAAATACTACCAACGTATTTGAGGAGAGACCTAAATATTTGCGCAACATGTCTCGTGGCCTGGATGACCTACGACAGTATGAAACCCTAAAGGAACAACCTTACCATATTTCTTTTATTCAAAAATAACAAACAAATATGCGAAGTCATCGCAGTTGCGTTTTGTTATCCGGGGGGGGGGGGGGGGGGGTGAACGCTACATGAAATTTGTAATTTCTAGGTTTAATGAATTGGTTGCAAAATGCCAAAATAAAGCGTGAATCATGTCATATTGTCACATTCATAAGACACGGAGGTGTCCTGTGAGAGACAATGTTTTCTACAAGCAAAAGAAGAATGACTGCAAGGTTTGAACATTTCTCAAAGACAGTAGAGCATTGGTAGAGCAATGAGAAATTCAGCATCGCTGTCACAAATTGTGTTAATGTAAAAGAACCCTTCAAAAGACATCTTAAGAATGCCGGTCTAATTATTTTAAATATAGACAGTTTTAATTTATAATGACAAAAAATATTTTCGTGCCCTCAGATTTTGGACTTTGTGTAAAGTGATTATCTATATGGTGATACCAGTATATAATATCATGACCCATTGAACCAGGTTGTTCACGATGTCAATTTGTATTTAGTAAGAGTTCAATTACATCAAATATAACTTTGTTACATTTCATAAATATTATAGTATGTTAGCTGCAATACTTTATTTCAGTATTACCTATATATGATAAAGGAATTTATATCGGGCACTGGTGTCAAGCCTAAAATTTATATTGCTGTAACTATACTAATAATTATATTACCGGTATATAAATTCCAAAATTCAGTGTATTTAGAATTCAGCATTTTATTTATTTTTTTAATATATTGGTAACTAATAATAGAAAAAAGCACGCTTTTGGCTGACTTCAGCTAGTATTAAGTATATGCTTTTGCAATAGTAAATTATGCTTATGCGATATGTATGCGTATGCAGTTAGAAAACGAAGGCCTGAGATTCCATTCATACGTACATATATGTATGCGGCACGTATGCAGCAATCTGGGGCTATAGTGAGAGCGCTGCAGGAGTCAATAAGTCATCTTCCAGAGGAATATCTTATCATTGACGTTGAAGTAAGAATTCCCCCGTCAGTTATCATGCGCATGTGTTTTCATTCGCTACAGTGAGCGATCAAAACGAACTGCATGCGCAAATACGCATACGTAATGCGTACGCATATATGGAATGCCACCTTTATTAAAATGAAATTTTGAACCACGGTCAAGACTCGTTCATTGACTTGGGAAGCAAAAGTTTATATGATTAAACTGGAGCATAAATTTTAAAAATAAAATTACATTTATTTTATTTTTGTTTGGCAAATATAGGGAGATATAATATAGTATGTGCTTCCCTTGTTGAAAACGTGTTACCCATTCTTCTTTCAATAAATTATGGTATATATACGCATTATATATACACGTACTTTTTATCAGTTGAAGTTAACACACCGTAGTTAAACCTAATTTCCTAAGGTTGTCGTAAAACCGCTTGATGGTAGTGTCATATAACGGTAAAACACTATGTCCATCCCGAGATAATAAAAGGAAAGTCGCCAGCAGTGATGATAAAAATGCTAATGGAACATACTAGTAATCAATACAGTTTAATTTTCTTTCACATGTCCAGAAATTTTTAAGG
The DNA here is from genome assembly GCA_026874595.1 of Sipunculus nudus. Classification (NCBI taxonomy): domain Eukaryota; kingdom Metazoa; phylum Annelida; class Sipuncula; order Golfingiida; family Sipunculidae; genus Sipunculus; species Sipunculus nudus. The sequence goes on along the minus strand of CM049307.1, from coordinate 44,106,939 downwards.
ATACTTATCGTGTATACTTATATGGAATTTTAAAAAAATTAAAGTTTGTTTTTTATTATTATTTTTTTCTCAGAATATAATAGGACTCAAGGTTTGAGTAAATGTAAAGAGATATCTAACCCCTTCCATCACCCCTGTCCACCTGATTTTTGGCGATTATTGTCAGATAAGACAAACTTACCAAACAGAATTTGCACCAGCTGCAGTGAGAAGAAATTGCGTTATTTTTGGTATACATACCTGCTTGTGATATAGATATTATTCACTTTACGGCCTGGTTGACATGTCTCATATACACACATATCCGGCATTCATTGCTTCCTGAACAAGTGACTATTGTTTATCCTTCTGGGAAGGTTTAAAATTGCGTAACGTGTGACGTACCCGAGGAGATCACAAGTGTTATGTAAACAGTTGTCGGCAGATCTTGATTATTGGTCTCGTGGTAATGTGCGCCTCACTTTTGCGTGTCACGTCTATTATGACGTCATCTCTGTCCATTCCATGAACATTTCATAGGGTTGTTCCATTTGTGGTAAGATGTCGCTACAGTATAACTAGTTTCTCATTTATAAAATGGTTTTAAATTGTCTACAAGAAAATGACACAAGGCCCTATATGCTATTAATTCCAAAATAGTTAATTATGCATTTTCTCCATTCTGCAACAGTGGCAACAAGTTTCGGCATTCTTTGACTTGCAAAAAATAATCGCGAAAAATCAAGTGGACAAGGATAGTGGAACGGACTTTAGTCAGTCCCATAACCCTTGTCCGCATTCTTTTTCGGAATAATTATTTTAAGAGTATTCTTTTAAAATGCCCTTAGGCCTAAAGTAGATATGCAGATATTCCGCCAATTTTGTGTAAAGTATTAATATATCATGTAAAAAGTATTAACTTTGCGACTCTTGCGTTATTTATGCTGGTGGACCGTGGATGGTCATGGCTGCGTGTGTACGTGTCTGTTAGACAACAGTGACGTCACAATAGTCGGTCGCATATGACCTTAATTTAATCCCTTACGTCATCAGCTTGCATTATTCGTTCATGATCAGTTCTCCGACAATGAAAAAGTCGTAAATGCTGTAACCTGTTTTGTCATATTTTGGATTATTTGTCTCATAAGAAATAAAAGCAAGGTAAGGCATTCTTGTCCACAGTCAGTCAGCGGTATAGCTCCTACAGCCTTTGGACCAGAAAGGTTTATACTACTTCAGTTGAAAGAAAAAAAAAATCCCGGAAAAAAAGCGGAAACGGGTACTGGGACGGTATACATATCCCGAAGAATCTGGGATGTGATTTGAAGTAGAGTTGTGGGTCTGACATTTGTTCGAGTGTCTTTTTAGGGAGCCTTAGATAAGCATCTTAAGCCCGTCTGACTTTTTGTGTTTTTCTGGTTGTTTAGACTTTTAACAGCCTACTGTAGCGAAATGGTTCTGTTCGTGGCAATAACCCTTGCCTTCTGATTTTGACTTGAGCAGAACCGGCATGTCTAAAGTCTTTAATGTAATTGGCAGTCCTTAACAATACCTCGACAGCTTGCGAGTTAAACATGGCAAGTAAAGATTCCACTGGTTATTTTACGGGCAATAAGTATAGCATTGGATAATCTGCGACTTCATTTTACCCTAAATTTCAACGATTTAGAAAGGCCTACGATGATGTGCAAGTTTTCGTAAATGCGACTAACCAGAATTAATGGACGTGGTTCTTGTTTCCTTTGTCGAAGTCTGAAGTTGTACATCAATATTTTGTCAGCAACTTGTTGAAATGCCTTTAAAGTTGAAAGTGCATTAACGAATTTGAGCTCGTTGCGGATAGGGTTTCAAAAATTCCATTGCAGTCGGAACCGTCAAAGAAATATCCCTTTGTGAGTCTGAGTATGCATGCTCATAACCCGAGTGACGGGTAAACAATAGGCGGGGTGCCTAGATGTCACGCATGAAGGCACCTTACCTGGTACAATCCGTGCGAAAAAAAGGGATTCGCAGGCATTACCTGATAACAGGTTTGGTTTGAAGACTGCGCTGCTTTAATAAATAATCTAGAGAATGTTAAAAAAAGCAGAATAAAACCTCCTCGCCAGATTTAGTGGCTTACTATTGAAATTGATATGAATATTATATATAAGGAACTGCAGCATATATGATAATTACGACTACTCTTCTGATAATCGGAAGATCTGGAATTTATTATACCATAGTATATCCTAGTAAAAATCACCATGTGGACATCACAGCTATTTCACTTATATTTCTCCCACATCCAAGAAAACCAGAATTCGGAGGTAAATGATAAACATAGCATTTCAACGGTTTAAACGGAGCTTTTATACGTTCAATATTGTTAGTAAACTTCCTTTTACGTCCTCTTCTCCAAAGCTGCCGTTCATAAGAGTACTATAGACTTAAGCAAGGGGTGTAAATTGAGGGGAAATGTCGGCAGAATTTGGAAGAGGTGGAAATCAACCTGAAGGAGAGGGTTGTGGTGAGGTGCGTCTCACTCCCACGAAATGAATGTTTTCTTTTGATATTTGATTCGGTTTATTTCATGCGATCAGAAGCAAGAATCATAAGGGCCGTGAATAAACGACTCAAAAGGCACTTATTCTCTCAAATGTCTTACTCAAGACAAAATTACACTTGTTTTGAGAAATGCAATTATGAGTTACATATAGAGTTTGTTAGCCAGTTCTTGGTAGGTATAGTGAACAGACCAACATACACCAAAAAAAGTTAGCTACAAGAAATGATTTTTACAAAAGAATGTATCAAACATACAAGATTGTTCAAGGTACTCTAACAGAAATTATAAAACTAGAAATGGCTTGCGCAGTAACCCAAGACTGACACAGGAGTCCCCGCCTTTATTTACGTCGAGGTAAGATTCCGGGTAACACCGGGACACATCGGAATGACTACGGGAGACATCCGGGTGACATTGGGACACATCGGTGTGACAGTGTGAAACGTCCGGATCAGATCAAAGAAGAATATCGAAACACATCCTGGTGGCAAATCCGATGCCAAGTTCCTCAAACTGGCAGGCCTCTTGCTATAGTGGATGTCAGACTGTTTTGAAATTATATAATTATTAATCACCGCAAATAATCTTACAGAGACCATTTATTAGCTCAGTTGAGCTATAGCGATCATCCTTTGTCCGCCGTCTGTCCGTCCGTCTGTCTGTCCGTCCTTCCGTTAACAAGGCACAAATCGTAACCGTTTCACATAGAAACGTCTTACTTGATATCAAGGTAGGTCCTTGGTAAATCTCCTTGCATAAAAAAATGTAGATCAATGTGACCCATATTTTGGGACTTGCGCAAATTAAGAAAATCAGACTTGTGTTACTGTTTTGGGCTGTAAAACAAAAAAAAAATAAGACAAAATTACTCAATGATGATATCATGGATCTTTCTGAGATTTGGGAACTATTTGATCATAGGTAGCCGCTTCAGTTGTGCAAGACTGGTGGTGTCATCTACATTTTCTTTATTTTTGTGCATTTTATATTATTTATTAGAATTAGAACTTTGACTGGAGATGTCACAATTTTAGCCCGGCAAACAAATTCTTTACACTGAATACACTGATTGAAAGAACATGCATCATTAACATATATCTGTATCACCATCGTAAATTTTAAGAAAATTTGGTTCATAAGATCTTCGCAGCTGCTGCGGACACATAGCAAAATACAGATATAGCATCTGATTTATACCTAGAATTCTTGAAATATATCTGTAATGTTTGCCTGATATGTTTTGAAAATTGGTAAGCTTGATGATCATGAATAGCCCTTTCAGATGTGCATAACTAGTGGGGAAACCTACATTTTTTTCAATTTTTAAGCATTTTCTTTGTGTAATACATGTTTACTGTGTGTGTTTAGCCTTTGTGTTCACCATGGAAAATTTGAAGAAAATAAATTATATAGATTCATCACAACTACCACGAACACAATTGCAACAAGAGCACCGCAGATCGTGAATAATACGACCGTAGCATATCTTGTGACATCAGACCTCATTAAATATGCGTGAATTTGCTGAGAATGTAATTCAGGTGAGAGGTAAGTGTGGTGCCACCAAAGTGTAGTGACCTCTGACCTCATTAAACATGAATGGATTTTGCTGGAAATAAAACGCAGTGAGATATTATATAGATTAATATTTTTATTGAGTTTTATCAAAATCCATTATATTCCTTGTGCGTTATCACGGCATCACCACGTTTTAGCCTATAAAGCAGCCTGGTGACCTCTGAACTCAGTAAATATGCGTGAATTTTGCTGAGAATTTAACTGAGGTGATAAAGTCTATTGGTAAATATGAACTATGAGTTTCATGAAGTCCATAGGATTTATGGTAAGTCACAACGGTGCCTCCAAAGTGCGGTGACCTCTATGAGGTCCTTATCAAATATGAGTGGATTTTGCTAGAAATCGAACTTAGGCGAGATATTTTATCGATTGATATTGAGTTGAGGAACTCTATTGGTAAATATGTATAAAGAGTTTAATCAAAATCAGTCATATTCCTTGTAAGTTATCCCACAAAGTAGCCTAGTGACCTCTGACCTAATTAAATATGCCTGGATTTTGCCCATTATCGAACTCGGGGGATATAATCTATTGGTAAGTTGTTATGGTGAGTTTCGTGAAAATCCATAAAAGCCCCGGTAAATTATCGCGGCGACACTAAAAGTTGACGGACAGTGGCAATACCATTATACGTCTCGTCATAGACGGGCGTATAAAAAAATACTAAAATCACGGCTGTCTCAGGTTAATATAATTTCTCAGTGTCAGATATCAGCTAAGCGTCAAGACCAATGGAACACTTGTTCTTACTGTTACACATTTCTTTATTGTTTTTTTTTACTCAAAAATAATTATTTAATATTAAGTAAATGATAAAGAAATGGACAATATAATGTGAAAAACGCCAGGAAAATGCCAGGTAAGTAATAGTTAAAGGAAATGGCCCAGAAAAGTAACTAATTTAACAGAAATCTATACTAATAACAATTCAAGCGCCTGTGTTTAAGCACAGGCGCTTGTATTGTCCATATAATATACTAGCTCAATAACTGACACTGCAACGCCTATATTCTCTTATCACTGCTCCCATTGCTGATATACTCGTTCTCTACCAAATTATTCAGTAATTATATTCGGTAGGTTAAGGGACCATTAGATGTCGCTGCAAGCATCCCACATTTATTTCCTGCAGTAAAAGTCGCTAATAGCACTATATGACCAGTAGCAATTAATACAACCCCATTATACTTTGGAAGTGTTTTTATTATATTTTCATGCATACAGATATGCTGAAAATAACTTATGGTGTGATCTGTAAGTCTTATGATTCTATGGCTCTGACCCTACCAACCAGTATATAATTTTATATATATTTTTTTAATCTATTGGTCTACATAAGTGTGAATTAGAAAGTCAATCCCAAACATTTGAATAAGAAGCTAGTAGGTCTAAGTTGTTTTTCAGGCTTATGATATAGAACAATATGTTGGAAAGAAATATGATAATATACATATTGTCTATCCACTAAAACATTCTGCATGTCTTGAATGCTGAGTCTTGTTGCTTGATCCTTCAAATTGATTGACAGGAGCTATGCACGCAGTTTTCACATGTATGTTTTCATAAATATATTTACATATACTATAACGATACAGCATTTCACATAAATAAGCATCTCGTGTTCAGCTTTCTATCTCTTGAATTTCCCTGAATTTTAAATTTATCGAAGATTGACCATTAACTTTTGTAATTATGAACTAGATAATAATATTTACTTTAGAAATGCTGTATATTATAGTTATTTATTTATTATAATCTCCATATTTTAACTACCGGAGGTCCTTAAATGTTTTTATGACTATATAAGCTATGTACATATATACGGTAAAATCTGTATATATCAATACTAGTTTGAACTTTCATTTGCTATATGACGGAGAACTACTTTGCCAAACAGGATGGATCTTTTAACTGCTCTATCTTATACGACGTGTTAGGAAATACATGGGAAATGAGAACTGGTGGAAAACATGCATACCCCTTTCACTTCCTCTTTCGGCCTATATTTCCGGATGCCATGGAGGCTGGCTGTTTGGGATAACGACCAGAAGAACCAGTGTCAGCAAGATAAGCCCTATCGTGAGGATCAGTCCCAACACGCGTTCAATAACGACGACCAATTGTCTCCACTCCTTCAAATTTTCCTCATCTGCATCCTCCTTTTCCTCCTTCCCCTTTTCTATTTTCTCCAGTTTCTCCAGGATGATGGAAAGTTGACTCTGGTCGGGAATCGTACTGAACTCCTCAGATTCTTTTCCGGTTCCTCTGGCATCTACACCAAAGTTGTTCTCTCCGCCTTCCGTGCCACCAGTATTTTCCTTTTTGTTCTTTTTCCCAGTAGGGTTCGTTTTCATGCAGACCAGTCTTGCGAGGCACTGGAAAACCACAGCACGCAGACAGGCGGGGACAGGACCGCTGAAGCCGTATTGGTGTATGTTGTTTAAGATGAGTGATGCTAAGATGCTCATTGCTGCTACCACCATCACCGTGCTGATGAAGATAGACAGGACGGGGTTCCTGTCACTGTCACGTGGTGTCACATTCGATACTCTCAAAAGGAACACAGTGAAGTTGAGAAATAAGGTAAATCCAATGGAAAGTTTTGCGATTGATCCTGGTGGAATAAAGAAAATACTCACGGACAGCAACGCAAGGATGGTGCAGGGAAGAAAGACGTTCATTAAATAAAATAATGGCTTCCGGTTCAAATACAGATGGAACTGAACTCGCGAAGCAGAAATCCCATCAAAAGTCAAAATATCCTCTTTACACGCAGTATGTACTAAATCCCATTGATTGTTCTGTTCAAAAAAACGCTCCCCAACTTTAGGATTGGTACATTTAAGGAGAAGTCTACTTGTGTCGAGATCCCAACTAATCATTCTTAAACTACAAACTTGTTTATCGAATGGAAAATATGTTAAATCCAGTTCACAGCTTGTTTCAATAGGTCCCCCCGGGTACCACCTGACGGTGCCGTCAGCCATAAGGGTGACGCTTCTACCTTTGTCGAACGTGGCGAGGGCGTCACTTTCCATACTGTTTCGGAAACCCAAGACAGGAAGCCATACCTTGTTTGATGGTATCGTCAGGAATGTGATACCATGGTGATCAGCCGGTGACCATGACAACCTAGAGTCTTGCCACATCATGACGACCCAGCCAAACGTCTCCATTTTCTGATCCTGTTCATTCACTGATATCAATGACCTGACCTGGTACTGAGCAGTTACTGTGGTAACGGATACAGGCGGGGGTATCATACGTCTGCTATCAGTGTTGTTGGCCATCAAGTACTCAAACAATTCTTCTTCTCCAGTAAGAGCCTTGACGTACACTGGGGTAAGAGCCAACAATAATAAAATCCACCAAATTGCAGCCGGCGTTGCACTCATGTTGAATAATCATAAAAAAAAGTCAGATTTATGTAATAAACTGGACCAGAACTGCCCGCTGGTCTGCTGTTGGATCAAGTGTAGAAGGATTAACAGACGATGCATGCGGAGAAAGCAACAACATACGTTATGGATAGTAGTCCATACAGTTGAAAGCATTCGACTGGATATGTATAATAAACGGTTTGCTGTTCTTGTAAATTGGCCTCTGAATAATGGCGAATCACGACAGCTTAGCAATCGTTTGTCAGCCAAGACTTACAGTGCATAAAAAACAGAGAAAAAGCACTGCATTACAGCCTTTGTTACGATGATCAGATCCCAAGGCCCCTTGCACTGTTTGATCAGCGTAGGAGGACTCCTGCGAGTTGTCCGTGCGTGATGTTGTCCTGCCCGCCAAATATTTACAGGGGTATTATTGCGGACCTTGTTTCATGTCTTACGGGCCACCCTGGATACACAGTAAAATGCACAGTCATTTATATAAGCACGAAGTTCATATTATGTATTTAAGAATCGGTACCTGAAGAATTTATGAGTTAAAACGTGTATCTCCTAAATGCTTTTTGCTTCTTTGTTTAAAACCCTAAACCAAAGGAAGCTAATATGTTTGTATATATAGCAATGTCATCAGACATTAGAATAAATTTTCTCTTGACATGCTTCCAACTGGTTAAACCTGCTGTTCCCATACCCGCAACGTATAAATACAAATGTCCCTAAAATTCAATGGCCAGTAAACTGCATGTATTATCATTAATTTGGCTTGAAAGGACGTGTAACATCTGAAAGAATATAATTACATTGATCGTTATGTGCCTATATTGTGTAGGATAAAGTTGAATATAAATAAAAATATTGTCCGGGAGCCAAGTTGGCAAAAGTGCTCTAAAACGGAGTAAATTGTACCTTAAAGTACTACAAATTCCAAGGTTATTTTCACAAACTATAGGTATTAGGATATTTATTTAAATGAGGTCTGCTCGAGATATCCTCTTGCAAAAGGTTTCATATCCAGCGTGTGAGCCTCATGGGAAAAAAAAATTTTTTTACTTCAACAAACTTATGAACAGCTTGACGTCAATACATCTGTCACCCTGAAAGTAATCAATATGTAAATGGGCTTGTTCAAAAGGTATTAACATACACTAAAAATAATATACTTATTTGATACAAACAAAGGTAATTGTAACATGTACGGGTTTAAAATTACCCCTTACCCCTAAGATTTTAACTCCTAATTGTTTGCAGATTTGCCGTAACTAGATACTTGCCATTAAAATGCTTACCTGTATTCAGTATTTTATGTCCATTTTTCGATAATTTTCTTGGGTAATTGAGTAAAAGGTGAAACATCAAACAATATTGAGAATTGCACACTTTTGTTCTACTGTTTCCTCCCAACTGTTGGTCTCAAGTCAAATACAAATTTTGTATCTCTGGTAAATTATGACCCTTGGCCTATAACTGCATGCATAAATTTAAGAATTCTTACTGAAATGTAGCAAACATTGAAAAAAAAAATTGTTAGACATATACACACAAAACATATTTAAACACCTTTATATATATGGCGGGCATAAAAAAAGTTTGTTTTAGGCCATCTTTAATCTAACAGTTATTTATAAATAGCTTTTTGATTAATTTCTCGGAGGAGAACTTACATGTATGAAAACAGTTTTACCTATTATAAATTGTTTGCAATCTTACGGTTCTGAAACAACTGTTTTTATTTGTGCCCTGTTAACTTACGTCCAGACTGAAAGACAACCAGAAAGAACAACTGGACAAAAGGTCACCGCTGTAGCTCAAATGACTTATAATCCACTGAGCTAAATATAAATTAAAACAGGTCTTACTTGTCACAGTCAAGGAACTCAAAAACCTCAACGTGGCGTGAACACCTACTCACCAAAATAGGTGGCCAACTGCTGTGTTACACATGAAATATAATCTTTATTTATTCTATATGGATTGTGTAATATATAACATGAGGCATTCTCTATGGCTCGGATGGTGGCATTTAGTCATCTGTCTGGGTAGAGGAAACAAGGGAACGACCGACCTTGGACGCACCAGGGCCTATGTGATCAAAGGTCTCGTAAGGGTATTTGCGAGCAAACACCTTTCGCAAACCTCTCGCTGATTGATTTCAAAACTTTCGCAAACTGACTAGAAGGCGCAGGCTCTCGTAAATTTGCGGATTTCAAAATCCTCTTCCCAGCGGGTCTCGCAGCCTCTTTTGCCCCTTTTTATGCACGGAAGAGAGCCGAAACACGGCAAATGCTTCATGTTTTACTGCCAGCACAAGCCTTAACTGTTTAATACCAGTGTACTCTTTGCATATAATCCCATGTGTATATTTTAACTTTCCTTAATATGCATATGTATGTATGTATATATGTATGTATATATATAATTTTAAATATAATTACACTTTAGAGTCATAAAATAAATATACAAATATGTTTTTGCGCATTATATATTTCTATTATATTAAATTTCACGACATATTTAAAATAAGATATATCATATATTTAATATGGCTTAACACTTTTCTTTATCACTTATGTCTTACTTCTCTTACAAAATCGGCATCCTTTGTGCATGCAAAATAATTTTGACAAGATTTGTGAGGTAACACATCAATGTTTCAAGTTTAATTTTGACACTTGTCAAAGGTTGCATGTATCTATGGCAGACGTGTTTATAAAATAAACTTCGTATTGGTTCACATTTGTGTAAAATCAGAAAATTAGTTAGCTTCTTAAATTATCAAATTTATATTGCATAAATCTATACAAGTTCAGATTAATGCGAATTATGAAATTTAATTCTTACATTTTATTTTTTATGAATAAGATCTTAACAATATTTAAGACAATCATATAATACAAATACCTTGAAATATTTCAGATTTTGAACATCTTCTTCGCTATTATCACTTAAAGTATATATAATGTTTTACCGAAATCTCAACAATCAGAACATAATACATATGTCATAATGTATAGTTCTTATTAAAATAACAAGATGTAGTATCAGTGTATTGTAGAATGTGCGCATATAAAAAGTGTTATTTGAGAGGGATGCATAATATCATAATACCAAGGAGATTTAATTATGTTTAAATATCCTTGATATCATACAGAGTAAATACCCCACATCAACCGAATTTCTCTCAATGAGCTATGATGATTATGACATTTATTCAAGTGCAAATAAACCACACTCTAAGAAAAAGGGTTCTTGTGGGTTCTTCTAAGAACCCACATGGTTCTGGTTAGAACCATGGTTCCAGAAGGAACCATTTTTTCAGTGAAAAGATACTAACTGGCACTTGGAGGTTCTTGCGGTGATCATAACTTATAATAAGGTTCCAGATGGAACCCGAGTTGTCAGTGGCGTCAATTTATCTTCTGGGGTGGGGATGAGTCACAGGCGTGTGAGGGTAGTCAAAGTTGGGACAACTTTTTTATTAACCTTTTATTGTCTGTGTGACACATTTCATAAATATTACAATTTAGTATAAGGTTTTTTACTCAAACCATTTCTTTAGAAATATAATATTTCACAGTCATCTTAGAAATGGAACCCAAGTCTAATTATTAATATTTCACTTTCAGCGTATTAATATAATTATCTGAATATCGGGGGGGGGGGGGGGTAATTAAATTGACCATCTCCCCATGCAAAAACATTGGGGGGATAATATTAAGGCCTCTACGTCTTGTGATAGGACGCCCCGATGATTAGGACGCGCATTGTCACGTTATTTGAACTAATGAGGTCAACTGATCTCGTGTGGATATTTTGGTCACCTGATATATTAGAAGAGGAAATATAATAAGGTAAGACCTATGTTTATATATATATTCATGTGAAGAATATTGGAGTTATCTGTCTGTCAGAGGTGAACTGTCCAGTGACTTAATGTATCCAATTATTCCTTGTCTGCAAAAGAATTTACGTTCACGTATACTCTAAACGTGGACAGAGGCTGGTGATAAACATGACGTGCTATGCGCGCATGATTTGTTGTAGTCATGAATAATGCTAGTTCAGGGTTCTTGTGGGTTCTTCTAAGAACCCACATGGTTCTGGTTAGAACCATGGTTCCAGAAGGAACCATTTTTTCAGTGAAAAGATACTAACTGGCACTTGGAGGTTCCTACGGTGATCATAACTTATAATAAGGTTCCAGATGGAACCCGAGTTGTCAGTGGCGTCAATTTATCTTCTGGGGTGGGGATGAGTCACAGGCGTGTGAGGGTAGTCAAAGTTGGGACAACTTTTTTATTAACCTTTTATTGTCTGTGTGACACATTTCATAAATATTACAATTTAGTATAAGGTTTTTTACTCAAACCATTTCTTTAGAAATATAATATTTCACAGTCATCTTAGAAATGGAACCCAAGTCTAATTATTAATATTTCACTTTCAGCGTATTAATATAATTATCTGAATATCGGGGGGGGGGGGGGGGTAATTAAATTGACCATCTCCCCATGCAAAAACATTGGGGGGATAATATTAAGGCCTCTACGTCTTGTGATAGGACGCCCCGATGATTAGGACGCGCATTGTCACGTTATTTGAACTAATGAGGTCAACTGATCTCGTGTGGATATTTTGGTCACCTGATATATTAGAAGAGGAAATATAATAAGGTAAGACCTATGTTTATATATATATTCATGTGAAGAATATTGGAGTTATCTGTCTGTCAGAGGTGAACTGTCCAGTGACTTAATGTATCCAATTATTCCTTGTCTGCAAAAGAATTTACGTTCACGTATACTCTAAACGTGGACAGAGGCTGGTGATAAACATGACGTGCTATGCGCGCATGATTTGTTGTAGTCATGAATAATGCTAGTTCAGTGTCATACCCATCATGTAGAACTGGAAACAGTCAAGTACTATTAATGAAAAATCACCTCTTTTTAACAACGTTTACCAAACAGAATTATAATTCGGCTTCAGTGATTGAAACTACAAAAGCCAGACCATGGCACTATACACGGAATACATAACATCTTGTGTAGTGTTTACAGTATCACTCAATTCTTAGTCTTGGTCGTTTCTTTAAATTGTCATACAAATGATTTATCATACAAAAGGCGAAAGAACACATCGCTAAGCCTAATTTGAATATAGCCAGTAAATGGGACAGATGGGAACGTTGTTTTTTAAAACTATGTAATTAGGGTTTTCACAACGTGAATAGGACTAAAGGCCAAAACGGACTCACCCTCCCAATGTTTGGTTATGCTTAAATACACATTCACTAAAGGTGTTCTCTAATTATTGTGGTGTTATATTGACTAATTATTACCAAGCGTACACTTGACTAAAGTCCCCCATCCATTTTTTCTCTTTGCAGTAACCAGATACATCTACAAGCCAAGCAAGAGTGCACATTAAAAAAAGTATAAAGGAGTTTCCTTTTAAAAATGTTCTGAAGATTATAATATGGTAAGTAATTCCTTAATTGTACCGTCTCAAGTATTAATAATGCGTATGAATTTATGTATAAATAAACAAAATTCAAAGATTTTTATTTCTGTATTTACATCTGATTATGAGGAACTTTGAAATACATTTTAAAGAATACAACGTGGTTACTTTTACAATACATTGATATTTTGTTGTAATCAAATCCACACTTATTCAGTATAATTTTATTATGTTTACATTATGTTTTGTAAACTTTAATATTTAAGATTTCAAAACATATGAGCATGGGGGCAGAACTGAGTCTCTCAAGGTGTCATCACGCTGAATTACACATATGTTGCATTTTTTCTCAAATTTACCTCCTATTCGTTCTCTAATTAACTTGGCATTGCATTGATTAATTATAACCAAGTGTATAATATGCTAAAGTCACTTTTTCTTTGCAGATTTTTTTTTATGAAATGGACTGACGATAATAACATGGTAATTTATCAAGAGTTATTTCTAAATCATATAAAGTGTTAATAAGTACATCAAATTTTGTATCACAATTATATATAACAATGTTAAAAATACACGTATATTATGTTTATAATATGTTTTGTGTTAATTAACTACGGCTCATCATGTGATATAAAATATATCGTGTTAATGATATTTCGGGAACCTTGCCAAAACATTGTAAGGTTGCTGACATTTACATTCCCAATACGATCAGAGTGAGAGGTGTTTTTCGCGACTTCACAGACTAGGAACGTATATGATTCTCAACATAATTGATTTTCAACAACTTGTGGTATATATAAATCTATTATAAGTGTTTTATTTCAAGTGGAATGATTGATCATACTTACAGGATACAAGATTAAATATGATTTTTTTCAGTTACCCACTTTCTATGAGAAATTATTATATATTTTTTCATATTATTTATCAAAATTGTTTCCCTTAAATATGAACATATGACCTGTGATTAATTTATCCTAAGCGTATGGTATGGCATCCCAGACTGCATTAAAGGTTCTATAAAGAACCGTACACATGGGGTTCCACCAAGAACCTTTCAAGGTTCCCCAAGGTCGATCGTGAAGAACCTTGGAGGTTCCCTCAGAACCTCCTATGAGGTTCTAGTTGGAACCTACAGGTTCAATCGAAGAACTCTATAGGGAGGTTCCAGCCGGAACCTTAAAAGGTTTCCCACTCAGTCCACTCTGAAGAACCATTTTGGGTTCTAGCGGGAACTCTTTTTTCTTAGAGTGCAGTGTCAGTATCTTTTGTGGATGTATACAGGGCGTGCAATTAATTAATGTAATTAAATATGCAGTTAAGGGATGCGTAGGATTCGGTGTCGGAAAACGCAGCGAAAGGTCCTAGATTCAACGACCCTCTCTTCTCCGTCCCTCCCAGCCTTTAAAGAAAAATGGTGATATGTTAATATAACTTCAGGCACTAGTTCTAAAATTCCATGCAGCTTGGAGATAGGTATGATTTCTGGATTTTCTTAGCCTCGCGCCTTTTAAACCTGAAATCTGCTCTTAAATAATTACATATCATTTTTGTTACCTTCATCATCGTTCAATATACAGTGCAGCCACAAGCCATGGGCCTATAAACACACACACATATGTAATGGTATATACGGCGGATTTGGACTTTATTCGGGAAAAACTGTACAAGAAGATCATGATCAAACAATTAATGCATTGGTCTCTTTTGAACATATTAGTGTCTGTTGTGTATGGCACAGGCGTATCCTAAAAGTCAAGAGGACCAAGGTTACGAGTGTTAGCAACAGCTGATTAAACGCAAAATTTCGAGGGACGTGCGAGAGGTTTCAAGAACACTTCGCAAAACAAATTGCGAGCCTTCGCAAACCTTCCGCAAATCCAATCGCAATCGCAAATAGCGAATTTTTCGATCACATAGCTGAAGGCCAGATTATACTAGTATCCACTCGCAAAGCCACGCCAGGGAGTGAACCCGGGCCGCCAGTGGACCATTACGCATTCCACTCTTTTTTTTATAAATAATGAAAGATATAGAACTGTACTTGATTCCTTTCTGTTTGGACCATACAGACAGGACGAAGAAGCAAAATTACATAAGGCTGTCCCAGTAATATTAATAATTAGGTTATAGTAAGTAAATTAGATACTGTCAAGAGACAAAATGGAAGTATCACAGTGATGCAGATATCAATCAGACTAAAGAGCTGGAAAAATCGAATGAATTTAAGGGGAAGGAGTAACAGTTTTTTTTTTCATTTTTGCTACATTTCTGTAAGAGTTCTGAAATATTTACATGCAATCATACGACTGGGGTTATATCAATCCAGCGATACCAAAAATGTGTTATCCTTACTTGAGACAAACAGCAGCTGGGAGGAAACACTTGAACAAACAAAAGTATGATATTCCCAAAATTGTTCGATTTCTGACATTTTACTCAAATTCGCATGAAAGTTATTAAAAAAGGGCCACATAAGAATAAAAACAGGTATATGTATTTTAATGGCAAGCATCTACCTACTGCAGACCTGCAAAAAATTAGGAGTTTTGTCCTCATATAGTGAAATTTCCGGTGAAATTTCTATGTAAAAAAAAGGTTGTTTCTCGCAAAATATAGGGAGTATGGGGTACTTTTTTGAAGCCGTAAATGTTACAATTTATCTTAACCATATACGTATCGTATAGTTGGTTTAACCTAAATTCTGATTTTTTCCCCAACAGGCTCACTTTGACGATGGATATGAAACCTTTTGCAAGAGCAGATATACCGAGCATGCAGACCTCATTAAATAAATATCCTAATATCTATAGTTTGCGAAATACCTTGGAATTGGTAATACTTTTCTGGACAATTCATCTTAAATTTGGCCTACTTGGCTCCCTTACTATAAGCAGAGAGCTTGTCATTCAAGCTCTGTGCTTTAAGACTGTAATTAATCATTTTATAGGGAGTCAAACGCTTGGAGTTATCAAGGACATTTGGCAGAGCGCAACAACCTCCGCAAAGTGACAAATAAACATACATAAAAAGACTATATATATGGGATTCAAATTCCAATGGCTATCGTAGAAACAGACGCTTAATCATTAAACCTGACAAATTAGCTGAACAAAAAAGTCCCGCTGATTCAATTTTCATTAAAACGATATTTATAAAGGTACCGAGCATACAAACCTATAACAAGTAAAGAATTACATGGATTTTGATGACAATGTTACACTTATAGGTTGAAAAGGCAGAGTTCACAAATTTTCATTCATTTTTTTTTACAAAATAAACAGAAAAGGCTTGTGTATTTCTGAATGGTTTATTATAGTCTTGAGATGACGTAAGGACACAGCCAGATTTCACTGTCCCTGTCGTCACCAACGTGACGTCAATGCAGACAGCGCATGCGTGTGAAGAATTGCATAGCTCAAGAAACAAACGTGACATGCTATCACTGAAATAAATGATGATAGGTCGGTAACATTATGAAGACAGTGAGTCCTACACGGTGACAACTACCGCTGTATCCACGCTCACACAAACATTCAACTGTGGTCAATGAAGCATCCTTATCTATCTTCCCCGGTGCACGTGACCACAAATATACTAAAAATGGGGGGGGGGGGGGGGGGAGGAAAATACTGGCATATATCTACCAAAACGTAGATGTCATTTTGTTAATGCCTAATGAGTATCCTCTAATAAATATGATTATACAAACTATATAAATATATATAAATATATATATATATATAAAGAGCATATGTACATGCACTTCATATGTACGTATCTGATGATTATTTTTATTTTATATATAAACTTTATAATAAATATTAATGATAAATTTATATACATATATATATATATATATATATATATATATATATATATATATATATATATATATATATATTACCCTGCTCCTCTACGATGAACAGTTAGATCTACAGATCAATGGACGGACCTTAAATATAAGTACTCCTATAGTTCGCCACTTTGGTCAGGAGTGCCGTATACAGTCTGGTTGAGGGATTGTGATTCATGCATCTAGGCATTATTAACTAAGTTGGCCCAAATATCACTTTGCATTCCTTAAAGCACAGCTTCCTGCAAATCTGTGACAAGAAGTCAGGCATTCAGTCTCTTTCCAGGACGCTTGATTCGGCGAGCCCCCTATGTTGTGTTCAGCATAATTATCATCTAGTAACAAACTGCTTGTGCACACAGGAAGCAAGATGCATGATCATTTGCATAAAAGATTCCAGCGCCATCTACCGGTCACAGACAATATCAGAAACTTGTTAAGGATATCATGTTTTACGGCTGATTGTCTGACAGTCATTAATAATGTGCCGTAATTTTTGCAATGTATGCTCTAATTAATTTAGCGAAGATAGTATAATATTCACGCTCACCAAATTTCGGGGTGCTTCGTAAATACCGGTACCTTAATTTATATTTCAAGAAATCAATTATATATTTCTTGAGACTGGTTTGGTAAACATTAATTATGGTAGCATATTAACCCTAATAATGGTCATAAACATGCATTACTATTATTTCATAGTTTCATAATCTATCATAAACATATTTCATTAATACATTTTTATCTAATCTAAATTCCTTAACTTTCAACAGATCTTTATTTAAGATTATGCGAAACATGCATATTGATGCAGTTGATAATATTCGTCATATCCCGTACCTCGGGACATCTGAGGAATACCTATATTCCTCAACTACAGGCAAAAATATTCCTAATTTAACGGCACCATTGGTATCACAAACTTCCAACATCCATGTAAAACGCTCTCATAGTCACGTGATGGTCCTTGGCACGATGTGTTTATTCACGTGATGCAGACGGCACGTGATTGCACGTGACACGGTTAAGCACCTTGTATCAGTCCGCTTTACATGTAGTCCCTCCGTTTAATATTACTGCACGCCTTCATGACAGTTTTCGACTGTGTTAGAACTCCTTATCCCAGCCCGTGAGATCGTCCGGCGGTTCCTCCTCGTCGTCTGGGTATTCGTCAAAGTTTGACACATCTGTAGGATTACAAACCTGAAACGAAACAGATGGTGATGAACGAACTGGTACACACCTTAAAGGGGCCTATTCCGATATCTGACGTTTGTTAACTAAAGATAATCCCTTGAACCTTTTAGAGAAACAAACCAGAAAACGCCGATCCAACCGCAAAAGAGCTGTTCGTTTTGTTTAGATCCACATATATATAGCATGCGGAGAGAACGCCAAAATCCAAACACATCTAACAAGGGAATCTCGCGGCAAGTTAGACTAACCAGAGTTAGAGTAAGACTAACCAGAGTTAGAGTAAGACTAACCAGAGTTAGAGTAAGACTAACTAGAGTTAGAGTAAGACTAACCAGAGTTAAAGTAAGACTAACCAGAGTTAGAGTAAGACTAACCAGAGTTAGAGTAAGACTAACTAAAGTTAGAGTAAGACTAACCAGAGTTAAAGTAAGACTAACCAGAGTTAGAGTAAGACTAACCATAGTTAACCCTTTGCAAAGGATGTTTTGCAACAAATTTCCTTTCAACTTCCGCACATGTGCAAGCAATCACCTTAGATTTCGTACTTCTTTGTTTGTCGACATTGGCGCATGTGTCATGTTCAGAAGCAACTTGTAGATAAACAAGCTGATACATACACTGCAGATGCGTTATCACAACATGATTTATCTGCTGTTCATTAATACATGTACATATATAGAGTAAACATAAATTCACATAAAAGAAATCTACATCTACAGAAAAGATAGGCGATTAGCTGACTTTAAACCAAGAAGTGCATTCAATGACTCTGTGCCTCATTACATACCCAGCAAGAACAACTTAGGTGCACCGTGATGAATTAACATTGAACAATTGCACATTGAACATATCTTTATAAGAGAAGTGGTAAAATATAGACTGGACGTGATTTGATCATGCTAAAAAATATAATTCAATGTTGACCATTTTACGTTCGCACATGTAGTCCACTCCTACACGCTTCTTTAATGCATAGAAAATCCGTTTACCAAAGCGCATAGTAGTTACTCCGGACACAAGAACGTTGAACTCAGTTTAAGTTGGCAAACCCAATGTTGGAATGATCTAATGTTTATGAACATATAACTGCTGGACTTAATACTGATCGAGTGGCTGTGTTGGAACAGCACAGTAAATATGCTATTCGTACGTGTGTATACAGGATAACCTTGCTGTACCGTACAACAGTGTATATACTGTACCCCCTTTATATATCACAATATCTGACACAAAGCGGACCAACCCGGTGATTTACTCTACTTACCGAAGGAACTATAGGTGGTTTGAGCGTGTGTTTCCTCAGGCCATCCCAGTTGAAACCATCAAACCACTTGTGTTTCTGTATATCTTTGATGCCGCCACGACCATACCCTAGTCGTTCGGACGGGTTATCCCTGGAATTATATAATTCAAACATACAAAATGCTTATATAAATAACACACAGAGGAAAAATTGACTTCATGGAATCCTAATTAGTTATAAAAAAAATTAAGCGTGGTGATTTGTATAACTGGCGTCAACATAGGACTTTCACAGTATTTCTTCCTTTTCTGTTGGTTTTGTAACATTTGTTAATTATCTATATACTTTCACGGGGGTTTAATAATGTTAATGACATGATAAAACAAGTGGCGCAAGTGACCATTCCAGATTTTGGCGAAATGTGCCATCCACGGCACGAGAGCCACACGGAATATAAAGAAAGGCACAAGTCTTTATAACATAATTAAAATCAGTCTTCTAAAATTTATAAAGAACAGGCCAATATTATTAACTAGGGAGTTGTTACGTTTGGGAGGGTAGATGGGCTCTGCCCTCTGTCGATGACACACCACATGAATAAGTTTATATTGACATGATAAAAATAATGAAATACGCAACTAATTCAGATTCCTGCGAAATGTGTCATACAAGGAATAGGAGGTGTACGTAATTTCAAGAAGAAACCGCTCTATGTAACATAGTTCATATCAGTCTTTAAAAATTTACAAAGACCAGGCCAACACAGATAACTGTAAATGTAGATGTAACGTAGGGGCATGGGCTCTGCTCTCTGTCAGCGATACACTATGTATATATTTGGATCCAGGTAGACTTTTAGTATATCAATATGCTTTGTCTGTTCAAATACTGGGTAAACCGAATGAGGTTTACCATTTACTAATAGGCCAGGTATTTGTTTGCATAAACACCCATTTCAAATATTGGATAAACCGTACCGTATACGCAAGTTCCAAGATCGCCTACTCCCGTTTATTGTACTTTAACAGTAGCTGACGCACAGGAGAGGCCCAGGGGGTCTAGACCCACCCTTTCAAACACCGTAACCTTGTTTAAGGGTTCAAAGCATTTTACAGCCTGGACCCTCCCTTATTTCCGTAACTGAGGGTTTTTTCTCAGTTAGGCTCATTTGTCTTTCCTTCCTAATTTGTATTCCTTTTTTTTTCAAAATTCTGGATCCGCCAACGTTTATTTAAAGTATTTTTAGAACCAACAGTGTACACCTTTCAACCAATCTTCTTTTAGGGGTTAAAAATAATTTTTGTGGCCTGGCCCCTTCTCTTTCCGGAACTGAGGATCTTTATTAAGATTTGCCCATGAGTCTTCCCGGTCTGATCCTCCCCTGTTTATGTAGAGCATTTTAAGATCAAACAGTATCTCAGTAAAGTAGGCATAATTTTAACTTAAACATGAGTGTGTTTTGAAACATTATGATTGACCAACATCTTACCTGCAGAGTTTCTTTATAAGGTTCTGAGCGTTCTTGGCAATTTTTCTAGGAAAGTCTATTGCGTCAATGCCTTTAAGGATTAAGTTGTAGGTCTTCATTGGATCAGATCCTGAGAAAGGTGGACTTCCGGTCAATAACTCAAACATTAGAATGCCTAATGACCACAGGTCAGCCGACAGGTCGTGACCTTTGTTTAGAATAATTTCCGGCGCCACATACTCCGGCGTGCCACAAAATGTCCATGTTTTCCTGCCGTGTCCGATCTTTTTTGCAAAACCAAAGTCAACCTGTGAAACAAAGAATATAGAACTTACGTAACGTGATGTGCAAGAACCAATGGTAAAATTTGCCCCTTTTCCCAACTGGGCCAAATTATATACTCATATACGCAGGAGCGTCTTGTGAATACCTAATGATGACACAGAATGACGAAATTTTGACCATATCCTCATCTATATTTGATTATGATGAACCAGTTTACTTAAGTCTGGAAGTAATACGCTTTAAATCTGCAATGTACAAAATACTAAATCGGCTTATTCAATAAAACGTGAGTTTGTTATTCAGATTTACTGTGCTTCTAAAAGTGATATTTTGCTGGATGGATTGGGTCAAATGGTAGCAAATGTCTGTACGCACTAGGAACCATGCAGTTTACTGTAAACCGGACTAAAGTAAATTGAACTACTGTAGACAACCCTTCAAGCGGAATGCCGGGACCAAACTGATGTGGATTAGTCGCCTAGTGCAAACAGAGTAATTCAGTTCACCATCCGGATATTTGCTAGTGTGGATACCGCGTATTTGGCATTTTTATATGTTCAACACTGAATGAAGGCAGGAATTCTAATAACGGAAAATGCTGAGAAACTTGCGTTCTGATGTGTTAGATGGAAAAGAGTAAATTTCCTCTAACCATCAACACACAACATATATGATTTTTTTACAAAACATATTTTTGAAAGACACGATAGTTGGTGTCACTGTCCATTAAATTAGGATGAAGACAATTATGACAGAAATGGCATGCAATGACTTCTCACTTTGGTACTTTGACAGGATATGTCAATGTAACAAATATGTCATAACCTAGAATTACGTCATTACAGCCAATATTCAAGTTTTTCCTGTGATATCACTCTTTCCTATGATAAGTCCGGATTTGGACTCGAGTCCGGACGCGAAGCCACATTTTTTGGACTCGGACATGGACTAGAGGGCTCAGGACTCGGACATTTACTCGGACTCGGAGGTATGGACTCGGGAAATCAGGCCAGGACCCTCAGATCCAATAGAAATGGAAAACTCTCTCACATCCTATAAAGACTTCTACAAATGTGAGATCTGCTAACAGGATATTATAAAATAAAAACACTACATGTAACAAGCTGTAGCTCTTTATCGGAGCTAATTGTAATTAACCATTATAGTAATTCCAAGCATGTATAAAATAACTTATAAATGCACATAATTTTAAATTTTCTATAATAAATTGCTTTAAGAATATTTGACTTGAACTTGGACTCGGATGGTGTGGACATCATTGGTTTAAGGATTATTCTTGTTAGAACTATAGCTCTGTAAGTAGACGTACCAGTTTGATGTATCCTTTCGGATCTAGCAGCAGGTTTTCAGGTTTGAGGTCTCTGTATACGATCCCTTTGCCGTGCAGATAATCAAATGCTTCCACTACGCAGGCAGTGTAGAACCTTGTCGTGGAGTCATCGAACGAGCCCCTAAAATAAGATAAATGGATTATAAATGTTCAGTAATCAAACTGTATATAATTAAATATAATTTAATATAATATATAAGTAATATGAATTTTAATACCTCATTATAGATACTTAAATTATTTCACCGCCGAGTGTGGTGAAATCATTTTTGAGCAACTTAATTATATATATATATATATATATATATATATATATATATATATATTAAAGATATATGCTTTAAAAAATAGAAAACATCATTGACATCAACATACTTGTCTCGTAGAACTGTCCACAGCTCTCCTCCTAAACAGACCTCCATGAGCATGTACAGGAATTTTCTGTCTTTGAAAGTCTTGTATAACCTGAAAACATACATTTAGAAGATATTAACAATATATCTGCGAACATAAACGAAACTGTAAACTATGCTGAGCACATCTAAAAATCTTATCATTTGAAGCAAATTTTCATCAAATTATTCATTTCATTGGTTAATCATAAAATTTAATACTTAGCATTTAATGTTAAAAATACCAGAAAAATAAATATCGATTCCGGGACATAGACTTCATTCTCAATATTCAAGTTACGCGCACTTACACACATATATACGTAAGCACAAATGGAAATCATTTAAGCCACGGTCCCGTTCCTTCTTATCTGTTGACAGGTGTGTGACCGGTGCTGCCACATGACGACGGTAAATTGAACAACTCAACAGAGGATTCACAATACAATCCCAGCGTCAACGAACTACATGATTCATCAGTAGTGTGCCTGAATCCCGGATATCCGTTCATTGAACGTATCAGGAAAATAGCCTTAAGGCCATAATAAATTATAAATACAACTGAAATTTTTACGAAATAAGAAATTGTCTTTTTTTATACAGTAATACAAATCGGGGAAAATATAATGCATGCTCTTTCAAATTTAACACGAGGGCAAATACCCAACTCCCATGAATGAGGGTACACTGCACTTCAGTCACATACTGTTTATAATACATACTGTTTATAATACTCACGGAACAAAGATCACGGGCCAAGGCTATAATTTCTCTCAAATATTTTTGTTATTTCAACAGAGCCTTGTGTTTCAGTAAGTTTGATCTACTACTTCGATTGAATGCATTACTTATCTCGGTTTTCAGGTTTTTTTTCAATTTCGGATTAACGGTGTTCGGATTAACGACGCTATATGGTATTTCCATACATGACTAATAACTATGAGTGAGCCTCTGACCTGTCTTTTACTCACCTGACTATGAAGTCTGAGTGAGCCTCTGATCTGACTCTCTTTTAATCACCTGACTATGAATTCTGAGTGAGCCTCTGATCTGACTCTCTTTTACTCACCTGACTATGAAGTCTGAGTGAGCCTCAGACATGATTGTCTTTTCGTTCATGATATGTTCTTGTTGTCTCGTCTCCACAATATGATGTTTCTTCAGCTGTTTTAAGGCGTATGTCTTACTTGAGTCGTTATTAATCTGCACCTGGATATTGGAGAGTAAGACGATAAAATAAAAGATATGCCATTTCTGAACTTTAAATATATTATTGCTAAAATATTTCTATTGCTCCTGTGTTTATGAGGAAGTCTCGTTCACAGTTTGAACTTAACTTTGAGAATTAGATTGAACCAAATTGAATGAATAAAGATGTTATAAGAATTAATATTCCATTTATCCCTTTCAGCCAGGTCAAACATTATAAAAAAAAAACTAACATATAATGGTTCCTCTGAAGGCAAAACATGCCTATGATACTTTGGAAACAAGGGCAAATTTAATTCCTGTTCCCTTTATAGTAAACTGCGATTACAAATTTTTGCAGCATAAACATTTTTACTGAATCTGCATAATTTAAAGTATTTACGTTCTACATACATATTATGTTTATAGTAACTGCTTTAAAATGTTGAATAATATATATATTTCATAAAAGAATGTGCCTGCATGTATCAAATGAAGTTACCATGGTATACAGTGCTGAACTTATTGTAATTAGTGTTATGGAAATATTATTAAATTGACAAAATCGTCCCATCACCAAGTGTTTGTGTGCATATACGAAGGATACTTGTAGTACACCGGTCACCCTGTTTTGTGCCATGACTGGCTGAGGTAACTGTGACATCAGGAATTTAGAAATGATTAAATCTTGCATAATATCTTGTTTTTAGTCTTTCCTGAAAAATTTGGACAGAAATATGTCCTACTCTTTTTGTGATCTAAAATTTATCGTCACGGGGAGGGGGGGGGGGGGGGAGGGGTTGTTACTGTGCTCAAAGCCTCCATTTATGGTGGAAAATAATTAAAATATAATATGTTCCAATCAAGCCTATATCTCCAAAATTCGTAATGGTAAACTGTCTCTGAATTATGAATGCGACTTGAAATTGCTTTTATCATTATCTACATGTCACTTTTAGTGATACCTTGAAACCGTTTACCGTATTTCCTTGATCAGATGCCCGGGCGTTTATTTTTTCTTGATTTGACCCGGCGTTTTAATAAACAAGGCTTATATTACAGGCCGGCGTTTATTAAAAAAAAAAATGTTCAGGCCAGGCAGACAAAAGTACAAAATAACATGTCGAAACAATTAACTCGCCGATCACTACTTGTGGACGCTATTGAAAACATTTGGAACTTTTGACACTGTGATACACAAGATAAAAGATGGACTGATTTGATGATGATGCATCGCAACAATGCGATGGAGCAAGATAAAAGATGGGCTGATTTGATGATGGAGCATCGCAACAATGTACATAATGTTACATATCGACCATTGTGAACCAAAAAGAGAGAAGAACCAATATACCGGAAGTACGACCATGTTTACATGAAGTTCTGATCAGGAGTTTGACAGTGATATGCCCCGGCAGGCCGGGGAAGTAGGGCTATAATATTGCTTTGGTTGGTCAGGGAGCCAGTGTACTACAATAGCCTTATGTTGTCCCGAAACACCACATGCATGATATATAAGGAAATGTTTAGGATTATTAAAGACTTGTATATTTTACATTACATTACACCATTTGCTTTATTTACACCATTTATAAAAGCCATGCATTTGTCTATATTTTTTGGCTACGTGATTTAAAGAAAAGCTTTCTATTTCTTATATACCATATATTAAACACATACCAGGTATGAGACTTATTATTGATTATACTGCAAGATGCAAACGGTTATTGTAGAGGCATGAAGCACAGTAAATGGTGAATAAATGCATTGAGGCAGAAGAGTTGCATTCAACATGTTTTGGACACAAAACGCCAACAGTAATCAATATGTGACAAATCTGATAGTATTTGAACAATTTATGATAACATTTTCAAGTAGCAACAATTTCTGTGTTGCTTTCCTTTTCAGTAAGCTTTTGCTTTGTTTAAGAACAGAGAAAAATCTCGATGTTTTGTGTGTGTAATAAATAAAAGATAACAACCATTTCTGTGGTTCATCTAAAGCTTGTAAATCATTTAAAGGTAATGTCAAGTTTTAAGCTCTTCTAACATTATAGGATGATAACTAATCTATTATGTCTATGCTATGGCAAGCCTGAATTTAGTTTATTTCAGCTAATTTCCAGAATTATAATCACAACACCAACACCTACCAACTCGACTCGTCCAAATCCACCTACACCCAGTGTTGCCAGGATACACAAGTCACTGAGCCTAACCGGCTTCAGTTCTTCATTCTCGACCCTGGCACAAAATTAGTTAAATATAGGTTAGTGCATAATTACAGAGTGCAAGGCGAGGCAAGCAAAAAAATAAAAAAAAATAAACCCCATGTTAGCAATGGCGTGCTGTGCGTTGGATAATGCGTGCGCATATGCCAGCTGACGTCACACATTCATAAACAGATCACTCATGCTTTATCTCCTCAATCCAGTCAAATGAAATATGTCAAAAGTGGACGAAAGTTAAACAGAAATTAGTGCTTTGATTTTATACAAGTTAAAACTGGTGGTCCGAGAAAAAGGTACATGTATCATATTTGATTATATTTCACCAGGAAATATAAATTTTAAGTATAAAAAGATGAAACTTTATTTCTAAATGGAGATCGATTGAATTTATACATATCGATAAACTGTCGATTGAAAATTTTCAATTTGTTTTATCCTATGAAATTTCAACAATAATACAGATATACTTCATTTTAGGTGTTACATTTGCTGTGCGTATGTAAACTTATATCAATATGGTGGAACTGGACCATTTTAGCCTCTCATTGTATAATTTTTTCAGGTTGTTTTACATTAGGAAGCAGTGCTTTGTTGTCAGTTGTTAGTTTGGGACCGGAATTCTCTGGAAGATCCGAGGCAAACCAGGCACCCACACTATAGCGTCACTTCAAGCGCATGCGAGCTATGAACAGCAAGCAACTGAAACTTTCCCACCGCCGGTTCTTACCAATTCCACTCGGCCGAATCCCCCTACGCCTAGGGTGGTGACAATAGCTATATCTGTCAGCCGTAGACGAGTAAACACGTCCTCCGACCTGTGAGTGAGGTGACACATGCTAGGCACAGTGCTTATGATATATGTGTATACTTGTCGGGGTTAATTTCGCAGCATACTATATAAAACTCTATAGATTGCCATGCTTAATGTGCATGAAAGACACTTCAAATATACACATATCAACTCATTTTATGTATGTACCTCACAAAATCACACAAACAGCATAAATGCTTTGGTATCGTTTTCTCAATCTTGGTATTGCTGTGAAGGTGGCGGGGTGCAAACTAAAAGTCACTCAACAATAAATACAACAAAATCAACTTTAAGAAATGCATTATATGTATGTGCATGGCCTACCCATAAAAGGCCACAAGAGACGCTGAGCCGGTTTTGAGTGTATTCAAAAACACAAATGAATAAAACATGCAGTAAGCGTCGGCCGGTAAAGCACATGGAAAACAATATTATCATTGTTAAATACTCGCTTGAAATTGACAAAATAAAAAATAAATATGTCCATATTGCCATCGCTCTGTTTGTTAAAACAATAATACATGGTATTGTTAACATATATACATCCTCCTTTGATATTCATGTATATTAAGACACAAGTGTTTCTGAATAAAAAGTGATACAAATCATTATTAAGGTGCGTGTGTTGTTTATTTCAGTATATGTAGTTCACGTTTTAATGAATTATTTTGTTAGTAAATACATTTATATAACTTATAGTAAAGTTATATTGCCTGGACGGATTTACATGGACTTACGTCATAAAACTCATATAGTTTAAGTTATTAAGCTCATGGTAATAACCCCTCAAGAATGATGTTTACTCCTACGATCGTGGTCCGCGACACGTAAACTTTAAGGCCAATCAGTTCACTGCATGTGATATACAATTTATATACAATCTACCTGTACAAGGAAGTTGTACAGCTGGCCGCTTGATATCAACCGTTGCCCGGAAGATGAAGATCAAACTGCTACTATATATTTAACGATATGTGTTATTTGCATACCGGGTGCGTGGCCGTACAAACGGTTACCAGTATAAAACACGATTCAGAGACTGCCTTGTCTACGTTACTGCAGGAAGCAAGTACGGTCAATAACAATCCCTGATGTATCTAGATTAAGCTACGGGTCCCCGCCGCACCGGAGCTATGTTTTCCAACCTACCTGGTCGCTGTATTAATCAAAAGGATACGTTTTGGTCTAGGCATGGATATATACCTTTCGTATGTGAAGAAACTGCGTTATCGGAGGTCCTTACCTGTTATCATTAACTGTTAAACCTGCATAGGACTATAACAAAGACCTCACCAACGGTATTAAAAAAAAGAGAACCACTGAGAGAAAGATCACCGCTGGGGAAGCTGAACTTGAAGCTTAAATATCCATAATCACAGCTTAGGTTAATAATGATCATTAATATCATTTCGTCATTATCACTTCCTTGAAATATATACATATGTTCTTTGATAAGACCAGGTGACGATAAAATAAATGTCAAACTTAACCCGCGCAATTAATATCCAGGTTAATGAATCAGTATAGACTAATCGTTAAGCTATTTTTAGATAATCTTCTAGGCTTCATAATTTCTGTGAATTGGGCAAATATACACAAATTAAGTTTATTCATTCGCAAACCAAACTGAGACTAAATCTAGTATCTAGAAACTTGTAACCAGAAGCGTTTGGTGGGTGTCTTTGTCTGTGGAAGTATTTAAATGTATTTGATCATGTCAAGATGCTGGCTTTTGGTATTACTGAAATATAACTTTACTTACGGTATCGTTGCTGAGGCGTCGCCATAGTCTCTTTGGAAGTCGCCCAAATTGCTGATGAGTTGCGTGTAGGCCCTGGATGTAAAGCATAAATATAGGATAATTAACAGCATAATGAGGGAAGCTTACAGAGAGAGAGAGATAGTGAGAACGAGATAGAGAGGGGGGGGGGGCGGTGTAGAACCAGGACAGAATATAAATTAATAGCATACAGGTACACAACATTCCTTATATGCAGAGTGATGTGGCTGGAAGAAAACATCAAACGAGTCTACATATTGATAATTTGACAATGAACTTCCTAATTCAAACAATAATGACGCTATACAGATATCGGAACGCCGAAATCTGGTACCTCGAAGTTACACCAAACGCCAGAGAACCGATGTCTTGTCTCGGAATATGTACACAAAAGCAGAAACGTGTTGGAAGAGGTGTTTTCGACACGATTTCCCCTTTTCGACCGTCAGTTGGGATATACACAGCTAAGAGCGAGCTATCTCCGATGCTTCACCGTTTGGTAATGTTTAGACTCCTCTCTTACATTAATGAAAACCGCCGCTCACCGGCATAACAGACTTCATACTATGCTGACGCTGACATTTCCTTTGTCCGCTTAATAAGCTGATATTCATTGTTTACCGAATGACTGATGCTGAGCTAATCATTATCAACACTCTCTAACGCATTATAAACATACCGCGATGGAATGCTTTAAAACCTCAGCACTACACAGTAAAATATAACCGTCCTAGCTAGTTCCAGGATCGAAAGATCTCGATCGTCGTTTGTTTTCTGGTCATATTTATGTGAAGTCGGCAGATGTTTCAAACCACTGTAGAACTTTGACTCAGACTCCATTAACTTTGGTGCATCAGGTGCCGTAAAAAAGTATAAGACCACTGCTCAAATTTCACTTCTGAATGTTATTTCTCTGGATTTTAAATGATAACTAAGGTGAGTGAAGTATGTACGGATAAGAATGACCAGAAGCTTTACATCGTCCTATACATTGAACCTTGAACGGACCGGATCGATATAAGGAAATTTAATACTAGAGATATTACAGAAAATATGACTGTAATAATGACTGAATTCAAACAAATAAGAATTTATTTGGGAAAAAAGTTCATGGTTTCTAAGAGTGTCTTTGGAAAAACGTTCTCCTGCGGAAAACTTTTAACACCAAGAGTTAATTTCACTTACTTATATTTTCTATTAACTTCTGTATAGTTCTATTTTTATTTTACTCACTCTCCGCGGGCTGACGCATTGTCGTCGTCATAAATATGCAGTCTTCTGATAGACTTTGTGACGGCGTCCACGCCCGGCCGTCGGCTAGTCTCACACAGAGCTCTAGCCCCTCCAACCTCCGCCGATTTTGTTTTGTCTCTTCTCTTCTTCACGCCAGTCATTGTGGGGTGAGGCTCAGTCCGAAGACTGATTGATTTGCAGACCTTTATGCCAATTATTGAAGTTGCTGATAAGTCAACCAAAGTTTTGTTAAACTTCATTCATGCTCTTCTGTCCACTTCCGCTTATGTTCTTGTTCCCTGGAGAAATTCCTAATGGTCAATCACTGAAGCCCTTCTGTGGTTCTGTTGTTCGGTGATGTAGATAACAGAAGTTCAAACACTATTCCTCAACAATGTGTGATAGACACTAGATTCAAACTTATAATGTTTTCTGCCAATGTGAAGTTTCTGTGCTCGGCATGCCAGGTATAATGATTGGAATGTTCTCAGTGGTTTCGTCTTGAGGTTACCGGTACAGTTCATCCGTGCTTGAGGACCGCCCCGTCAGCCTCCCGTCCCTCTATGGTATGTAGATAACCGGGACTTGCAGGCCTTTTATGTAGCCGTGGCACGCTAGTACGCGTGTGGTACAGCGGTATCGGAGATTCCGATCACGATAAACCTAATCACCCGGTCACTGAGGACAGCACGGACCGGTTTATTCACCAAGACTTTCGTCTTCTTGAGAAAGGATTACTTTAACATACCAGAAGATAAATATTCTAAGCACACACCATGAATTAACCGTCATTGTTGCAAGACAGGTTCTTTTGGAGACAAATTTCTCTGCTACATAAGTCTCACTTTCGAAGTATATGCAGCGTTTGAGTTTGCAACAAAATGGTCCTAGCAGGATTGAATCAAACATACTTGGTCTGCCTCTCATTTAATAACACTTCGACAATGACGTTTACTTCCTAGTGCTGTAGCTTTATCCAGATCCCGGATAAAACCGATACACTTTCCTTGTATTAGCCACAAGAGGAATTCGTAAACACAATTAATTATTAAATCCCTATTTCAGGCACGCACAATACTATTATCGTCTCCCGAGAATCATTGGGTTGTCTTTCGTGTTTTATTTTAGATCATCATTCAATGAATAATTGCCGTTGGTTCACCGCATTCCCAACTGATTCACTTTTTATCAATGTAAGTAGGGCGGTTTATAGTATTTATAGTAAACTGATATAACTTCGGTGGTTTAATCATATGTTTGGAATCCTTAGGCATAGCAGTAAATATAAACATGTTTATTATCAAACTTGATTCATGCATGTCAGCTCTATGCGTTATTTTCAACTACTCCCTCTTTATGAGTTATATTCTGAGTATGATAGTTTGATCACTAATTTAATTTTTATCACAGATGACTTTGTCCTATATTGCATAATGTTACTGGATTCTGTATGCCTCTGCATGTATTATGTAAACATTTAATACGTATATGTATTTTCGGCTGTAGCAGTAGCCAGATTTAACCATGGTTACTGTTGCATGACTTTCAATTTATCTGCGTACTGTCATCAAATGCACACGCACGCTACTGTTCTGATTCCGATAACGGAACGCCTACCTTCCCTGTATTCTTCCATGGAACAGAAAAATAGAGTCCATTTTATTGGTAAAACCACTCATGTCACACACTTATGAAATGCAATCTGACAGTTTATGTGCATTTGAAGCTTGGCAAACTGAATATCTCTGACCTACGATGATTTGTGTGTTTTAAAGTAAGATTCTTCTGTTTACTATTCTTTATAATTTTTTAGAGGTGCCAAAATCGGTAATAAAGAACAATTGTTTAGTACATTTTTGGTGTCACATAGGATAAATTGTATGCTTATTTTGACTTTGATTAGCGGAGCTCGTGAAACAAAAGAGTAACAATAACTTTAGTATTCAGGATTTAAAAGCAATTACACTGATGGATAAAAGTGATGCATGTCTTATCAGTATGCGATTAGTCCACTGAAAAATAAGTTTGAATTGAAAACGGCACAGGGGAGACCTATAATACGCGATCATAGTGTCTCACGTTCAAACAGCTCACATGAGAATAACGATTTATGTTAACTCGAAGATTTTCAGTCATGGAAAATTGAATATTTAGCTGGAACAACATTTCCATAACGAAAACAGAACGTACAGCTTAGTCTCTTGCTTCGAACCTTCTTTCAAAAAAAATTATGCCACAAACCTGCTTCATAATGAAGAGGAAGTAAGCGGCCAGTTTATATATATATATATATATCCTTTAACTGTGACAAATCCATGGAAGTCCGCTTGTGACCCCGATCTGGGTACTCAAGTTGCTTAGTTTTTCACTTCTGTTACGGACAGAAAGACATAACACGTTCTCCGCCAAACCAAACTTAATGGGAAAGTTAATAGACGTTATAACTAGTGCCATGTACGGAACGTTAATTGAGTAACTGTACTGACCGACTCGAGTCCCGGGAGAATGCAGAAACAATCATTTGCAAACTTGTTCTTATGAACCCATGCTACCTTCGGGCAGCGACGAGAGTTTATGCAATGACATGTTCTTAAAAGCTCTCCCGTTATTATTAATGATTTTGCTTTTTTGTTTCATTGAACTGAATTTCTCCAAAAATAACTTAAACTTAGAATCGCCGACCGATTGTCTTTGAAAATGATTAATATCACGTCTTTAAATAAATGCTACCCTTAAGAAACGCGGAAGAAATAAGGAATTATCGTCGTCACCTTACTCATACACAGAAATTCATATCATTACCGTTTATTCTTTGTTAATGTGTTAAAACCTGGATGGCCATGAACATTTCGACAGCTGAATGACATATTCCACACTATTTGCTCTCAGGGGACAAAAAGAGTTAAATTATTTAACGGTGTTGTCAAGAATGATCAGAATCTTAATACTACAGTACCGGGAATCAAAGGTTAATAGGCAACTAAACGGTACTGTAACAAAGACTGCTTGACTTAAACTGTTTTGTACAATATTTCGTACCAGAATAGAGTACGAATAGGTTAAAAGGCAGAACATCAGATACATAGAGTGGCCGCTGCACTTTACTTCATGTTCTGGTATGATTGTTAGGTATGTCTGTTCGTGATAGAATTTCGTCCTTGTAGTCCGGGAGTTATTATACCTTGTGTGGGGGTTGACAGGTGCACCCACACTGTAAGTACTAGAATACCTGTAACGATTATGGTAAGATGGCTATACTTACTCTCGGTCGATACAGAGACAGTCTACCCCGGCAGTCTCTGTAGCGATGATGTTTGCCGTCCTTACATCTTCACTGCAAAATAAAATCAAATTAATAATAATAATAATATTAATAATAATAATTATTATCATTATAATAATAAAATAATAATCATTATAATTATCACTACTAATACTACTGCCACTACTACCATAAATGATACTAGTCCTACTACTTCTGCTTCTACTACTTATGCTGCTACTACTGTACTACTACTACTACTACTACTACTACAATAACTACTACAACAACTTTTACTAATAATAAAAATAATCAATAATCAATAATCAATAAATAATACGCATATAACATTAAAAGAAAATACAGAGAAACAATTGTACATAATCATACTGTATTCTAAAACGTCTTTAAATAACATGGGCACTTGATGCACTAAATGTCAGTGGAGTTAAGATACCACAAAATCACATTCTCTGAGAGCAATGTGCAAATTGACAAGCATTATACCTGTGGGTTAACCTAATTTTAAGTAACGTTTCCTTGTCCCAAATTCTGTTAAACCTCCCAACCTTCTTGGATGATAGATCGAATAATACAGAATTCATTACAATAAGACACATACCAGGATCTCATTTGTACATTATGCACTAAATTTGGACTCATGGGATCCGACAAAAATGTTTACACTTTTACAATTTTTTCTAAGGACATCATTATCAGGTTTATTATTCATTAAGATTTTGAATGTGGTTTACATATTTAAATACTAATAGCAAACAAATCTTCAACAATTCATACATGAAAGACATAGCTACGAACGATAAGTTATTTATATCTTTAAGCCTTGAAAATAAACTGATGCCCACAGCAATACAACCGTTGCCATGTTAATCTGAGGTGGTCGTTTCGCTGTTTTATACACTGGTTGCACGGAATGGCCCTACATATAATTACCTTTATACAATGTAAGGTTAGCGTGCCGTTTCCCGGGGCCCAGCCCTTTTTCACCATGGCCCCTTCTGTGAACCGTTGTTAAGTGCATACATGTTCATTTTCGGGAACTGCACGTAACGTCAAAGCAACTTCGCTCTGTCAAGATGTTATCGACGCTGTTTCTTATTCTCTACACCAATTTAGACTTTTCTGGGTAACACAAGAACCACCAAAATGTTTAACTATCAGATTGTTTACCACTGCGAGGTTGGGAAAAGGAGAGAGTCATACACTGGTATTAGAGACCGCCTTTGTTCAGGCTGACAGAACAGACCTGTGATGCATTCATCCATACAGTTGTGAGCCTTCTCTGGGCTTGGATTCATATCTTTCCTGCGCTTATGTAGCCCCTATTAAGGTTCCCAGGATTCATTCTGGTATTATTCCGTATCTGGGGATCCAGAATGTTGGTGGTGGTATATATTTACAAATGAATTCCCTTGAACTGACTTAGAACTGTCTTCTAGGGGTCGAGCATAAACTCAAAGGCGGAGGTTGTGAGTTCAAATCTTAGCCGAGCAGCGGTGAGATTTCCAACAGTCGGCCCCACCCTGGGGGAGCGCACTGCAGGCTTAATGACAACGCTGTGCCCCACAGCCATGTATTACTCTTAGACGAGTGGATCTTATGGGGCCATCCTTGGTGTGATTACCAAGCAATGGGGGTGATTACACACCCAGTGCCCGCAAGTACATTGGACACCGGGCCTTGGTCACATCGGAATTCAATAGAACATGATAGGAAGCGAGTACTCGCGCAATAACATAGTCCCATACCGAAGTGTAAATCTGCAAATGTACATTTTTAAGTTAAGCATTAGATAGGAAGCATTAAGCATCTCATTAATATAAGCAATAGATTAGAGCGTAAAAAATCGAGGCGGTTACCGCCAACAATTCATTATATTTCCCTCTTTCTTAGATAAGATATGTGTAAAAAAAGGTACTTTTTCTTCCTACCGAGAAGCAAAATAAGGACTTCTATTTCAAAGAATTTTACACAGTACTCTACGCATAACTTGCGTGACAGTACCTTCAGCTGGTATAGCATGATTTGGTACCTGTATAACATTGCGATTGCTTGCATGGAAACATGCTGAATATTTTACAAGCCTGGTTGACCTCGGCTCGCGTGTTTGGCATCAGTCAAGCTGGATCGATAAACAGCAGGTTTTCTCCAAACATGAAAAACTTGTAATCCTATTGCATTTATGAGCGTCACTCCAAAGTGCTTAAAAGTTCATGAATATTCATGAATGTTTTATGATCACACAGTTAAAACGGTCATGGAAAAACTTGTTCTTTCATTATTTTCTTCTCCACTTCCGTTTTTTTCGTCATTTTGTCATTATATTCTTACTATTTTTATACATAATATTTCTGGGGTTTTGTATATTTATATATGGCTTTTGCTGCAAATGATATTAAATCGTGCACGAAAATCTTGAGTTGATTACTGTGTTTGACTTTTTGCTTGAGAGCATTTCAATTTCAAGAAAGGTAAATGATAGCGAAAATAAAATCTCCACGAGAGGCCTTTTCTACACAGGGACACAGTCATCTCATAAAGAGTCTGGTTGGCTCCTCATCGATACCTGTGAGGGAAAAAGTCGAAAGGGAAACGATTTATTATAACAAATAATTAAATATATTTTATGTTACCCGTAAACCAAATATTTATTTTGCATATAATATCAGAACTTTCATGTTTTCAGCCAATACTGAGGAAGAATTCCCACTCGCTCCATATTCCCTTGATTCCGCGCGCATATTGAATACTTGATATAGAAATCGATATATGTGTACTATGTGCAGTTTAATCTATGGTAAGATCGCGGAAATGGAACATTCGGAAACAATGAAAAGGTGACCCCGTCCACCCTTTCCGACTACCGGGCGCCAACATCCGAGCCATGGAGAGTGCCTCGTATTAGTTATAATAACTAGTTGTACAATCCATGTAAAATAAATAAAGTTTATATTTTAAAATAAATAAATTTATATTTAATATGAAGCTAATCAATGTATTTCATTTCTTCCTCATAGATGAAAAGGATATGGGTGTCACGAAATTTTTAATTATCCAGGTTCTTTCAGTCCTATGTCCTGTCCTCGTTTTTTCATGTTGTAATATGCGTAATTGCTTTACATACTCATTTTCATCGATAAATTTAAACAAGTGACCCATGGGTCATGACGCTCAGCTGACTGGGAAGAGATTCACAAAAGGAAATTTTATCATCAGAATGGTAGATACCCATTCAACTGAAGCATCAAACAGATTAACCAACAGGCCAAAATTTAGTCTGTATTTATATATCTGAAAAATAGAGAAAAAATGTGTAAACTTTAAAAACTAGAATACGGGTAGCCGACAAGTGACTACGTGTATCTGCCAAAATCAGAGTGAAGTGAGGCATGGATTGAGTGGCAAGGGGAAACAGATTGAGCTATGTTGCATATTAGCATGGATGTCTGCAGCCTAAATGTGTATGTAGGTTGTGCAACCTACCACAAATCCAGAAAGCTGTCCAAGTTGTATACATATGCAAAATTTTAGGCAGAAAAGTCAAACCACTACATGGATATGAGTGA
Organism: Sipunculus nudus; assembly: GCA_026874595.1. NCBI lineage: Eukaryota > Metazoa > Annelida > Sipuncula > Golfingiida > Sipunculidae > Sipunculus > Sipunculus nudus. The sequence goes on along the minus strand of CM049307.1, from coordinate 44,070,087 downwards.
TTTTAGCCCACGGCAGACAAACAGACAGACGCTGTGCAAAAATGGTTGCAGTTTTGTGTATGATAAAGACCTATGTGAGATCTAAACACAAGCACAATTTTGGCCCAATCGGTCAAATGGTTCCTGAGATATTAGCTTGGATGTGTGCAGCATTAACTAGAATGTAGGTGGCGCCACCTGTCATAAAATCAAGAAAGCTATCCAGGATGTATAAACCTGCAAAATTTAAGGCAGTTATGACAAACCACTACATGGATATGAGTGATTTTAGCCCACGGCAGACAAACAGACAGACGCTGTGCAAAAATGGTTGCAGTTTTGTGTATGATAAAGACCTATGTGAGATCTATACACATGCAAAATTTTGGCCCAATCGTTCAAACGGTTCCCGAGATATGAGCTTGGATGTCTGCAGCATAAACTAGAATAAAGGTGGCTCCACCTGTCATAAAATCAAGAAAGCTATCCAGGATGTATAAAACTGCAAAAATTTAGGCAGATATGTCAAACCACTGCCAAGATGTGAGTGACTTTATTGCACGGCAGACAAACAGACAGACGCTGTGCAAAAATGGTTGCAGGTGGTGCCACCAGTTTTGTGTATGATAAAGAGCTATGTTAGATCTATACACATGCAAAATTTTGGCCCGATCGGTCAAACGGTTCCCGAGATATGAGCTTGGATGTCATCAGCGTGAACGTGAATGTAGGTGGTGCCACCTGTCATAAAATCAAGAAAGCTATCCAGGATGTATAAAACTGCAAAATTTTAGGCAGATATGTCAAATCACTGCCGAGATATGAGTGACATTATTGCACGGCAGACAAACAGACAGACGCTGTGCAAAAATGGTTGCAGGTGGCGCCACCAGTTTAGCGTATGATAAAGAGCTATGTTAGATCTATATACATGCAAAATTTTGGCCCGATCGGTCAAACGGTTCCCGAAATATGAGCTTGGATGTCATCAGCGTGAATGTGAATGTAGGTGGCGCCACCTGTCATAAAATCAAGAAAGCTATCCAGGATGTATACGCATGCCGAATTTCAGGTGAATTAGTCAATTCACTGCAGAGATATGAGTGATTTTAACCAAAGGCAGATGAACAGATGGACACTGTGCAAACATGGTTACAGGTGGCGCCACCATTTTTTGTGTATGTTATAGAGCTATCCAAGGGCTACATTAGTATAAATTTTATTTCCTGATCAGTCAAACGGTTCCCGAGATATGAGCTTGGAAAGCTGATAAAATCAAGTCCCAGAGGAGCTCCCTGGAAACGAACGCGGCAACGGCGGAGGAACCCGGTCAAAAACATAGTATCCACAAAACTTCATTTTGGCGGGTACAAAAATACAGGTGGCTCCACCAGTCTGCAGAAACTAATAAAAACACTTACTAACATCAATATCCATGCAAAGAATCATGGTGATCTCCCCATTAGTTGTTCAGATACTTCAGCTTTTGTATCAAATTGTCCATTATTCTGAGGGATACTTCGGAGTCCTATAGCTTGAAGGATATTGGTAACAGATACCTAATTTTAAGTTTCCACAGGCACTTTTCATGGGCCTTCTTTCATGACAAGAATGAAGATTCTAGGTCCAGTTGTTGCGATTTGTACCCTGTTGACAGATAACCACATCTTTAAAGGTATCAAATAAAGAGAAAAAAAAATCGTAAAAATTTGAAAAAAATAGAGGTGGCGCACCCAGTCTGCAGAAACTGATGGAACACTCCATGATCAATATCCATGAAAACAATTATGGTGATTTCTGCATTAGTTGTTCAGATACTTCAGCTTTTGTATCAAATTTTCCATTATTCTGAGCTGTACTTTGGAGTGCCATAGCTCAAAGGATATAGGTAACAGAGACCTAATTTCAGGTGTCCATGGAGACTTATCATGGGTCTCCCTGTGTGTCAACAATGAAGATTCTAGGTCCAGTCCTTACGATTTGTACCCTGTTGACAGATAACTACATCCTGAAAGGTCTCGAAAATAGAGAAAAAAAAATTGTGAAAATTTGAAAAAATACAGGTTGCACCACCAGTCTGCAGGTACTGATGAAACACCTCTTGATCAATATGTATGCCAAAAATCATGACCATCAGTGTTGTAGTTATTGAGATGTTGCAGTTTTTCAAATTTTCCATTATTCTGGGGGGTTATTGGGAGCCCCCCATAGCTCAAAGGATATGGGTAACAGAGACCTTATTTCAGGTTTCCATGCAGACTTTTTATGGACCTCTCAGTGTCTCAAGAATGAAGATTCTAGGTCCAGTCTTTATGATTTGTGCCCTGTTAACAGCTGTTCACATTTTTAAATTCGTAAAAAATCGAAAAATTCAGGTGGCGCCACCAGTCTGCAGGAAGTGATGGAACATCTCATGATCAATACGTATGCAAAAAATCATGACCATCAGTCAAGTAGTTAATGAGATATTGAAGTTTTTGTATGAAATTTTTGACTTTTCTGGGGGGTACTTTGGGGCCCCATAGCTCGAAGGATATGGGTAACAGAGATCTAATTTATGGTTTCAACGGAGACTTTTAATAGGTTTCTCAGTGTGTCGAGAATGAAGATTCTAGGTCCAGCGGTTACGATTTGTGCCACGTTAACAGATGACAGCTTCTTTAAACGTCTCAAAAATAGAGGAAAAAATTGTAAAAAAATCGAAAAATACAGGTTGCGCCACCAGTCTGCAGGAACTTATGGAACATCTCATGATCAATATGTATGCCAAAAATCATGACCATCAGTGTTGTAGTTATTGAGATATTGAAGTTTTTGTATGAAATTTTTTACTATTCTGGGGGGTACTTTGGGGCCCCATAGCTCGAAGGATATGGGTAACAGAGACCTAATTTCTGGTTTCCAAGGAGATTTTTCATGGACCTCTCAGTGTATCAAGAATTAAGATTCTAGGTCAAGGCTTTACGATTTGTGCCTTGTTAACAGATGTTCACATTTTTAAAGGTATCAAAAATAGAGAAAAAAATTTGTAAAAAATCGAAAAATACAGGTGGCGCCACCAGTCTGCAGGAAGTGATGGAACATCTCATGATCAATATGTATGCCAAAAATCATGCCCATCAGTCTAGTAGTTAATGAGATATTGAAGTTTTTGTATGAAATTTTTGACTTTTCTGGGGGGTACTTTGGGGCCCCATAGCTCGAAGGATATGGGTAACAGAGACCTAATTTCTGGTTTCCAAGGAGATTTTTCATGAACCTCTCAGAATCCCAAGTTACAAGGTTCTAGGTTCAGCGGTTACGACGGACGACGGACAAAGAGTTATCGCTATAGCTCAGATGACTTTCAGTCAGCTGAGCTAAAAACAAATTATTGTGTCAAAATAATATTTTTCTTAATTGTATAAATTTTACAAATTTTATGGTATTCTCCTTTTTTATTTTCACATGAAAAATCACTGATTTATGTAATGTGTAAGGATGACGTAACCAAAGTGCACGTATATCAATAATGAAAGATACTTGTAAAAGCCGTGCTACCTTTCTCATTCCTAAGTAACGCTATTAAACGGCAAGCCTGAGATTAAGGTTAAGTCGTTTTAATGGTAAGTCATTTCTAACATATCTGTAAACATCCACCAAGGGGAAACAGATTTTCGGGTACGTGTTTTATTAAGATATCTTAATGCATGAATAAGTAAATGCGTCGGTATCGCATTATCGCAAAACAGAAAGTGTCTTTTTTATTTTCTTTCTCATGCGAAAGTAAAACTAGAAGCCAGAGACACGGGCCAGGTTTATTAACTGTTTATGCCATAAAAACGCAAGATCGTGCCAGAGATGGTGCAGTGGTAATTACGTTGATATAACAATGGTGGGCAAAGAGTACTAAAAAGTTTTTAGTTTACTAAATGCCTCAAAGTGAAAATGGAAGTGAGACTGCTCGATTGACTGAAATCACATATTCTCATAATGCCACACATTATGATCGTGGCCCATGGCATAAATACATGTTTCAGAGAGAGAGAGAGAGAGAGAGAGAGAGCTGGGATAACAAATAATTTGGATTCTGATCAGACATATATATGAGCATTTTTATCGCGTGAATACAACAATTTCTTTGCTAAACGTAATAAATTTACAACATGAAGATTATTTCAATACATTACATAGCTCCTAGCTCGGGTATATTAATAGCTTGATCAATAGCAAAATATCAGCACGACTGGCGGTAAGCCAAGCCTGCCAGATGTCATCGACAGGTATACGGCACGTGTATGACAGATCTACCTGATAGTGACGCAAACTGGAAATATAAAGCTGTATACGCTCGTATTTAACGGGTTGCTAAGAATGCAAACTTACATACGAGCCAGGTATTTCTCAACTGAACGGAAAGCAACATGTTCTACACTTACACTGTATTAACATTTCATCTGTAGAAGGATACATGCAGATAATGCTGAACACACGCATGCTTAGCCTATAGCCAACTCTAAACTTGGCTTAAGATGGATTTAAACTTTTTGTTTAAATCTATTAATCTGATGCTTTACAAATATCGTGACCAAGAGAGATCCTTGACTCTTAGGTTTCAATCTTGATAAAGATATATAAAAATTACAAAATCCAATAGATAAGCTCACGGGGTTCAGTTTACTATTTTGTTGAAAGAGAAACTGGCTTGCCTCAACGTTTCCGGGATTTGACAGAGACAGAAAGTATAAAACAACAGAGTCACGTATGTTATTACACCAAAACTGTTTGAACTGAACAAAGTCAGGACCGGGCGACTGGTGTTAATTCTATGGATCGTCATAAATTTCAATGATAACTGCATGTGACCGTTGATCTAACTTGTAGATATAACCGGGTGACAAAATAAACGATTGTAAGATTGAGAAAAAGTAAAACTATTTTTTTTTTACTTCAATTTTATAATTTACCTGCCTTGTTGTAGGTTTTGTATAGTATATTCCCAAACGCGTTTATATAAGTTATGCGTTTGAGCGCATGCTGGCGGACACTCAAATATATTGAAGGACCTGCGAGTAAGGGAAACAGGGACAGGAAGAATTAGACAGGAAGAGGAAGAAAAAGGAGAAAACTGACAATTAGTCAGCTACCTGTGCGTGCGATATAGCTGAATTCTAAAATCTGCAGTGTTGAGCGATGTGCATTACAAAGAGACACATGTTCCCACAACCAACCAACATATGCAAGACGCCCCACCCCTGTGTTAACACACTGTGACAAAATCGCTTTACGCATGTTTCATGTACTGGCTACTGCAATCTTTACGCTACTCTACATTTAGACGTTGCATTCAAGGATCGCGCTGGCCTGTGCCAGTCACATGGCAGGTCTAACTACACGGGGATGACGTCAATGCAAATGATTACCACTTTCGTGCGGGAGTTCGGGAAATTAGCTAACATGTTTCTCAAGCTGATTACAAGTTCCCAATGGGCAGCAAAAAAACATATAAAATGCGCTTTTGGGGTATATTTTAATTTTCTTTATATTCGTCTATTGATTGCCATATAATATGATGGTTTCATCAGGTGCGCTCCTCTTTTTTTATTTTATTTTAATAGTATTTTTGTTATCATTCCTAGTCTGTTTTGTTGAAGTTGAAGTTTATATGACTTTCTGTGACAAAGTAACAGTATTCTTTTTTCAGGAGCTTTATTTAAATTGCGTATCGTGAAGTCATGACTCTTTTTTTTACGAAGTTATTTTTTTTTTAAATTCATGTGATCATTTAATCTGCCCCTACGGAAATTGTTTTAAGGTATAGCATATATGGGTGAAACTACAGAGGTTCCCTGGGAAGCTTAAAGTAGGTAATTCTTTACAATGACGGCTGTACTAACTCTCGGTTTATTGGGCTATATTCTTGTTTATTGGGAAATTATCATAACAAACAAAATGTTCAATTACATAAGGACAAAAATTAATCAAACATAACTATGTTAGATTTTTTTTCAAATGTGGGGCACAAAGGGTACAGACCTTTGCAAAGCTTTTTCGCCAAAGAAGTCGCCCTTTTGCAGTGTCCTTATGAAAGATTCGGAATTCGACCCAGATTGCTTCTTAGTTACCCGCACCTGAAAGGAAAGATGAAAAAGTGATGAACTTCTGGAATATAGGCATCAGATTGCTGTTACCTTGAGTAATGGAAAGCCATTAATTCTATTTGAGTGATGAAAATAAACTGTTTCCAAAGAAATCCCTTTCTAAATATAAGGATAAATCTCTTTCATGGTTTGCATAAAAGGTAGTTAAAATTCATTCTAGATCTTTAATCGCAACCTTTGCATTAATTATCCTATCAGTGGTCTCCCGTTCCTAACCAATCATCGACTAGCTTAGAGGCTGATGATGGTTTTCTTGCCTACATATAAAGCTAAATTAAACATATCGTATAAAAATGTATTATTAAGTATACATATGTGTCAAATTACCAAACTTTTAATCGTTTAATATACTCTGCATTAGCTTGATATAAAAATTATCTCTAGTGTTGTAGGAAACGTGTCTCTGGAATTAATTCTCAGTTTGTGTATCACATGTAACAAACTATAACGCACTTGTCGTAATTTACTGACAGAACATATCTCTGAATCACTGACAGATGTCCCTGACTTCTTTTTAAAGGTAAAGGACTAACAGAACACATAATTGGATCACCGACAGATGCAGAAAGGTTCTTTTTAAAGTAACTAAAACATACCACGTGACAGTAACACGGGTTGTGTCTGTCAGTGAGGGGGCAGTTCATAGCCAAATAACATTATGTAATTTCTCTATTTTGTTTAGATTATGTTAGATTAACTGGTGACGCACACACTTGTCAGACACGGTGCCCGATCATTAGATAAATACTGCAGTGAATAATGACAGGTCCGCAGTAAAACGACATATAGGTTAACCAGGGCAATTAGAACCAGGTGCATAGGGTCAAGGACGACAGCAGGGACATATTAAAAAGACCTCCGTAATATTTTTACTTTAAACCACGGTAAGACTATTGTTACATCGTCTGTTACCTCTGTCTCCCGGTCAGAAATAATAAAATACTATATATTTATAACTGAACCAATTTCGATGATGAAAACTATAGCTAACATACGAAGCTACCGGGCTGGGGTATGAACAAAGTGAGACCAGATATAAAATATTGTACTTTTGTAGTTTGGCTGGGATATATACCTATACTCATAATTGATGAAGAATTCAGATCAAACACTTGGCGGCGAATCAAGCTTATTTTCTTAATACCCTATCACATTTTACAGTGTCAGACATACGCTGATCGGATCACAAAGTTCTAGTTTTCAGGTTAATGCCGATGTTTAATCGAACATTGCATCAACACTTGTAGTGCCAAACTATATATACCAGTACACATCTGGCACCACATGGCAGAAAAATTAATGGTGCTGTGAAATTTCCCAGTCCCAACCCCTATGTCAGCAGACTAAAATCGACACCAACCTTTCCTTCGGCGATAATGTAGAACGTGTCACCTCGCGCCCCCTGGCGGATGATATATTCACCCTCTGAGTAGTGTGTTTCTTCTAAAACGTCAGCTATCTGGCTAAGTTTCTCCTCCGGTAAATCTCGGAACGAGGGCACACTATAGATCAAATTAAGAATATTTTCAGTATATATCAGAAACGAATAAGTAAATCATTGGTATACTGGATTGTCTAATTGTTACAGGTGCATATATATAATAAAAGTGCTCGGTTAAGTTCACGTAAAGTAAAATATATTATCTATTTTTATTCAGGTTAAATTAACTATTTTGGGAAGTTTTTTTTAAACTGCATTTACTCACACTCAATTAATAACAGTATTTTTTGCCATTGTAGATTCATGGTTGAAAAATACTGTCCATCTTCATGGTAGAGCTTACAGAAGTATAGCTCACACACAGATAAATACCGAGATTCTGATATATGATGACGCCTGTCATGCGCTCTCTAATTGCAATTTTCTAACATTTTCCCATTCTGAAAGACTATATCAATGGCATTAATTAGCGTTTCTTCCTTCCAACTTCCTGCTTTCATTAACAGCTATCATGTTCCTAGCACAACATATCTGGTTTCACTCTTTAACAAGTATTTATTCCCCTATAGTCGGGACGGTATACAGATAGGTTGAATCTAACCACACTGACTGATATGTTATCACGGAGCATTCAAGACTGATTGCCTTTTTAAGTTTTTGGTAGACATATTTATGACATTATCCGGGAAAGCCAATTCTATTTATTTGAGAACCTTTCTCATTTAGTTAATTCAACAAAGAGACGTTCATTTTATTCAGCTGAGAAATTGCATTATCACTTATCCAACAGGAACCTTTTAACGAGAGATAGCATTTTTGTCCTTGATAATTTGTTAATCATTTAAATAAATAACATCCCCTTTTAACTGAATAACATCTTAATGACACTGGCCTCTGTGGCTCCGGGGTAGAGCACAGGTTTCAAAGCCATGAGGTCGTGAGTTCAAATCATAGCCCGGGGCGGTGAGATTTTCACGATCGGCTCCCACCCAGGGTGAGTGTTCTGCTAGCTCAATATGGGATGACTGTGACCCAAAGCCGTGAATCACTCAAGATTGAGTGCGTCTTTGGGTGTTCCTCGGTGTTATGACCGAGGATTGGGGATTAATTACAAACCCAAGACATGCAGGTGCGGTAGACACCGGGCCTGGGTGACACCAGGATAAAAAAAAATATAACAGGAAGCGAGTGCTACCGCCGTGTCACGTAGTCTCAAACCGAAATGGAACTCTGCAGATGTACATACATAGATTAAGATTTAGATAAGAGAGCATAAACAAATGGAGGCGGTTACCTCTACCAAAAACATTTAAAAAAATCAATTTTTTCTATCGAAGCACATGGGCCATGTCCAACTGGCTAAACTATAATGCGCTAAGTTCAGCAAGGCATCAAGCCCTCTGTGGACACACATGCTGTTATGCCAATAAATTACGCCAAATTAGTTATGGCAGCTAGTCTTTTTGCCAACTAGACCACCGAAGTTTCATAATTCACCATCTAATCGCTTGTAATTGATCACGCTTTTCGTGCCAAACTCTCGCGCGAAGTCATATATTTCGCGAGATTTTGGCAATATACCGAACTATGAATCACGCACGCATAGCCCCACGTGCGGTAATGTGATGGATGTATGTCTGTCTGTGTCGCACTGGCGATAAAAAGCAGGCAAAATGTTATTGTTAGATCTACTGGTAGGAACTGTTAATCATATGTTTGGAAGACTATAAAACACGTGTACAAGAAGTGGTATGGCCGCCTGCAGCTATTATACAGGTGAAAGTGTTACCTGGAGAATAAATGCTTTTAATTCTCATCATTTATTACACCGATGATTACACGATGATGTTTACCATAAGTCAGAGGCGAGAGCTCTCCGTGTCTGTGAGAATGTTTAATGTTCATACGAAGAGAGTGCGTGTGTGAGTGTGTTTTGTGACTGTATGCCTTCCCCCTGCTAACAAGGCTTAGGCGATGGCATCTATTTTCACCTAGTCAAAGTGACAACCTTATAAACAGTATAAATAAGAGTGTAAATATGGATGACTAGAAAAACATTGGGCCTGAACAGTGCGTGAACTAGCAAAAGCATCTATTATAACTGAGAGTGGTACCACCGAAGTACAGCCCTTAATCACGGAACTCGGATATGGTCGTGTTTCATCTTGAAATATTATGAACGATGCCAAGCGTGTCCTAAGGGGAGAAGTTTATCATATTTTCCAACCAAATTGAAATTTTTTTTGGAAGGGGCAATCGCAGTGCTGTCTTTCAGAAACTACGTGAACTCGGTCCAACGCAAGGTCTATCAGTATACTAGTAGTCAAAAAGGTGCAAAGAGATGCGCGCGCGCGCGAGAAAGAAAGAGAGAGAGAGAGAGAGAGAGAGAGAGAGAGAGAGAGAGAGAGAGAGAGGACTTACCTTTTGAGGAAATCTATGTACTGAGACTGTTTGATGAGTCCAGTCTTCATCATGATACTCTGGAAGCACTGTCGGTCGATTGCCCATAGTTTACAGGTCGTCAGAGCTACAAACACAGAAAATAAATTATAAATTACAACACCCACCTAATTATCCAGGCAAATATTGCATGTCTGCTGTACCTGGGAATCTCTGAAGTTGAATAGCAAAGCCGTCTTATTAAGCTCCTTACAGTTTTTTTTCACACCAAATTTCCATTTCTTCGGGTTCTACCTTTCAGTGTTAAGGTCCTTTTTATATTACCAAGCTCAATTCCCCGTCTATAAGTTTGATTAATATAGGGAGGGATAGGTTAGATACACAAATGCGCAGAAGAACACCTCTTTGGAATTTCAATGGTGTCATTCTACTTTGACGTGATAATAGTCACCCATAAAGGAGCAAGTTTTCATTCTTATCTTGGTTGTCACGAACTGAGCAGATTGTCACAATTCATTTTTATTCAATTACCTACGTAGTAGTTTACAGCTCTGATTTCACAGGTAACCCATAGGTGCTACAATAATTACAGGGTTGAGGTCATGTCTCTGGTTATTCAGGCAAAATCACACGACTCATGTATCCTTATGCTCAGCTGACATGTGGCACCGAGATATATTATCAGTTCTACAGATCTGACATAGGAGTTTCAGGACGCTTGATTCTGATGGTCTAAGCGTCCCACCACCGGAATTTTGGGCTGATGTACCGCGAGGATCAAGGTTGGCTGTTGTAGTATGGTCTCTGATCATTGCCGATTACCTCAAAAACCAGTTAATTGTGAAAACACTGTGCTGACAACTAACACTTATTATACACTCAATAAACAGACATATAAAGACACAATATCTTATAATATATTGATACGAAAATGACGTAAAATAATAATAATAAGCCAAATTTTCACAACCCTTAAAAATTCGAAACAAATCAATCCAATTTGCGTGCTCCAATGCCCATGTGACGCGCCAATTTTTTTTTCGCACTCTTCACACTTTTTTTTACAATTGAAAGCATTGTCAACCGAGCTTTATCTTGATTGTGACAATGTTTTTGTGAATGCAGCACACAATGCAACTGCAGTTTGTTTGTTTCACTTACAGAAAAAAAACTAGCACCAAATAAAGCTCTGTTAGATGAATATGCACAGCGGATCTCTGTGTAAGTGCCCAGACATCCCGTGCAAGAATTATTGAAAAATATGTAGTTGTGTCAGAATCTGTACTCAAAATGGTCTGATGTAGATAATATTGATAAATGTCATTTTCTTGAAGAACTCATGATAACTGAAACAACAGATAGCACCACTAGTCCTTTTTTTATTTACTGAACTCTGCATAATCAAGAGGAACGCCGAGTTTTAATGCAGCACAAGAAACCACACAGTTGAAAATGCCACAATTGCTGTTTTTTGGCGGTCGCACATATACAAGTAAAATGAAAATGGTAAAAAAACATAGACGCCAAATCCATTCTTGTGTTACTGAAAATACTAAACCGGTTTCTGTGGCTCATGGGTAGAGCACAGGACTCAAAGTCGGGAGGTCGTGATTTCAATTCTCTGCCCGGGAGCGGTGAGATTTTCATGGTCGGCCCCAACTCTGGGTTATAGCGCTTTGTAGGCTTAATCGGAAGACTGTCCCCCTAGCCGTGTATCACTCACAAACGAATGAGTTTTTGGGAGGTTCCTTGGTGTTATGACCCAGCAATTGGGATAATTACACTTCAAGGACCTGCAGGTGTGGTAGCCACCGGGGCTGGATGACACCAGGATATAAATAAAAAAGACAGGAAGCAAGTGCTACCGCCGTGTCACGTAGTCCCAAACTGAAATGGAACTCTGCGGAAGTAAATACTTAAAAGTCAGCATTAAAAAAATGGAGGCGGTTACCTCCACCAAATATTCTGATAATATAATTAATGATTGATATGTATACAAAGAATAAATTCAATTGAAGAATCAACCGCTCAGTAATTGACACAATATATAAATTAATGGACAGTATAAAAATAAATGAATGAATATTTAAGTCAATATATGACACCATCAGACATGGTGGTGTCAATTAGATATGCCTACAGCTAAACAGCCTATAAACGATTTGTTACTCTCAAAGATACCGTTAAAATTTGATGACAAATGCAACAGTATAGAATTTAGCCACTAGTCTTAAATCCACGATAAAGTTATCAATCGATGGTCAACACGGAAAGCAAATACCATGAAATGAATGAAATTTTTGACGGTCCAATCCTGTTTAAATCTATATCAATGATCCCAAATCACTTTGAAGAGATTGACCATCAGGGTGTTCATAATTGTGTTTTTGCCCTGTCAGAAGCGCCTGAATCCATGTTTAAGAATTGTGCTCTGTCAATGGATGGTCAGAGGGTCAGGCGGCCAAACGGACGACCGAAAAGGGGGGAAAAACAGAATATTTATTATATTTAAATAACATTTGATGAATTTTCTATATGAAAGCAATTTTGTAATCTTTGTTCCTCGAGTTTTTTTTGTAGCTAAGTAGAAATTCTGTTGATAAAACCTGTTTTCAATTTATTCTGAAGAATATGATGCGTATGACCAAAATTTATAGTTATATATATATATATATATATATATATATATATATATATATATAATTCATCCAAAAAAGTCTTAAACTATATTTCTTTAGCATAATTTCAAGCAGGATGGGTTTGAACAACACTGAATAAGTCAGTCTGGTGGGCTGGTAAAGCGGACGTTTGTCCGGTCAACCGGTCAAGAGTCTGACATAATTTGTAGGGCCCGTGAGAGGGTTGCCACCGTGTATTACACGCCCAGAATCCTGAAGGGGTTGGGAGATTTTGCGTAACTAATATTGGCTGACAAGTACGCGGAGGCTATTTACATATCATGGTTACCAGGGGAACGTACGTTTTATTTCTGGAATTTCTGTGCGAAACGACAAACTCGACAGCACCTGCCGATTTGCGGTTTTCATGTGTCATTTCGTATATGCTGTTATGACAATCCATCACATGACCATTTACACACACTTCAGTTTTCATTAATATGACAAAACCCAGCAGTTCGCAAAAGTAAGTTGAAGAATTTTCTATTCATGCTTCTAGGAAACCGTTTTAGCATCCTCTTTGACGTTTTGTATGTTTAAATATATAGCTGTGTTGCCCCTTATAACCCATTGCTTATGCGTATATTAACATATACCTTTTATATGGTAAGGATATGACGTAATGTGGCGTAAATGCACGTGAAAGACAAGATCTTGCAGCTACAAACACAAGGGGTAAAATACCGAAGTCCCTGTTATTTTGTACGTTACTTTTGTTTATTACACATTATCACTCCAATTAAGCTAGAAGAAACAAACAAGACACTACTTTAATCCCCCATCACTGATAAGCCAAAAAAAAAATAGGGACCCAGTGGTCTCGACGCTCAGCTTAATTTGTTAATAAGACATTTTTCAGAATGACGGTCCTGTGACCTTAACCATTGACCTTGTGACAAAATAATCTGAGAACTTATTATCCTTGAACTTGCAGCATTTAGATTATTGTAACAATCTTTTAAAAATGTGGGTCCAGTGACCATGACCTCTGGCTAGGTAACCTCAAAATCTACAGATTTCTTCCACTTTTTGCAAGTAAGCCCTGTGTAAAAGATGAAAGTTTGGGATGAAAAGTTTGATTTACAGTGTATCCACAATCATTTTAAAGATGTGGCTCCTTTGACCTTCCCCTTTGACCTCTGGACCCTGAAAATCAAAAAGTTTCTTACTTAAGAGGCTGGTCATCAATAAATCATGTTTGAAGCCAATCCGTCTAGCCAAAGAAAAAAAAAAGAATATAACTGAGTGAAAAATAGGAATGTATCGTGACAGATGTGTTACAGTATGAAAACCACTTCAAATATATAAGCCACCGAGACTATATGCTTTGGGGTTCAATCGTATCTTCCTATTCCTTTTAAGCGGTGCTGTGTTTTGAATCAAATGAGGTGAGGAAAGGTGTTAACTTCATAAAGTGAGTCATGTTGAACGCTGATATATACGAAGTACACTTCCGGTATTGTTTAAGATTTCCTTGCGTGACGGGAAAAAAATTCTCGCTGAAAACCGAGAAGCAAACGGATTCACAGAATTATTACATAAAGTTCATGACCGCATATCTTTTTCATAAATAGGTCGGAAAAAAATTTGAGATGATTATTTAGGTATTAGATGAGTCACCCTCTAATGTATAAAGTTGACATTATATGATCACATATTGATTAAAAGAATAAAATTCCTGGTATCAATTGAAGAAATTTAAAAAATACTGTCCAAGACGTTCCGTTTTCAGTTGTTTTTCTTTTCGATGTTTCTTACACTCCCCTGTGACATTCCTCATTTGTATTCAAGAACCTCCCCCCCCCCCCCCCCGCCCCCAGGGGAGAAGGTACTGACAAAGTAAACCATACAGGCTTAATTTCTGTTTATCGGTGTCAATTTTTTCAGGTAACCCCCCCCCCCCATTCAGGTAACCCACCGGAAGTCTGAAATCGATTTCAGTTTACCCCCGTGGGTAGCCTGAATTTAATTTCTGGTTACCCCTAACTGTACAGATTACCCCCCCCCCCCCGATTTAACTTATGATACATTATACATTACTCTTATCATTTTAACTCATAAAATAATATTTCAATTAAGAATGAAGATACGAGTTTCAAAAGACGGAATCAATAACTTTGTCGCAAAATGTTAATTTAATAGTAACATTATTTTATTGACTCATACATTTCACAAAAGCGCAATTAAGGCACGTTACATGCAAATATAAAAGATTCAAATTAATTTGAGAAATCAAGAATAAAGAAACTGTACGAATTTTACGTAAACAAATATAAAGAAACAATATTTTGTCAGGGGTTTTCTGAAATCGTAGACGGTAATCTTAAATCGATTTTAGATTATTCGAGGTAATTTGAAGAGGGGGTAGTCAGAAATCGCCACACCCGGTACGAAATACGACCCTACCATCAGCGTTTTTCCGGTGACGACAAATAACTTCCTCCTTGCATGGATTGTTATTGTTGTTGTTGTTGTTGTCATCATTAGATGATGATGCAGACGAGGACTCTGATTCTGCTGATGATGTAGATGATGCCGAGGATGATCGGGATGACACTGTCGTGGTCCTTACTGGTGTTATTGCCCTTCTTACTCTATTGATTTTACGTAGTATTCTCTCTCCGTTACTTGTCCGGCACGACATTTTAATGACTTAAATCACGCATATAATATCATGAAACAGTAAGTGATGTTTTATTTGCAGGATCCAACCCACAGACTGATGTTACATATCCATGTCCGTAGCGAGAACAACTATGTCTTTGTTCAGCGGAACCAGTGCGTATGATTTCTTAGTGATAGGTATTATATGAGGTGTGAGGTATGATACCTGAGATCAGAAGCTGCATCTATTGTTCCTTCACAGATTGACTGTGATTAGATGTCTTTCCTTTTGTTCATTCACAGATGAACTTATTTCAAATTTTACTTTCTATTTCGTTATTCCCGTATGAGTTCCTGTATGCATAATCAACAAAATGCATGGTTGAAAGCCTTCCATAAAACGCCTCACTTTAAATTTTAGATAAATGAGTCTGTTGTACAAATCCACATATCCTAATTATGGTGCGTGTAATATCCTTGAGAGCACGGGCAACTGTCAGATGCTGCTCTACCACTGCGAATATTGTGAATATGCTTCAACCGGTGCATTCAAGGAAGGTGTTGGTGTAACCTTGAAGCCTTTGTCTGTCCTCTGAATCTTTTAGGAACGCAGTCTGCTTGCTTCAGATGTGTGGCGAGTTCAACCTACCGAACCTGTGGGTATGCTGAAAAGGCTAGAAACTGGCCAGTATCCATCTTTCTTTCCTTGCAGGCCAAGCCAATTAGGCGCGTGCACGTTGCCTCGTGTATGTGGTCTGGCGCTGGTCTTAGATCTCAATAGAGATGTGGTCTTCTTCAAAGCTAACATTCACAGACTGACGCCATGCCACAGTTGGAAAAAAAACTTTCATTTATTTGTTGGGGCAAAATAAGTCGGGTATACGTATCGTGTCATATCAGTTAAATATTTTGACATCTTTAATTTTTTTAGACGTCTGAGGACTTTCTGTATTTACAGCCATTTCGCACACTTCCCAATTTAACTAGATATTTCAAAATTCTGTTTCCAAATAGTTGGCCACATATTTCAGTAAAATATAAGTGGTCTATCTGTCAATCTATCAATCAGCATAAATATCCGGTTTTCCAATATAATAACGTGGTCAAGTTCCTAGGAAAAATAAAAAAATGGCTTTTTGTACTTTTGAAATTGTGCACAATGTACAAGTTACATGTATAATGTTTGTATTTTTTGTTTGCTACATTTTTATTTTAAATGTTTCATGTACGAGGATTCTTTGTCTGAATATATATATATATATATATATATATATATATATATATATATATATATATATATATATATATATATATTCAGGAGACGAAAAGTCTACTTTTAAATCAAATTTAAATAAGTATATTTAAAAAAACACACATGACGATTCTTTGTTTCATTTTGCCTTTTGTTAGTAACCAGCCACCAGTATACTTCCATTGTGATTTATTCTGACCTTGTAAAATTACTTTATTATTGCTTAGGCGGCGATTTCCTTGCATATAGTTGCTTGCATATTTTTCTTATTATGACTTAACCGATTTATTACTAAATAACAGTCACTGTCGATTCTTATTAAAGCGTCAGCGTGACTCTGGGTATACATTTTATAATCCCCCTTTCAGTGCTGATATAATTAATTTTCCCAATGCTTGATCAATCAGTATAATATTAGATCAAAGGCTAAGTAGAACTGAAGTGACCATTGGTTACAGAAGGTAAGGTCAAACTTGTAATTTGATCACCTCCTGTTTGGATTTCATTATAATACGTTTACACTGTGTATAAATATATCTAAATATATCACAGACCCTGGTAATTTACGAATGTGCCCGAGCCTGGTTAAACTTGATAGCACTCGACGAGCGCATATCCATTCAACCACCGGATTTTTATCGTGATCCGTTTAATAATCAGGACTGGAGGTCCATTTTCACTGATAAAATTATTACTGATGTATTTCTATCATATCTCAAATAATTTGCAAAGTCAGGAAAACGGACCGTAAAAAAATACTTCGATCACAATACCTTTGTTTTAGATAACATACACAAACATATACTATAGCATCTTTTTTCTGAAACATGTCACTGATTACATTATCCGTACACGGCGCTTTACTACCAGTTGATTGCGCTTATTCAAAAGATTCTTTGGTTAGAGGTATACATATAAGTTGTAAAAAAAATATACATATATCTTTAACCATGGTTTTAATCTAATTGATAAACTCGATATGAAATTCGACATTTCACGTTTATTTTTTTATTGTATTACGCCTACCAACATAATATATGTATATGTATCTGTGTATGTAGAATGTCAATCTGTATTAATGTATATTATGCATTTGTATATATCTCACCGTGTGTGATTATATGTGCACTTTTCCAATCTGATCATTTGTACATACATATATCCATTCATGTTAATTTATCACTTTTCACTCTTCTTTTATTTTTATCCAGGAGAGCATTTGCATTAGCCTTATCGGCTACTTAGTTATCCTGTTGAAATAAATATGTTTAAACCAAACATATACTAACAAGTGTTAACCATTTGCCGGTGAGGACATTGGTTTTGATATTTTAAACCGTTTCATAACTAAATACAAAAGAGTATCGACTTGTTTTGCCGGTATTCTCCTCCCGTCTAATTAAGAGAGATTGGAGGGGGTGTTTGACCTGTAGAGTGCTCACACATAAATAAACACTCAATAATACCATCAATCAAACAAACAAACATACGGATCTGACCCATATGCTTGCATAATTACGACAATAGAATCATATGCGGAGACACACGGAGATGATCGCAAAACCAGCCACTACGCAGTCTCGTCAGAACTACATGGCGTGGCCTTATTTACTTGAGAACCAGCGACTCCGGACTAACGATCTGCACATGTTCCAGGGTGTTTAGGGCGTTTAACACCTAGAGCGGTCCAGGCAAAGGTAGACTGAACTGCCCAAGTACCCACCACGGTGGTAGGTAAAGATCATACTAAATTACAGATTAGCACCCGGTCCTGAGTCGGCGATACCAAAAACCTCTGCTTCTATCTGTCTTTGAACTACTATTTTCTGAGGATGGCAGGTCGGATGTTTACAATGGAACACATGGCACAGTGGCATCCAGCCAGGGTGGGACAGCCATGCAGGCTTTGTTAGCAGATGTAAATTATTAATATTTATATCGTCATGATTTATTCACACTACTTGTTAACATATTTTTAGTTGACTTCTTGTAAATCCAGCCGCAATTATTATAAACATAACCGTTGTGTCTTCTCATGCGGATGTCTTAATTTATCATCAGATAACTACATGTGATAGTGATTCATTTACATGATACTGAAGCTGTCATCTGAATTCCTAACTAATTCTCTTAATCATTATTTCCACCATTTCTTGAGAACAAAATTGCCTGAATTTCTTTTATTATCTCATATTTTTTTTAATTTGAAGATAATCATTTTGACCATTCCCTGCGCGTTATAAACAAAAACGCAAACACAAAAAATACCACTCATACAGTCATACACTGGATGCACTCTCTGGATAGTAGAGAGGGATCCAGGTTTTTTTTTTGGAACCCCTATTTTTCGCCGCCACAGCCTATTTTAAAGGGTTTCAAACCAGGTTTTGTGGCCTGAAACCCCCCCCCCCCCCTTTTTTTCACGGAGTCTAATTTTCAGGTTTTGTCATTACTCCTCCTGGGTTTGACCCCTCTATTTCCAAAATCCTCGATCCGCCCTTGACATAAGACAAAATACAGCTGACCGCATTCTCTTCTGTGACAAATTCTGGACGGGACCATGCTTTATGATCACATTATAAGATATACCATTCTGAGAAACATGGACTAAAACAATACAGCAGCTTAACCCCGGTGGCTTTATAAGGTGGGAGCCATCTTAACTCTTGAATCATATATTGTACATGGCTGTTTTTTTCCCCGAGGGTTTTATATTCGCGAAAGGGGAATCATCGCGAAAAAAAACTGTCCTCAGTTGGGGTCCATCGTCATACAGGTTTCATTTAATGCATAATAACAGATCTTGTATGTCCAACAATTTTTTTAATCATAAATGATATCAGATCTTTCAAATTATCTGATATTTAGGAATAAACATTGCCCAATGGTCAATGTTCTTAAGTCAAATATTCAAGATTTTGCACGTTCATGTGTTTGTTTATAAGTGTGACGGAATCTAATAACATTTTCAGGGCGTTTCGGGAATGGGCCGATGAAGAAAAGGTTAGATTTTGGTGTGGACCCGACACATGATCCAGGATCCAGGAACGACTCTAGGAATTTGCACAATGCACAGTCACTTATGCACGAATGAACCTTTTAAAATGGGCCGAATAACTGAATGGCAGAGGCTGACATTCAGTAGAATACAAATTTCTAGTTTGATAAAAGTCTTTCATAAAATGAAAAGTGAAAATTGAAAATCACGAAATTTCAACGTCGCGAATATATAGACAACTACAGTATGTAGTTCTGGAAGAGACTGGTGCATGGCTTTTGCACAGTCTACCGGCCGCTCATAGCCCATTCTAAAGACTTCTTATCGTATGTGATTCAATACCGTATAACATTCTTGGTTTCGAAGTGACGCGGATGCTAGACATTCTATCTATGAGGTTTTTGTCACAGTCACATGTTCAGTCTTTGTGCGTCAGAAGCCATATGATTAAAAAGTACAGTACTAGTGGGATATATTAAGATATTTTATTGATGATATACGTAGACATAAACGCTGTGTATATATATATATATAACCACATTCACCTGATGATCGGGTCGCATACCGTGAAACAGACTGTTGTGAATTAACAGTGTTGTTTTTCTCCAGAGTTATATATATATATATATATATATATATATATATATATATATATATATATATTAATACAAATATTGAGGAATCACATTTTGTAAAAAATGCTTACTAATATGTAGTTTCGGGCAACATGTTGTGGCACTAATCAGGTAAGATATATACATATACAATATGTACATATGTGTGTGTTTGTGTATTTGTATGTATATGCTGTAAATTACATACTACATGCACGCATACTTGGTCAATGGCCTCATGTACAGAGGCGCCTCAACATACCAACCAGTGCTTAAGGTTTACGGCGAAACATACATGTATCTGTCAGAGGCTAGAAAGAACTCAATGGGGCAAGCGCAAAGCACCACTCCGGCATGTATCACTCTGCTAAATAAGCTGGAATTTAACTCCCCCCTCCCCTCCCGCTGCCTGGCCGTGTGAAACACCTGTATGACAAGCTGGTTTGGGTAGCGAGGAAGACTAAAAACACCGATAATATACGCTGAGCCCTGCACGGACATCCTTGGGCTCTATGTATGAACATATTTGCAAGGCTTTCGTGTTCAGAGCTACATGCATGTCCTACCTAGGAGACAGCGCTGCTGAACTCATAACCGGATCCGATTTGCAATGTAAAAATGTTACCTCTTTCTCAGGGAAAACCATTGTAAACTGCATTTAAAATACCTGCTCTGCTCTCGGTAGTTAAAATGGCGCATACAATACAAAATAATTGTATGGATAATAATAACCGTTCGTTTGTGTCGGACCATACTGTCGAAGTTGAGTCTCCATTCATTGATAACACTTAACACTGCTCTGTAACACTGCTATACTTGATAATGGTATTTAATCCGACAATATTTAAGACCTTCCGAAGAAACGTTATAAAAGTGCGTTGCATTTTGATGACGATACAGCATGGTAGCATATGAAAGTGAGTCTACTTTAAATATTAGCATTTCATTTTTTTCATATTACAGAGTCATTAGTTAGATATTTTTCATTAACATTTGTTCTAAACTTGTTCTTGATAAATAACTTTCGTGTTGATGACCATCAATGTATACTGGCAAGGTTAGTAACAGACCTGTAACTCGTGGAACAACCTTAAATCTTTCCCGTTGTCACTTTTTCATTGTTTCTTAAGATTCCCATTTAATTGATCTTGTGCAATGCAGTAATCCATATATTAAATATCCATTATTAAATTAATTATAGATAAAATGCGCTCAATCTTAACAGTTTGGCAAGGCCTCACCAGAACGAGTAGAAATGCTTGTCCCCTATAGGCAGATAAATGGAAAGATTTAATATTATCAATAATGTCCATCTTTGATTTACAGGTAACATAAAAAAACAGTGTGTATGTTATTTTCTATTATATCAATCAACTGCTTTTCTACTGGATAACATACATAAAATACATTAACCGGGATATATCATTAATGGAAGGTCATTTGTGTGAAGGAGGTGACTTATTCACGAAAGTTTCATTTTCGCGATTTTCTTTTTTTTTTCATTTCGCTAATATCGCGAACTTGAAACATTTGCGGACAGAAAGGTGTATCAAAGTAGATTACGTGTAGTCGACAAACGACTACGTGTATCCGCCGAAATCAGAGTGGTACGGGTGAAGTGAGGCATTGAAAGCTTGGTTAGGGGTAAGTGAGTGAGATGTTTTGTATATTAGCATGGATGTCTGCCACGTCAACACAAATGTAGGTGGCGCCGCTTGACATTGAACGAGAAAGCTATCCAATTTGTATACACATGCAAATTTCATGTGCATAAGTCAAACCACTGCTGAGATACGAGTTATTTTTACCATAGGCAGATGAACAGATTGACACCACGAAAAATTGGTCGTAGGTTGGGCCATCGAATTTACATAAGCTGTAGGGCTCTGTAAGATCTATATTCATGTAAAATATCAGGCTGATACTTCAAACCTGTCCCTAGATATTAGCATGGATGTCTGCCGTGTAAACGTGTTTATAGGTGAATATCGAAAAATTTATCCAAGATTTATACACATGCAGAATTTTAGACGGATACGTCAAATCTATATGAGTGAAGTTTACCCTAAACAGCCGCCCACATGGACACTGCGGGGCCAACATTTTTGTTGTGTATGAAAAAGATCTATGTAAGGTCTATACACATGCAAAATTTCAGGCCGATAAGTCAAACCAGTCCTGAAATATTAGGATGGATGTCTTCAGCGTAAACGTGATTGTAGGTGGCGCTCCCTGTCATATAACCGAGATATCTATGCAAGATGTATACACATGGAAAATTTCAGGCGGATAAGTCAAACCAATGCTGAAATGTGAGTGATTTTTGCCTAAGACAGACAAACAGATGGACACCAGGCAAAATTATTTGCAGGTGTCGCCAGCAGTTTTGCGTATAATAAAGATATATGTAAGATCTTTACACATGTAAAATTTCAGAACGATACGTAGGTGGCGCCACCTGGCATATAAACGAGAAACCTATCCAAGATGTATACACATGGATACTTTCAGGTGAATAACTACAATCATTGCAGAGAATAAGTTATTTTAATCCAACGCAGACGAACAGATGGAAGCTGTGCCCAAATAGTTGCAGATGGCGCCACCAGATTTGTGTATGATATATATAGCTACCCAAGAGCTACACTCATGCACAATTTCAGCCCGATTGGTCAAACGAGTTACAAGATATGTGGGTTTATGTGTGAAACAGAACTACAGATGGTCGCTCTGCAGAGAGGAATGGTCAGAGGGAACCCAAAAAAATGAGGGCGCAGCAGTTCCCGATCATAATTCCGAGTTTCATAAAATTCCTTCCAGTTGTTATAGAGGAGTTCTTCGGAAACCTATCCGGCGGCGGCGTCCGGCTGAAAACATAGTATCAGCAAAACTCAGATGCCCAACGTATATAGTGTTATAGCGACATTGTGCCAACATCATTATCGATCGAATTCTTTAAGCTATTACATCACGGTTTTCAGACATCCACAGTTACTTCCAGATTGCCACCCCTAGTCCCAGAATGACGCGGAAACCTAATCCTCCATAATTTCAAGACTTTGCAGTCAGACTTCACCAGCAGCACAGGTGTAATGCCTTAGTTCTATAAGTGTAAAGAACTAAACATAATTACACAATTAAAGATAACAAGAACATTGATGTTTATATTTAACACGGAAAGTCTATTCTATAAATAAGAGCCTGATGAACTATGGTTTCCCTCTTGAATTTGGCAAAAATAAGATCAATTTGAATATGTTTATTTACATCTGCAGTTATGCACCTGCAGTGAGGTTACTGAACGTTACTGGAGGGATCACCTTAACCGAAACAGACTGGGAACTCCGGGCCGCTGGGCAGTGTGAACGCTACCCTTTCAGAATGAATCCTATCTATGTTTACATGACCAGCTAACAGGTAAACAATGCAAGGTACGGCTACCTGGAGTGAGGGACGTTTCTGGGTTCATGACGTCATGTATCACCCCTTCGTTCAGGTTAAACTAACTGTCAAACAGTGTATTCAGCTGAGGCTTGTTTGTACGTAACCACTTAGCCGAATGTGGACGTGAGGTCATGGTCTAAGACCCAGTGCCGGTCTATACGTTATTAATGGAATATATTATATAACTTTGTCAGTCTATTTCCTACTCTCTCTCTGTCCCTCTTTCTGTCTCTCTCTCTGTCTGTGTCTCTCCCTCTCCCTCTCTCTCTCTCCCTTTCTCTCTCTCATTATATATATATATTATTACGAATATTTAACTAATGGGTTACTATTAAGTCGCCATGATTTAGCCTTTTATTAATTAATTAGTCATTTGAAATATACGTGGTTTAATTAATTCCTCCATTCAAATTTACATGAAGACATATTATTGTATAGCATATAAGTCCAGGAAATCGATAAATCTTACTATCCCCTTAATTTTAATTATATTGGTTCTTTTATAATTTGTTTAAGCTTATATAAATCGGCAATGCACTCGCGTTTTGCAATCTGGAATTCGGAACCTGGAATTTAAAAAAAACTTGAATATCGCAAATGATTTTTTTTTGCATTAATATTTAATGGACAAACATTAAAAACTCACACCATATTACCACGTTCCGTCAAATGTGAAATACAGACCAAATGTTCCCAAAATACTACACAGACACGAGCTGATCCTCTCAGTTTAGAAACTAAACAACAGAGGGCGCTAAAGGTATTTCACATTTCAAAAACACATTTGAAATGCGAGTTGAGGATGAATGACGTAAAGCGTTAAAAAATACGGGCTTAACCTGCGAAATTGTCGCTATTGTCAGGACGAATCGGTTATGTTACAGTGATGAGTCTACACAATTCGAGTCCAAGTCAGAGTATAGGTCACTGAGTCCGACTCCAAGTCCGTTTCATTGCGGTTCAAGTACAAGTCAACCTTCATTGAGTCAACTGGAAGTCTAGTCCAAGTCCAAGCCAATACAAATCAATTTATTAAAAGAAATTTAGATAAAGAAACTAATATATTTCATGAGAGAGGGATTTTGACCCGGGTAACTTGGAAAGGGGGGGGGGGGGGGTTGTCGGGAGAAGAACAGGTGGGGGGGGGGGGGGGTTGTCGGGAGAAGAACAGCGCATGTCCTTATTTGGGGGAGGGGAGACTTATGTCGGTACTCCTTTGGATTGTCCCCCTCGGATGTCCTAATTTAGGGGAGGGGAGACTTATGTCGGTACTCCTTTTAATTGTCCCCCTCGGACGTCCTTACTTGGGGGAGGGGAGACTTATGTCGGTACTCCTTTTGAATGTCCCCCACCGATGTTCTTATTTTGGGGAGGGGAGACTTATGTCGGTACTCCTTTGGATTGCCCCCCTCACATTTTCCCGTTTTCATGAACGATCATGGATCTGAGTTTATTAGAAAGAAGTCATAATCTTTATGCGCCCTCGAATGCTATATAGTCACTCTGTTAGGCCTACAGAGTGAAAAACTGCATCACATGTTTTTTGCCTTAGTTTGAATTTTTATTGCATATTCCCCCATTCTTAGTGTCTGTTTAAACTAGTTTTAAGTGTCTTTTGGTCATTTACCTCAGTTCCACCTAACACGGCGACATTCTTCACACAGAAGGTCAATCTATAAATTTCAAACTCTCGCATGCAAAATTCATGCGCACAACACGCCTTTACGCCGTCATTGAGCTAATACGTCTAAGAAATGTAAATTACGAAAGTTAAGTTAATGCGGCAACTATAGAGTATGCATCGACAATATCCATTCCAAATATAACTAACAGAAGTAGTTTGACCGTGAAATATATTTTATATGTCGATAAACTTGTTGACATATTTTGCGGTGTTATCTAGTATATCTGTGACGCGTTATTGTAAATTAAACAGAAATGTATGCAAAGGTTCCCTTTGATTGTTCACATGAAAAGACCGTTGCCAGAATGGGTAAATGCAAGGAGATATTGGGGCGACACTTGTGGTCATTTCAACATTATGTAAAAAGATTCCCTGGATGAATTTGGGGATTAACTCTGTATTGCATGCTGACATAAGAAATGAGTGGAGAGGGATCTCGAGTCACATGTTGTTCACATTTACTGACCATGCAAGTGGGTCAGGGACTAGGTCCAACGTAGGTCAAACATGTTTAAATCCGTCACTGACAGCTGGTTTATTTATAAGCACAATAGACCTTACCCTGAGCTGGAAGTTGCCGCGGTGGCGTTGATGGGAGCTGAAAGCGACATCTAACGGGGAGACGAAGAATTACGTACATCAGTAACGTTTTTAGCTATACCTACGTTTTATTTTCATATTACTTTAGAAATGCGTTAATGTATGATCTAAGCACTTTTAATTGAAATTGTAAAAGTGTTTCAGTGATAAATAATGCATCGATTTTATTCACACTGTCAAAGCAATAATTATGGTTCGTGAACTTGACAATACTACCATAAGGTCGCGACCTCTGGTGGCAAGTCGCCCAACCATTTCCGAAACCGTTAAGAGCTGTTTCCAAGGTGTTTTACTTTGCAGAAGAGCATAATACACGGTTTACATATTAGCCACTTGTTCTTGTATAAATATGTATCTGATGTATCTTTAACATATGCGACTTTCCATACTATATGACAGTTTATTCATTATATTTGATCATGCTGCATTGTGCTGACACATTGGAATGTTAATCCAAGAAATAGTAACGAAACAATGAACTCTGTATCCCAGGTGTTTTCTTTACCTTTGGATGAGTGTTGTGTAGTTTTGCCACACGAAGTGCTGTTGCCTTGTAAATCTGTGTTTAACTGGCGGTATGTGGTATGCGAAATGCGATATTAAATCGCATTGGGCATTTACTGGATAAGATGTAAAATACTGCCGTATGGGACTGGTGATGATTGCCGATGAAGAAAAAACTTGCTAAAAACTTGCATAATCGGGGAAACCCGGTTAAACGGTCCAAATGGCCGAAACCGCAAGTACAAGGGCTATGAGTCTCGAAGCAATGTCGTTCACAGGATCGAGTTCGGCTCTCGAATGGCATGGCTGGGTCTCCGCTGCTGGGATCGGTGGAGGGAATGAAGGTTGCTCCTGGCTTTGTGGCTGTGGATGCTGTAGCTTTCTATAAAGGACAACGGCACGAGATGGACAGTGGCGCCCTATACGGCTCCCTGCTTGGCTTGGCGTGGCACTGAGACTGTTGGCTCAGAGAACAATCTTAAGGAGCGCACAGGGCTGAGGTGTTGACCGCAGCAACCTGTAGCTGCTCGATGAGCGTATACTTCTTTTGTTTTTTTTTTGGTTTGGGACTGGTGATGTCAGATCCCACTGCATTCGTAGGTCAAATATGCGAATCCAGTTCTCCACTGAGGATTCCGTTTTACCGCATGTCGCATACCAGATACCGCGGGCCAAGTTAATGGTCAATTATAAAACAGCTCTTTTTTCGCATTTACCGCATACGGTTTACCGCATGCCAAGTAAACGCAGCTATATGTATATAACATTCCTGGAGCAGTGAGAATGCGGATGCTTTTTTTAAACACTTGCTATGCGCATTTTCTCGGTTCTTTTTTTCACCAGGGATTCGGGTATGGGTTTCACAATTTTGAAATGCCTTTAGATGTTTTGAAAGATTACATGACCGCATATTAAACCTAACACCATAAAAACATGAACCATAAGACGTTTACCAATACCGTATATTCGTTAAACATAGTCAATAAAATAATGACACATGGAGCGTGTATATTAAAACGCAGTCTTGTTGACATAAGCAGGGCACGCGGCCTTGACCTGACAACTGTCCTGGCAATATCTGAGGGTAAAATACGAATTCTGCCGAGGAGTTCCGAGTGAGGGTACGGATGTGTTTTCCTAGTTTTTACACTGGTGTTCCTCATGTGTTATCCTAGCTTTAACACTATGGGTAGGGAGGTGCATGTTTCCAAGTTTTTACACTTGCGTTACTCGTGCTCTTAAATACTTTGGGTACGAATGCGTTTTCCTAGTTTTTTATGTACTTTGGACCATGTCCTTGCGGATAGGTTACACTCATTTTAACAATTGTTGTATGGGTTTGAATTAATGGCATTTGAATCTTGGAAATGTTTTCACACCTTTGTCTTCCACAATTAGGATGCATATATTTTCCTGATATTTAAAGTCAACCACACGTGTGTGTGTTTAGTGCTGTTTACTTACCTTTGACACTGGCGGTACGAGTACAGTTGTACAAGATTGCTAACTCTCCAAACACCTTTGCCGGACCCATCGTGGTCAGTTTGTGGCCATCCTTCGTCACCTCCACCTTACCCTCTGTGGAATAGAATTTTTATGATCATAATAATCATCATCATCATTATCCTCATCACCATTAGCATCATCATTACCTCATCATAATTTTAACATTATCTTTGTGGGGGAACAATGATACACGATGAGTCTTTTCACCTACCGAAAGCTCTTAAGACAGTGGTTAAGGCGGGCCTTTAAATATGATTCATAATTATGCTCTAGCTGAAATCCGTGCACAGTGTCTGTGTTAAACTTCATATAATATAATGTTGACATTTTATTGATCACTTGGCTTACACATGTTGTCGTTTTTTTATTTTCATTGTCTATTTATTTACTTTTTATATATTCTATGAACCACGGTTTTTTTTGTTATAATGAATGTGTTATTGTAACAGGGCCCCACTGAAAAAAAAAAAAACCTGCATTATGAATGTTTTTTATGAATGTTTTTTCCTGGTAAAATATATTTGTTATAAATAGATAAATACAGGAATTAAACAAGTAAATTTAATATCAAGTTAAAATGTGTTACATTCTGTTCTCGGTAAATACAAATTATGGCTCCATCCACTATATGCCCTGAAACATACTTCAACATAAATAAGTCTGCTCTAGCTGCAATTAAATAACACCTTCTGTATTACATGTGCAGGACAAATCCCATTTTAAAGCGAACTCCTTGCTGATTTGTAGAATATGTTCTGTGGGATAGTGTTTCCCCTTCAGATAAAATGGGCTGGTCAGATGACGCACCTTCCATGACGTACACCATTGAGCCGACATCCCCCTCTCTGATAATGAGACTGTCCCGCTTGAACTCCACAGGAAACATGCACTCCACGATCTCGAGGATCTGCGACATGTCAAGGTTCTTCATGAAATCATTCTCCAAGATGGCTTGTTGTATAAGCTCCTTCGAACTATAAAGAAATTAAGAGTAATTAAAGCAACGATTAATCCCGAGTTAAGATTAAACATCATAAATCAGGCAAGAATTTCCATTCAAACAATATCGGGACAGGTGGTATAGTTTTACAACCTAACACCAGATGGCGCCTATGGACTCGTCAGTGCCGCATTGTCAGCTTGCAAGCTACAACTCATTAAGGAATATACATTTTCAGTTAAAATATGGCATGATTACGATTGATTTATTGCAAGCTTTCGCATTTATGTTAGAGTTGGCAGTATAGTGATCATCAGTAGTAATAATCCTTTCAATAAAATGTATCAATATTTAAAATATCATGATACATAACTGTCCGTCCACTGTCGTCGGCGAACTGACACTTTCGATGCACATCTTGGCAATGTCAGTTTGCCCTTTATCCTCAAGGTCGTCTGTAATCAATTATATAATACGTTTCCATGGCGGCGGGAGATAATCTGCTGTATTCAGATCACCCGCTTGCATTTGGATGAGTGACATGTCGGAATATGCATATGGATAAGGGCTATTTAACAATGATCCATGCAGCGGGGTCATTTAACACGCTTTCTGCTAGGTATAGTATCTTTCTTGATATAAGCTTTTGCCGACTAGTCTGTTGCTATATTATGCAGAACATGTTCATCCCGAGTGATTTTATGTCCAGTTAATTATTGATATCGGTGATATATGGTTCTGTTTTACATTATACTTTAAAATACACAGCAAAACTATTCCTGAAGTGCTTTTCCTTATGGTCGAAATATTACAGGGGCGGACCCAAGAGTTTGTGAAGCGGCTATCTTGAACTAGACTGAGGGACTGATGTCTTAAAATAGTTAACACTAAAGGAAGGTCGGATGTTAAAACACTACAACAAAAATAATTTCTGCAAGAAAGGGACGGATTGAAACCCTCTAATCCCGCGTGTTATGCCCTTGTTAAAAATATTTTACAAAAAAAAAATTATTCTTAACAATTTAAACATCCAAACACATAACCTATATCCAAGGTAGTCGGAACGGGAGGGAAAGGACGGTGCGGACCATGCAGACACCTTCGCTTGCACGCGTTCCCATCACAGGCATGCATGTACGCAAATCTTATAAGATCATACAGCTTCAACTGTCTAATCCTTAAAAAACCCTATGTTATTGGGGCCCAAATCGAGGGGTTTGACGCGATAGAGTTTTAGGAAAATAAAAGCTATAAGTGAACGTGTGATCACATGAATATATATGTAATGTATCAATGGACATATTATACACACAAACACATGCATATATATACATATACACAAACGGAGTAACAATGCATACCGGCGCACGGACCAACTACTGAAAACGTAGTTGTGTAAAAAAATAAACACTACTTACATGGCCTCAGTTTGGGTCTAAAACGCCTCCAGACCATGCAGCTTATACTATTTAGCACTCTCCGATATATATATATATATATATATATATATATATATATATATATATATATATATATATATATTATATAAGTATATAGGTGCTGAACGAATCTAACAGTGCTCCATTAGCCTGATGCTAAGAGCTGATACACAGTATTTATACAACGCAAATGTTCAGTTAACACGTGTTTTCATGCTGCCGCAATCATCGGATGAAAACACATGTTAATGTGTATATAACTGAACATTTGCGTTGTAAATTCTGTATATATATATATATATATATATATATATATATATATATATATATATATACATGTTTTATTAAAAATAATAACCAAGCCTTACATTACAGAGATATAGAGCAATATGACAGAACGAAATATTCGGGGTTTAATACATGTTCATCAATATTTCATCCGGCTGCGTTAAGACAAAGAGCTTGTATAAAGCATTTACGGCTTCAAGCAGTGGCAACAATGGGTGTTGGGGCGTACATATTTAAAATGAAAGGAAATTGGCTCCACTGAAACCTTGCAAGTAAATGATACATTTGCAATTTAGCGGGTGACTTTTTGTACGCTGCTGATTAATGTATATTAAATTTTCGAGGAAGTCCCCCTGCACAAATTTTATCATCTGAGCTTTCCGATATGAGCAAAGATCACCTTCAGTAAAATAAAACTATACATGGATTAAAAAGACGGTACCGCCGGGGAATAATGTATGTTATGATAAGATAAATTGGATGAAGGATGCCTGTATTACCTTGATTCAGTCATATTTCTTCGTACACCCGATGCACAATTACCAAACGTTATTACTGAGAGTAATATAATTACTCTCAAGCAGGTTGGATTAAACACTACACGGACTATAGAGGTTTTCATATATATATAAGATTGGTCAATCGTAGGGGGTATCCAGGATTTCAAATACATTTAAAGTATTCTGGCTCCTCTCAGAAGATAACTTAGTAAATGCCTTAATTAGGAAGCTGTGCTTTACATGATTTTCGTCACATTGTTTGCTTATTTATACTAGTATAATGTTATTTTTATCCATCTAATTGCGTACAAGGTGGAAAACTGTCTCCGTCACTCTGTCTCTGTTAAATGTTCTTTCTCATTCTCATATATATATATATATATATATATATATATATATATATATATATATATATATCGATAGAACTTGGATGTTTTAACTGTTATTTAATTATAAATGAGAAAAGTTTAATCAATTAAGCCACATTTTAAAAAGAAAAAAATAAACAAGTCCTTTAAGTTAAGGTTGTCCATATATATGTAACGTGGTATTATATTTCCGGTGACCCAACTACCTGGTTTTGCAGAACGTAAAACGTTATATGAGATATTTTAATGACATTATTGCATCACGTCTTCACGAAATCCTATCAATTATCAACGAACTCGTAAGTCATAATTAAAATGTCGTGTTTGTTATCGTGACAGACAGTGAGGCATGACCGGCTAATCTGCTTATAACCGCTGAGCGGCCTGGAATGGCTAATGATGGACCACATCCGGGGATGACCTTTGTGCCATCTGACGTCCTTGAACATCAGCCAATCAGGATATCATGTACGAAGGCCCCATGGCAACCGAGAGTGCCCTGGCGCGACCATTGTGAGTGTGACATGCTCCTAATGGCACAGAGTACTTGATGGACGTTTCCTTTTCATCGCATGTCACCTTTACAAACACTCCCATTAGGGGAAACAGTGTCCTGTCATATACAGAATACATCACTGTGTACAAAGGTTCGATTTGTCTTATACAGACCACCTAAAAATACCAACCATGTTCAAATGTATACTCCCCGGTATATAGAGCCATATAATGCGCCTCATGCTACGAAATGCAAATTCTCTATTTCACTTTTTTGTGATTAATTATATTTGATATACCATTTATTACAAGAATCGCTATTCAAAATGAGCACAAATGTCGATTATCCATAAGGGGGAAGGGATAGGCTTACCGTTTATATATTGGGCAATTTGTCCCTGAAAGCAGGTCCACAACTCCTGAAAGTGGGTCGGGGAGGGGGGGGGGGGAGTTAGCCTTAACATTACATTATAAGGTACTCCCTGTATTCGCCCTAATTAAAAACCTGTAATGTTGCCCGAGGCACCATAATACACAAACGGATTAACGGGTCGATTAGTCTCTTCTTGTACGTTTACCACTGCCATGAGGAACGAGAAAATCGATTTGTTAAATTTTGCCATCTATGAAAGTGACGTCATGCGTGTGTGCAGCTCAAAGGGCTCAAAATTTCGATTTTATAATGTAAAGGGGTGGGATATTTCACAAACAGTTACTAATGGGAATCCAACCCATTCCCTCTCATGTGCGAGAGACGTGCCATGCACCGAAGTAATATGTAGGCCTACCGAAAAAAAATCCATACCGATTATATCACGGGGCTTTGATAAATGATAATCTTATTTTGGAAACGTTAACATTCAGGCATGAAGAGAGAAAATCTATCACAGAAGTAATTATCCTGTATCTGGATCATTCAACATACTCAGGTTTCTTCATGAAACCCTGGGGCATGATCCTGCAACATTTGTTTTTATCCCTTCATAAAGCTGCAAAAAAGTTACAAGAAATAGAAGAAATACAAGAGATATCAGATTTATTCCATACCAGTACAGGACTTTGCTTTGCGGGTGATATCACAAGAAATCAGAGTGAAAAACAAAAGGCGATGTATTATAACTTGACAAAAAATCAACAAGATGATGCTCTTTCTGAGCATTATATAATCTAAAAGCTGTCGGCGCAAATGAATTCGAGTACCTGTTTGTTCGTATTTAAGAGATCTTCGAAAGCCAGACGGTATAATCAGTGAGTAAGCTTTCACTTTCAACCATTTTCTCCATCATATCAACATTTTTTATAGTAATTTTATCCTCTAAACATTTCCGCTAATTATCTTATCCGTTCAATTCCTTCTTTTCTTTTTTAAACAAACAAGCTTACATCCCAACACTCCCGTGCTCCTTTGCCAAATAAATATAAAAACAAGGAACCATCCGGGCCACGGCGCTCAGCTGAAATTGATTATGAGAATAATTTCATAAAAACTTATTGAATCTATTCCCTATTCAGTTCAGCCACATGTGGAAAATGGAAGGTTTGGGATGAAAAGTTGGCTTAAAATGCATCCACAATCTTTTTCAAGAAGTGGGTCCCTTGACCTCATGACCCCAAAATCAAAAGGGTTCTTACTTTAGTGGTGGGCCCCAATATTTTTCAAGTTTTATATCCAATTGTCAATCTAATCTAGAGTTATCATTCAGAAACAAATATGCGAACAGATGGCACCTGTGACCTTGATCTTTGCCCTAGTAACCCTAAAATCAAGTTTCTTCCACTATTGGTTGGTGAGCAAAATGTGGAAGATGGAAGATTTCAGATGCAAGGTTGGCTTAAAATGCATCAACAATCTTTTCAAAGATGTGGGTCCTGTGACCTTGACCTTTCACCTCATGACCCCTAATCAAATGGCTTCTTACTTTAGTGTTGGGCCATATATACGTCAAGTATGAAACCAACATGTTAACTTACTTACAAGCCCAATAACTAGGAGGATATAGGTCACAGTGACCTAATTTCAGGTTTCCAAGGAGAATTTTTGTTGACCTACCTTTTTTTCAGTTACAGACTTCTAGGTGCATTGGTGTCAAAACGTGCTAGAGTAACGTACGGACGGACGGACAGACAGACAGACAGACAGACAGACAGACAACTTCTGTTTATTTCGCGCAAAAAGCATAAGAAATAGCGTGAAAACGTAGCCTCTATCGCGTCCAAGCGTTTGCATTAGGCGTAAGAACAAAGGGGTGGGGTCAATGTCAGTTTCTTGAGCACTGCAGGTGCGCAGAAATGATGAACCATAAATCGCTGTACCAGATTTACCAGCCGGGTGTACACAGTCAATAAAAATATATATATACATTTATTTCAGGGATTGATCGTTGAATACCAGAACGGAAGTGAAATATATACCTGGGGATGTTATTTCAAACGTTAGTTAGCGGGTTAGCTGAACCATGTGCCACATACACCCAAACTGGTGCCGAAACATGTATTGTGGAAACGTTTGCAGGTGCTTCCAATATATGACTTTCTTAAAATCACATATTGTAAGGTGTAATACGTTTCACAGAAAACCATGGCAACAGAGGGGGTCCTTGACAGGTCAAGGTTCAGATTATGTATACCGGCTGGTATATGTACAGCTGTCGTTTGCTCTGTTACCCGTGTCCGACATGCCGGTTTACGTGACACAATCGTATTGCTCACATCTGCCTACATCCTCGTTATACCAGGGATGCTAAGGCATACACAAGTTCCTGTTGAGGAATGCATTGAATATGTAATGAACTGATACGCCTGGCTTGTGAAGGTGCTCTGCTTACAGCTAGGCGCATGATCTTCGTGTTGGTGGACCCCTCGTTATATATATAGCCTTAGATCATCGAAATATAAATGAGTAAAAATGTTTTTCTCGGGTCCAACATGGCCTGTCGTTATGACATCCTCCGTGTAGCTGCTGATAATTCTTCACAGGTTTCAATTATACAGTATTATGGACTATATCAAAGTATTTATGACAAAATTACTATTGCAAATTAGAAAAAAATACAATTTTTAATAACTCTTGATATATAATATCGGGTGATATGAGTTGTTGATATTTGATACCATATAATTCCAGATTTTTTTTTTAAATAATTGAAATAATAATATTAGAATGCGAAAAATCTGGGAATACCTGATTCTGCAGTCCGATTAGAGGTTTTTCGTATAAGATAGGCACGATCTATGGTCTCAAATGCCATAATATTAATGATTATTTTTATTAGAAGAAGTAGTAGTGGTAGCAGTATCATTTATATTATTAATTATATTCTTATGTACATGTCATATAACCAGGCCCTATAAGCTATCGCCTAATGTAAACATAGCTAGCACACGCCAGTACTTCTGATAGATGTCCATGCTAGATCAAGAGGTAAGCTGACAGGCTGTTAATTATGTTTTGCCCAATTTTCTTGCTGTGCTTCGTCAACGACACGAAAGGGATGGCAGATCATGCTGGCCGCTAAAAAAATGACCCAGTATAAGTGAATAACTCTGTAATGACATAGCTTGTAGAACACTTTGCCCGTGGCTTGTGTTTACTAGTTCTCCAGGGTTTGTATACACGTTCGGTAAACGGACCTTGGCATAACAGCCTGCATGTACAGAGGCCACATAGTTATATTCCTGGTATTTCCTGGCTATTTGCATAGCTTTCTTTATTATCATGTAGTTTAATCCATCAGGATTGCATGAAAAACATGGCACGCCTCAGTACTCAAACAGCTAACAGCACATGACGCTTGGAGTACCATACAGAGATTATTCAAATGATAATATCAAATTCTATAAATCGTTATATAAGGCATTATATATGTGTGTATTTGAGGGTGTGTGTGTCTGTGTGTTTTATGTATGTATATTTACGGATATATGCATAAAAGGTACATTGAATTGTTCAAGACTAAGTAATGTGAAGCATGATTACTTTGGAGAATAATTGTGTTAAAGTACTGGAATAATCAGATGCTGTAAAAAAGGAACGTACGAAAATACTGTGTTATCCATCTGTGTTTTTACATCCATTTTAAAAATGCATGACCCCCCCCCCCCCCCTTCGATCACGAACTTTGTTTCTTATGCAAAATGCTAACCCGTATAGACACTTTATAAATATTGACTTGATAGAACTGTCCCCCCCCCCCAACTCTCTATCTGTCTCTATCTGTCTGTCTGTCTGTCTGTCTGTCTGTCTGTCTGTCTGTCTCTCTCTCTCTCTCTCTCTCTCTCTCTCTCTCTCTCTCTTATTGACTCATGTATATGTACTAATGTAATCAAAGGAACCCTGAACTAGGCGTGCATATTCGTCCCTCAGGGAAAGCTGAATCATAAACCTCACTCAGACCTCTCTATGCAGATAAGCAGTGCTAAAGTAAGACATACTTTATACATATATAGCTCGTAATCCTAACAAACCTAGTCTGATCCAGACTACCGCGCTTCAAGTTCTCTTGTTATTTTTTAACTTTTTGACATTAAGATTTAATGTCTGTGCTTTGGTTCTTTGATATGTCTCGAGAAAACTGTGTTGCTCGATCTATTTTAAGCAATATCTGTAGACAGATTTCAGATGGTATACTGTGCGATTCTATATATATAGGGGTTCGACGTCTGTGTGATATATGTCATTATCACATAGACATGACGAATATTTGATCATTAATTTTTGATCACATATGTTTTAAAAGAATATATCCCCAAATTTTTATCTTCACATCTTAACGCTCCTGGCATATTAAAAAATATGTAATATATGGATTAAAATCGACGTTTATTTTTATCCTTAACGACAGAAGCTGCGAGATGGAAGGCAAATAAGGTGGTTCCTAGGTTGAAAGTGCGCATGGAAATGGAAGAAACCAGATCGGTAAATGTCAACTAAAATATCCAGACTGTCTGTCAACAGACCAAGTTGGAGGTACAAGATAACCTTGGGAAGTTAATGGAACATCTATAGAAAATGTCTTAAATACCCTCCCCCCCCCAAAAAAAAAAAAAATAGTTTAAAAATATAAACAGACTCGGTGACCTTTTACTAAATTTGACTGGCTCAAAGCGTTGCATGTAAAGGTATATGCTACATCCTCCGTGTAGCTGCTGATAATTCTTCACAGGTTTCCATTATACAGTATTATGGACTATATCAAAGTATTTACTATTGCAAATTAGAAAAAAATACAATTTTTAATAACTCTTGATATATAATATCGGGTGATATGAGTTGTTGACATTTGATACCATATAATTCCAGATTTTTTTTTTTAAATAAAAAATGAAGGAGATTTAGCTTGGCATCTTTGTGAAGCACCTGTTCACAAAGTGCGTGCGGACATATGGAGCGAGCTAGCTGTCCATGCGAGCCGGCAATCAGAAACCCATCTCAGGCTTTGCTAATGATACATCTTTTTTTCCTAATTATCTTTCCGTTGTGCATTAATCCCCAAAGCGTTGCATGTAAAGGTATATGCTATACGCTGACACTAATTGATGAAAAAAGTGCCCGGAAACGGAGGATGATTTTTATTTGAATCGGTCGGGGCACTAAAAAAAATCCACTTTCTTCCATACTTAAAGGTGCCCAGATTCAAAGCCGCATAAAAGACTCTGGATTTCCATAAAACATTTTGGGCTAAATTGGTCACAGCGGGAAATATAAAATGTGGCAAAACTGAGAAAAAAATCCTCTTAAAATATAAGTTGTGAACGAAACAGATTTCATATAGATGTGCAGAAGAGGATCCGGGGGGGGGGGGTCGGGTTTTCTAAGGTTTTCAGACAAAATTTTGCGGCCTGGACCACACCCCCCCCCCTTTTTCCAGAACTGGGAACCGTTTTTTTTTTTTTTTAGGGTTTCCATTAGTCCTCCTGGGTTGCACCCTCCCCCCCCCCCCTTTTTTTCCCAAATCCTGGATCCGCCCCTGATGTGTCGAACATGAATATTCTTATTAAGCTCACAGAGCGTAGTTTTTCCTGTATATATTAAATATATATTATAGATACTGATAAATGTGATTTTTAATGCATAAAAAAATCTACTTCTAAATTTGGTATATTACCAGTGTCTTATAAACCGGGCGTGCATACACGCATTCATCTATATACAGATTGCCCGGTGCCAGTTTTCATGTCAGAAATTTTATACGATCTTCCCGGGCAAGAGAAGCTATTCCCCTGGAACTTTTTGAAATACATTTAACCGAGAAGGTCATGGAAGGACGCCAACTCTACAGTTTCTTAATGTCAAATTGCTATACGTGTAGGAACGCGTGCAACTATATATGGCTGTAAAAAAAAAAAAAAAAAAAAAAAAAAAAAAAAACTCCGGTCAGAAAGAGGTTGGAGTTTGCTTATATATATATATAAAGGTTTCTCTCAGCTTCTCACGTTTATGATTCCGAAAAACTGCCATCTTCGTTTGTTGAAGCACCTGCTTTAACAGTAGGGATCACGTGACGGGTGAAGTCATCAAAATTATAATGACCTCCATGATACTACAGTAGAATTTAAACTTTAGAAATGACTATGTCCAGTTTGAGACAGGGCTGAACAGGTGTGACCTGGCTGCGAAAAACTCATTTCGCCTCGTCAGCTGGAGCGTGAACAGGAACAAAGTCCGAAAAAGAACTGGCTATAAACTATCATCTGGTGTATGTCATATATGCGTCATCAGTTGCGTAATATTCTTAGTTTTATTTCTATTTCAAATTCAGACAGGGAAATAAAATGAAAAGAAATAAAAGAAAGAAATGTAGGTTTAAGAAGTGAGTGAGACTGTACAGAGATTTTCAATAAGGGTGATGCTGGCAGATCTATTCTTACTGTGAGAGACTTCACATGCCTCGCCTCAGTGACATGATTGCCCGGCGATGTGGCGCTTTGTGAATTGTGAAAGGCTGGACTAATGAGCTTTCACTGCATGAGTATAGCTGAAAGCCACGATAACATTTACAAAAAAAATAGGTATGATGAAATAAAAAATAAGAACTTTCCATCCTGCTCGATAAAAATGAAATACCATAAGTAACTTGATCATAGCATGACCCTACACCTGTACCCGCAACGGTGCTGCACTCACACTCAACCCCCCTTTTTATGGCATCGTTCACAGACTGAAGCAATTATTCTAAAAGAAACTGCAGGTGAGCACAGCTAAAAAAAACAGTTATGAATCCTTCCTGCCCAGGAACCTAATCCCCCCCCCCTCTCTCTCTCTCTCATTATTGTTTATAGTGTATATAATCGAGTTTATGTATTATATAGTTAATCTCCGTTTAAATCATATATTAATCTCGGTATTTTCTATTTGAGTAATAATATTCTTACTATCTGTATCTATTACACGTAGAGGGGTGTGTGACTTATATATATATATATATATATATATATATATATATATATATATATATATATATATATATAATTATATATATATATATATATATATATATATATATATATACTGCGATTTATTTAAATACAGCACTTAACGCATTCCTGTGATGTGTATAAAGACAGAATCCACGGCAGTTGTTTCTATATGCACAACAATACCGCCCAAACATTGTAAAAATTAGCTGTCGAATAAATTATATAAGACCCCCTCCGGGA
Source organism: Sipunculus nudus (assembly GCA_026874595.1). NCBI lineage: Eukaryota > Metazoa > Annelida > Sipuncula > Golfingiida > Sipunculidae > Sipunculus > Sipunculus nudus. Next base: position 44,030,557 of record CM049307.1, on the reverse strand, counting down.
ATTATTATATGATGTGGCATAATTATATCATCAGGCTGTCATACAATTTCTAAGCAAATTTTAAATACATAAGAAAAACAAGTAAAACAAAATTCCCTGGTGTTAAAACGTGGCTGCTATATAGCTCAGCGTGAACAGTTGGCGTTATCAAAAGCACCTGTTCACAAAGTGCGTGCGGACATACGGAGCGAGCTAGCTGTCCATGCGAGCTGGCAATCAGAAACCCATCTCAGGCTTTGCTAATGATACATCTTTTTTTCCTAATTATCTTTTGGCACAGAGCTGTTCCTGATGAGCTCCCGGAATGTTGAGGAGTTGGATAAATATGTACAAGTAGCTAACACCCTAATGGCGATCAGGCAAAAAACGCAGCAAACAGAGGCGGCTGCCAAAAAGCGTCAGTTAAATTGTTTTAATGGTAAACCATGCTGGTGCCGCTTTTCCCTCATCATACCTGCTTGCAAACAAGTAATGGCCTCGCAAGGTTTCTGACACAATAGTTTCCAAAATGTTCAGCTGATGACAAGTAAAGTTTCCAATTAGTGGAATCCTATCAGGGATTAGTGAAGGAGGGGAAAAAGTCCCCGGGCATTTTGATTGAGGGAAACAATTGAATTTGCATCAGATGACGCAAGGAACGCGTGTTAGAATGCCATCATTTCTTTATGTCCTTACCGTCCGTGTAGATTTAGGGCGTCCACCCCTTTCGAATGGCCGCCATTTTTTATCTGGACCAATAATTGCCTCCGCCCGGAGGGTATGCATTAATCCCCATTCCGTTGTGTGGATTCTTTTTTTCACAACAAGAAATGTTAAAGGCGGTTCTGGAATGAGCCGTTAAAGAATCGATTAGATTTTGGAATGGATCCGGCACATAGTCCGGATACAGGAACATCATCAAGGAATTTTCACAAATGTAGAGTGAGTGAGTCACATATGCACGAATGAACCGGGCAATATTGGCCGATTAAAGGAATGCATACACGGGTTTTGAGCATCCCGTAATATACAGGGACCCGCACGTGGCTGAGGCTGCCTGCATGTCTTAGAATGTATAGTTTCCTTTTACTTGTCGGAAACTAAATCAAATTAATGAAAGAAATTAGGCATTTCTGAGAAAGTACAGCGATCTTCCAACATTTACTCACTAGGTAACTGTACCTCCAATGGGAGGAAATATAGGCTACGCATGTTTGTCGGTTTTAAGGAATGTCAAATGATTTTTTGTTCAGTTATTACATGCAAGAACTGTGTATATCCTTGAACAATTACTTGTGCTTTTATACAGTTATATGTTTTAAAGAAAAAGAAGGTAGGAAGCATGACAATATTTATTTTTTTTTCTATTTCTGATTAATATCATTTGCTTTATTTTCAATTGTCAATCAGTATATATTCATGCAGCTCAGCAGAAATGAAAAAGTTAACTCCAAAAGACAAGTTAGACCAAAAGTCATGACCAAATAAGCAGCGTATGTACTTATTATATATATATATATATGTATATATATATATATATATATACATACATATATAAACGGCAAAGACCAATGTCGTTTCAACTTACATGCATGCCTTGTTTGGCGCTTTGAAACTATATTATGTCTTCATATGACAAAAATTTCGACAAGATGATTAATTTTGTTTAGCGATATTTCCGTGCATCTGAAAATAATTTATTTAATTTGGATATTAGTAACCTGTTGATTGTAATGATGGTAAAAAACGCTTGCACGCTATATGTTTAGCCGTTTTAGAACTATAATTAATTCGGTTTCTCCAATACTGAATACAACATGCGCGATTCACGTTCATATACTGCACCAGAAAAAAAGCGTAGTCAGTATACCATATATATATATATATATATATATATATATATATATATATATATATATATATATACTCGATAAAGTATCCGATTCATTTCTGGTGTTATAGCCGTTATAGCGCATGCACATGTGCGTAAATATTGTGTATTCCAGTACGGAGCGAAAAGAGAATGAATATACGGAGGTAGTGCATGTGACAAAAAAACGTGTATTTGGAGGCAGTCAAATTTTTTCGATGCCATATTCATGTAGTGAATACGGGTGTAGGGTGATCACGATTTATTTTACTTATATACTATTGTCTCTTAACCCGTCTATATCCTGCTGAACTGTATGTACTCTCTCTGGCAGAACGTTATACATGACAGTTTATCAGCTAGGAGAGAGGTCTTCGTTAACAATGGCAGAGCTTATCATAACTGGGCGTCGTAGTTAACGGCCATCCTGTAAAGCAGGCGGACACGTGAAGAATCATCGACCTTGTTTGCTAAGAAAATGAGGGGACGATCAAAGTGAGTACTGACAGAACTACAGCCCCCATCCTCACCACCACCAACCCCGAATAAAGGACACCTGGTCAAAATCTCAGAACACCCCCAACCCCTTTCCCCAATACAGGACACTTATTAAAATCTTCAAAGAAACAGGACAAAACCCTTTTTCCCAGAATATTATCGTGTTATCACTCTCATTACATATTATTAAGCGTATAATTTTTTCATACGAATATGATTTTGCTCAAAATACGGCACTGCAACATCCATAATTTACTTTTGATTTAAATATTCAAAAACATTAATGTATGACAATTCAGTGAGGCAATTTTCTCATTTTGAAAAGCATAAGTGAAGGATTATTGAGGAATTATGAGGAAACTATTAACTAGTTGATAGAATTATCTCATTCAGAATTATGACAAAGTTAAAATATAAAGTTCGCCTAGACAAACGTGTATCAAACGTGGTTCTTCAAGACAAACGTGTATCAAACTTAGTATAGTACTTGAGATAAACGTGCATCAAACGTGGTATGGTGCATGAGATAAACATGTATCTAACGTGGTTCGTCTAGATAAACGTGTATCAAACGTGGTTCATCCAGATAAACGTGTATCAAATGTGGTTCGTCCAGATAAACGTGTATCAAACGTGGTATGGTGCATGAGATAAACGTGTATCAAAGTGGTATGGTCAATCAGATAAACGTGTATCAAACGTTGTTCGTCCAGATGAACGTGTATCAAACGTGGTCCGTCAAGATATACGTGCACCAAAGGTGGTTCGTCCAGATATATGCGTGTGTCAAACATGATTCGTCCAGAGATACGTGTGTCAAACATGGTTCGTCCAGATATACGTGTGACAAACATGTTTTGTCCAGATATACGTGTGACAAACATGTTTTGTCCAGATATACGTGTGACAAACATGTTTTGTCCAGATATACGTGTGTCAAACGTGGTTCAACGCACTTGCTCGCACTGTATAAATGGCGTCTTTAACAGCACTGTATAAATGCCGCCTTTTACATTTATAGGATTCAGGAGTGTGAACAAGTTTCTGTACCGCCCGATCCCAGTCAGACCCTTATATAGATATCATCGATCCACGTTAAGACCACACCCGTCTCGGTGGATCTTCTGTGTAGAGCCAGAGGCAACATAGGTACAACGTACCTGTTTGCACTATTACTAATACCTCTTCTTTTACAAATCTGAGCGAAGCGACGGTCTGTTTGCCCCAGGTGTTGTTTATAATGATGGCGCGGGCTGCTTTTGATGATGATGGCTTCTTATGTCTATTACGAGTACATCCACATTTATTCATTGCAAGATTAAGGAATTATTACCTGCAAATATCTGTGTGATTAATAGGTGAACCATGCACACATTGCAAATTTAATAAGTTAATAGATGAATACTGTGGCTGGTCTTAAAAATGGGAATTCGGACTGAAGCAATTTCAGCATAATTAACACAATGTTACCTAACTGACATCAAGTGCGCAAGCGGGACCAAACCAATGGTGGCTGCAAGTAGCGTGATGATCTTGATATGGTAGTGGTCCTGCGGTGGGGTAACTGTACACAGCGGAACCCAGCCTTGCGACTATCCTTCAATTGTGACAAACGCCACAATTAAGACAACTTTTCTTGGTCCCGAATATATGATTCAGGTAGCTTAGAATTTCTCAAATACGACCATCCCCAAATTTTTTGTCAGTCCCCAAGCTGGTCGTAAACTATATATAATTGTGGGGTTCCACTGTATATATATATATATATATATATATATATATATATATATATATATATATATATATATTATATATATATATATAGAGATATATATATATATATATACTTGTATATATACATACAAATTTGCAAAATACATACACATATCTATATATTTGTGTTCAAGTATACACACATTTTTTAATAAAATATTTTTTTAATAAATAAAAATATTTAATAAAATATATTTAATATAATGAAAGTATAAAATGAATATGGAATAGCGTACATAGATAAATATAGTGTTTGGTATATAGTATACAGCTACTGAATATTATATATCACATATTTACAAAAATACACATTAGCACGTACATATAATGTCATATATACATATCAATATGGTAATGCACGCCCATGCATGACGTTAGAGGTAAAATGGGGAGGGCCGGTTTACGTGATGTCATTAGCTGTATGATTACTTCAAGAACGGCCCGCTTTAGTAATATTATACCAGGTAGGTCATAAAACGCCTCCTTACAGTAACACACGGCTACCCCGGGTCTCTGCCAGGACCTTCAAAGGCGTTCTTTTTCCCATAGGATGAGCTTGAACTTTAAGTTTCAATACGCAAGTTTGACTCTGCCATTTTGCTGTAATTATACTGAGAGGCTGCTGTCCCTAAAAGTAGCTACTGTTAATTGAAACCGACAACTCGGGCACGAGAATGTTGCACGTATTTTACCGCGTATTTTAAATTACGGTTCCTGATATAGGCAAAGATAAGCTCTTATATGAATTAACGAATTTTCTATTTTCATTCAGAATGTTTGGATGTTATCATACTACCATACACCTACACATATGCTGGTATCAAGCAAATGGTTGCGGAAACGCAGATCCAAAAAGTACTGCATGCAACGTCAGCTTTTTGCCCAACTCTAATTTGCAGGAAAGCCCAAAATGTATTTTGGAAAAATACGTATACACATACATTTACATGCATCTCTATTTTGCAGAAGTTATCATGGACGGTATATGTACTCTAATTTGGAAATGATATAAAAAGCACAATATTGACTCTATTTTGGAGAGTTTCATCTCTGTTCTTGAGAAGACATCACCGGCTGTTTTAACTCCAGTTTGTAGAAGATATCACGGTCAGTTTTAACTCCATTCTGTCGTAGTTATCATCAAGGACAGCGTCGAATCTATTCTGTAGAAGTTTCAATTACAATTTTGGAAGATGCTTAAAATGAAGGACATATTGAACTGGACGTCAACTTAAATAACATATCTTCCTGGCGGGTACACTCTTACGGAGGTGCTATACAATGCAGTCGTTCCAGAGCTCATTCGCTTTAACCGGTGGTTTGAAATTGTACAGTGAATTTTCAAGGTTTCTGTGCCAAGGTTGGCACAGGACCAAGAAAGAATTGTAATCAGACTGACGAGTGCGTGGTAATCACATTGTGCATCAAACCAATGACAGCGGGGCGTCTTAAAACTTGAGACATGGAACTTGAGTTGGATGCACAATGCGATACCACGCTCTCATTGGTCTGATTACAGTTGTTTGACCCGTTCAAGCCCTGGTGGTGAAACCCGAAGATACTTTCTGTACAAAGCAGCTTTTAAAACGAAGGAGGAATAGAACGCCTGCAGTATGCAAGGAGCTATAAATAGAGTATCATATGTAGGAGGATCATTATGATGTTGGCATATTTGAACTGAATGACCAGCTGATGGTCAGGACCCAGTGCTAGGCAACATGTACATCAGACAGCTGCCAAGCATGTAACCATGGCACCTGAGATGCAGACATGAACACCAGGTAACCCTCACAACATATACAGCTGATGGCTTACACTGTCAACTGAGCAGTGCTTGGGAGTTACGTGATATTCCTTTACGATGTTTGGCTATACGAGTTGTGTAACGGCACTCGAGAATTTGCGAGGACCTTTGTCAGCTCGCGTATGTATGATGCGATGGCCCATCTTCACTTAAAACACACAGGGCGGGTCCACTATCTCATTTCGTGTCCTCTATAAGTAGAAGCCTGTACCTATATTATGTATTTAATATACCTATAATGATCCGGGTTGTTATCCACCCACCATGCTTTTATCTCGCACTCATCTCTTTCGCAGCCACCTGTATATATATATATATATATATATATATGTGTGTGTGTGTGTGTGTGTGTGTGTGTGTGTGTGCGTGCGCGCGAGTGTTTGTGCACAGACGTGACAGATTGAAAAAAAAATTGGTTTTACCTAAATATTCAATACTAAATGAACATTCATGTACAAGTAACTTAAGTATATATCTCACATTTCTTTCAGAAAGTTTGCGAGGTAGTCAACAACGTGTCTTCAGTTGCAGTAAAATGACCGTTTTCTGATAAATTACAAGTGGACCCAGCCATACATACTAGACGACAATTTCGCTCCTTTGGTCCATCCTCCGACGGACATAAGGTTTAAGAAAGACAGCATATTAAAACATGCAAGGCGTGTTCGCTGTATTCGAACATGTTCCCATGACATGAGTCTGCCTCCACTGAAATTGGTTTTTATTGGAATGAGTTAGAGATCGTTCAAAGATAAACTGATTTACTACGAAGGATAAAGGAGAGATCAATATAAGTGCTCTTAGTTGTCTATTACCTCCTTTACGTGTATAACCATATTGAAAGATACCATTTTATGTATAAGCAAATCAAATAAATCAATTCACCTAATAATATTATTGAATTAGCAAACATTTTACACCATTTGTAGGTATCACAAATTGGTCGAAATATTAGAGCTAACTACGTAGTGTCATCGGTGATCAAAATTTACTGGATTATAGCCACTGTATTTTCAAGCACTCCTTTTGGTCAATTTTCGGCAAATCTTAGAAAGCATCCTGCTTCTGAATAAATATCTGGGACAGAATTTTACGACAGCTGCCGTATGTGATGACGATGCAGGCCCGCAGCGAATGCACCCAGTGACCCCGCAGAGTGCGCCCAACCGCCTGCCATATCGCTCAAGAAGGAATCTGTAGTCAGTGTTTTATCGCGTTCACGTGCCTCACCACTTTGATCCCCTCTGGTTAGCCAAGTGTTTATTTCCTGTATCGCCCCTGCACACCGTATACCGCCTGTTTCACCAAGATTTCAGGCTTGCTGGGTGGTTTGTTTATGATAATATTCCTGGAAAATCGCCCAAACCCCCATCTTGTTCGCTGTTTGTTTTACACTGTTAACTTTAGTGTTTGCATGGTTGATAAAAACCCCCTCAGGGTATGGCTGATTTCCAGAATGGTAAAAAAAGATCTGTTTTTAAGACGTGGTGGAGTAGATCAAAAGTTGTTTCTTGTGAATAAATTGTACGTATAATAAGATTCAGCCAATTTGACGAAGGACCGGAAAAGCCTATGTCGTTAATACCATTGTATATCGGCACATCCAAACATTCACAAACAGCTGAATCGAAAACGTATATCTAGTATCTTTATACACAAACCTGACATATATCGGAGTTTTAAAAGACATTTCAATACATTTTAAGTTTTGATATGTCAAAATGTTAATCGTCTGATGTGGTAATGTTGTTATTTCTGCATACGACATTCAAATCGTTATCGGGCAGGCGACAGGAACGAAGACGACCGACAATGGTCGTGAAAATTTAGGGTATGATAAAATAAGAAACTGAAGCTAGGTCGTGGCGGCTCTGTGTCAGGAACGTGCTGGAGAAATTCGCACAGTGAGGTATATGGTGTCATTAATGCGACCGCTTCCAAGCCATCAGGGGGTCATTTAAATTCCTGTAATATGATATGACCATAGGAGAACAAGAGATGGACTAATACCAAAGATCCCTGTAATTATAAGCCAGCATTCATTAGTCTTGCAAGCGGAAATGTATGTGATCAATAGAGAAACAATATACATTTATTTAACGAATTTGCTCATTATATATTCTTTAAGGTGAATAGTAAATATTAAAGTTGACTACAGTATTATTAGATTGCTTGCACAGATTTATAAGAAAATATATTTTTTTTCGCCACCCCTTTGCATTTTTCGATGATATCAATCAAATATTACTGACAATAACACATTAATCTTGTATAACGTTTATCAAGCACAGTAATGAAAATGACAACAGGACATGTAAACAGGCCTATATATATAATCATAACCTCAAAGTTTAATCTGCTTTCAACGAATTAAACATTATATATATCTTTTTTTCAGACGCGGACAAGAATTTGTAAAATTATGATGAAAATCCTCCACTCGGTGATACATAAAAGCATTGGATATTCACTGTAAACGCGTGACACTGACAAGGAAAAAAGGGTGTGGTATATCAGAGAAAACAAAACGCTCTTAATTTTATGACGTCAGAGATAACAAGAGGAAAATACCTCGAAGAAACATAGAAATAGCTTGCCTTTCAAATTTACGTTCATGACAATCGTTAACTATGTTTTAACCATGCGCTCTCCTGGTATACGTCCTTTATATATATAGACATGCAGTCACCGAGGCTTTCTGTACCTATATTTGATCTTAGATTACCATGTACTTTAAAAAAATTGAGAACCAAAAGAAGATTAAAATAATCTGTTTTAGCTATGTGTTCACAGACAACTGTCAAGATGCGGATTTGATAGAAAAAAATCCTCGGAGTATGAAGCGGTTTATTGAACACTCGTCAAAATGCAGTTTTCACTCATTCGTGCCTTAATTTCCGTAGGTGGAAATGTCTTTCTTCTTAAGCTTGTTTCTTTTCCTTTTTTAATTCTCTTTTTCGAAAGCTAATAGAAGAGACGACAGGAGGTCAAGCTATACTCTATTTCAAATTTCTCTTTAATATTGTTTCGCCGGAGCGGTACCTGAACTGAAAGCTTTATTCGCCAATATTCTATATAAGCCAGAGTTGGTTCGTTCATGTTTCCATGCATATCAGATATTATCGATTGTTCACTAGATGATTTCCTATCCACCAGACTAAAAAAACAATATTTTGCTTGCAGACAAATAACATGTTAATGCAAATAAAATGATCCCATTTCCAAACGTTGCTGTCATGAAATTTATCGATTCTTTCTGTCCTATACCATGGCATTATTTTCAATAACAGTTCACGGACAGTGTATTTTTATGACCATGTTTGATTTGATATAAACGACTCTCCGTCAAGAAACTGAACAGAGCAATAAAAACACTTTGATATACCGTGTACTTATCATGCCGAAAAGAATACAACACAGTATATACAGGGGAGAAAAAAAATCGACAAGTCCACGAAATGGGGGGCTTAGCCTTAACAGTTCAACACCTGCAAACAGTGCAAAACAAAGATAGTTTCTTCCAATAAAAATAATTAAACTTCCTAATCCGCGCCTTACAACCGTAAAATATATATATACCCGGAGATCGGGCTTTAACATGTTGTATGTAATGTATATATTATAATGCTGGTTAGCCTAAATCGTTCACCCGCAACTCCTCGGAAATGCCCGTGTTCTGTGTCGGGATTGATGCCAAGGGGGACATTGCCTCCGCAAGGAGGGTATATGCTTTAGTTCTCTTCTGTGTTTGTGAGTGTTTGTGTTTGTGTGTGTCTTTACAATATAACTCACGCAATCATGAAAGAAAACTCATGAAACTTTCGAGGCTAGTTCGGGAATTGCAATTAAAGATTCGTGGATATTTGTGTAGAGCTAGATCACGTGCAAAGAACTTCATCAAGAATATTAAAAAAATATCACTTATAAAACTACACGAATCAAACTCGGAATGTGGGCCAAATAAATAAAGGCGGAGGAAGCTTGCATTCATTAGAATGCAGATTACTAGTTTTCTGTATTTTCTCATAAATCGCGAAAGGTTTACCGCAGCAATATCTATCAAAAACTCTTTCTCGCGGGGGAATTCGACTCATGGAAAACCTTTTCCGGACTAAATCCGCACGGATCTGTTCCAACGCAAAAACGAATAATATGCATAGCGTAGCCAATGAAAGCTGCAATCTAACTTAATTCGATTTAGTAAGTGTCTTCCAAACCAAATGTATTATTCAAATGATCACTATGTATATATATAGTGGGCCGTGATAACTCAATATTCTCAGTGGGATACTGCCCTGGGGCAATTCCCTCAGAGGGTTTCGGATGACTAAAATGTTAATTCAATCATTAATTCATTAACGCAATTATCATATTTGAGTTTAATAGAACGGACTGCATGTTGTCAGTTCATTTAGGGACAATATTTTCAGTGATTAAAAGGGGTGCACATAAATTATATGTGAAACGTGAAACCCGAACCTACACAACTGAAACCTAAAATGCATTTCCGGATATTACTCCCCAGATAATAGATGTTTTTCATCCATATATATTTGTTTCTCTACATATAAGTCCCGAGCTCTACACTATGTATATATAGTGGAGCTTGCACGCATAACGTATATGCATGACGTACATATGCTTGAAAACTTCAGCCTTTGTATTAATAAATAAAGGACACGCACATATATAAAATATATTATGTGAAATATGAACAGTTTTAAAAAATTAAAGTATTATAGTTATGAAACTACCTCGATAACTTATTTTATATACACTGTATATAGTTCAATTATTATACAGCGCCTGTACTTGTAAATTTTGGACTTCATGTGCAAATATGATTGAACGCATGCACATACACACAAAGACCATGCATGTCCAGACTTGAATGTATATATATATATGATTAAACTAACATCATAACAAATTGTTTAGAGGTAATTAGAGTGTTTGCGTATATGTTGCCCGTCAATGGAATTACTTGGAATGAAAAGCGATCATCTTTTCTCCTCGTCTAAATACTTTCATATTTTAACACCATGCAATTCAATAAAAACAAATCTTTTTAGTTTAATCTGATCATATAGTATCATTCCCTCACTTACATCTAAAGAATCAGAAGAAGCCACAGAATACATGTGATTTTCCAAGATCGTCCACATAAATAGAGACTTTTATAGTTAGTCAAATCACCTTTATAATTCAATTGAAGTTACATTTCTTTCCAATTCCCATTTTTATCAATTCCTTCACATAACAAGTGTGGTTTCTTTGCTTTTGGATTAATGAATACATTTGAAATGTATTGAATTTGTTTCTTTAGAGGTTCAGAACCTTGACATTTACCAGCTGATTTCGCAATTTTAATGGATAGACTTGAACTAAAAACGAATAACACTGAATTACTATTAAATTTATGGAAATGGATGGAGTGTATTTCAATTGACCTGTAACAGATGCAGCAAAATGTACTGTTAAAAAGTGTAAAAGACAACCCCTGATAACTCCAACTAAAGCAAGCGTGAAATGTCATATATATATATATATATATATATATATATATATATATAAAGTATTATTAATCCATCCGGCAACCAGACAAGTTTCAGTCACAAATGACGTCACAATTACGTCTTTCAGTGAGGCATGCAGTCAACAATTAAGCCAATATTAAAATTCTGAGATCTTTCATAAAAATATAATGTTAATATTCTATTGTTAGTTTAAGAAGTTTGTCCTTAACCGCGGGTAATAATATCGGTTTGGAAAAAAAACACGTACAATTTTGATAGAGAACGTATACGGGAAAGAACACATACATAAAGCAAACTATATATCTGTTCCAACATTAGACATGCACTGAACCTTGGTGAATTTTCTCGTAAAATTGAATTATCTTTTGCTTAAGCCATCCACCCAACTTAATGCAGAAGCTATGGCCTAATATGATATCAAAATTTGATCGCAGCAGCCTGACTTCATATACTTTACGACATCCTGAATTCTTTCCCATGGTTAGACGACCGAGTAACATGGTTTCACGGGATATATTATTAACCAATATCATTTGCGTCGAGTTCGCTTTTTAGAACTATATGGAGCACTTGGAATACTTTTATTATTCATGCATCTACCTTGTCCTTTTCCTTCAATTAATCATCATGTACTTTTTAATCGTATACTTTTTAAATTTCCAAATGTCACAGATACAATACTATTCTACGTTCTTTTAGAGAATAACCAGATGGGCAATAATAATGCATAGTGCCTCTCAAAAGATACAACGTATAAGTGAATTTTCGAACATAACCCGAGCAAAAAAAGCAATTTAAACAGTGGAAACATGTATAATAAAATTAATTCCAACCTCTGATAACTACATGTGTGTCTGGGTGTTTTCACCCATTTTCTGCGGTATAACTGGTTTGGTGAAGTCAATTAAACAGTTAATCACTAATGATGTAAAATTTTGAAATATTGAGATGGCCAAATGTTGGAAAGAAAAGTCCAGACATTTTTAGAGAAACAGCTGATTGAAACAGGGTAGTTCAACATGCCTATAACATATCAAAGTTCAGTAAAAACAGAATCTCTGCCATGAATATTGTTCTATAACCGTAATTTTAGTTATCTCAGATTTAACATCTCACTGTTTGCTGAAACGTTAATTTAAAACGTATAAAATCGTTGCTCGATCGAAAATCTAACATGATTCAATTTAAACAATTGGTTTTATATACAAAACATAAGTATAACTGATTGTTCCAGATCACGTTAAGTACATGGGAACCTATTATATATCCCCCCACCCCCTTTGACATTAGGGGGAATGGTCAATGTAATCACACACACACACACACCCGCTATTCAGAGTATAATATTTAGTATATATTGCTGATGAAATATATTAGAAGTTAGAATAATATACTTCGGCTTCATTTATGAGTGTTCTCTGAAATATTTTATCTAAACCTGCATGGTTTAGATTTAACTTATACTCATGTGCAGGAAACATAATACCTTATTTTCTAAAACCTTATACTTAATTGTAATATATTTGAAATGTGTCACACAGAGGGAAAATGGTGTATAAATATGGTGTGTGAGGATGTGTGTGTGTGTGTGTGCGCGCGCGCGCGCGAGTCATCCCCCACCGAGGAAGATAAATTGACGCCATTGCATGGGAAAGGCAACCACGATGAGGCAAACGAATATGTATAAATAAGCTATCCTTGTGAAAAAAACCTTATAATTACGCCTGGTTGCGATTTTATATAACTCAATTTCTTGATGCTCTAAGAAAAAAGGTCGACTGATTTTGGAATCTCTGTAACGTTGGTTGTAGTTGTGTATTGGTATAGTTCTTAATGGAATCATTCGTCCAAGGGTTAATTTTCTTAAAGAACGTTTGCTCACTATGATCACTCTTCTAATTGATAGTAAATTATTTTAATGTATGACCTAAATAGATTTATATCTGCTTAGTGCTTGAAAAAATTATCAATAAAGTTTTATATATGCTTTGTGCTTCCAAAATATGTATATAAAGGGAGCTCGCGTGGTGTAATGATATAAACACAACTGTCGTAACCGCATTTGCAGTTTTGACAAATAAGTATCAATGATATCCCCGGAAGAATAAACACTGTCGTCATGAAAGTTCAGTTTAATAATTCAGTATTTGTAATGACTTCAACAAAGCCTGTTTTTACATGCAGACCTGTCAATGTGTTTCCTTGCCGACGGTGGTAGCCATGGTAGTTTCAGCATTGATTAAACCGTAGCTGTGTTCAGCGGGCTTTGCTGTATATTACTCCGCTGTGCTGTTTCATATTTATATGTAGGAAGCTGCAGGGCTGTTTGTGCATGCTTGTCAGCTTCTGTAAACATACGTTTCTGGGTTATTTGTCGGTTTTTCAGTCCTAGAATCTGAAGAGGCTTTTAGATATGGGATATCAATAATGACCAAGCAATTTTATATACGAGACGTTCGGGATACGATTATTACACATTTCCTTTAAACTCAGGAATTAATAGAGCCATTTATAGATTCCTTGTATACTTTACAAATATAATTAATTTCTAAAAACAGAAACCTGTAGAATAACGGTTTAGTTGTGTGTGACCATATATACCCAATATTTAGCATGGTGTACCTATATAAAAGTAAAAATGGCGGATCAGTTTGTGATATATATCTTATATATATATAGCATGGAGTTTTTCATTTGTAAAAATGTATTTGTGAACGTTTATGTGCAGGTATATATAAAAAGTATGTTGTAAAATTGTCAACATTATGTCGAATTTCATAATGAACAACAAACAAATTGTGCTGTGGTGCGTATCCATACGCGTTTCTTGGCGGTATGATTATAGGATCACTGCACATACAAAGCTACATTCACTTTGCTGGTTGAAATATTTCCCCGCTTGACCTAATATGCACTGATTTAAAAACTCTCTCTGACAAGGTATATATAAAAATATACAATTATATATCAATATATGTCTCCATTTTTATTTATTCTGTCCTTTCTGAATGATTTGCGACATTTTTGTCTGTCCTATCTGTCATATATTTGTCATAATTAAAAAGGTACCTTTCATTTAACTCCAACTATAAGCTCTCTCTCATCATCCACATGGATAGCTCTCCAATAATTATAAAACATACAGATACGTACACAATAAATCATGTTCAAGCATATTGGATGCATTGTTCTGAAATTTAACAAGCAAGCTTCTAACAAGCAGACATCCTCATATTTCGGTTACGAAGCAAAAGACTGTAATGAAAAGGTAGCTTCCCGCGGCACTCTACAATAAAGCCCATGCATGCAGTCTTTATCGTTAAAATTACCCATAATGCATAAAATGACTTACGTGTGCCTTTTAGGAACCACCTTGAGTTTCTTTTGTAGTTCCTGCGGGGTTTGGAGACAGGCCGGTTCCGCTGAGATGGCATTTCTTTTGGTACGGTTAGCAGGCACAACGGAAAAGTTAAATGTATTGAGATCCGTGAACACTTTGGCAGTACTTAAGATTGCTTTGTACTTGTCCAGTTCACTCCGTAATTTTTGTATCACAGCATCTTTTTCGTCCAGTTCAAGCTCCAGCTCGTCAATAAGTTCATCCCTCTGCCGGAGCTCCTCTATTTTCTCTTGCAGGGCAAGCTGTAAGTCTCTCAATGTCCCCATCTTTCGCCTAATGTTTGATGAATCAGCGTTATTATCCATGTAAATCGCGGGGTTCGGCAAAGTCAATATCGTGACGGGTTTCTTGATGTATCAACGTGCTAGGCCACGACAGCACAGGTAGCCAGGCATACCACGTTATTAGCGTGGATTCGACCCAGGTATTTTGCCAGGTATACTTTAGCCTATACTTTATAACATGAAAAACATTGATTTCCAATATCATTCAAATTTGAAATAGGCAGTGCCAAACGATTTTCGCGAATCCATTCTGCCGGGGGTAGTTTTCGATTCCAGGCTTGTATCACACCACCCGCAAGGGGGAAAATACAGCCAGGCTGATAGAGTGGTATATTTATATCAGTGTACACGACGTATGTACTGTAAGTGTACTGGATGGACCAACCACCCCCGCGCAGGACTTGGTCGCTGCATACACTCCCTACTTGTCAGCACTTAACCACAGCTAAGCTGTTAGAAAGGCGAAGCCTACACCTGGAGTGAACCTTATGAACTATTTCCTGTAAAACACAAGGACGCCACACGTTAAACACTCAAGTTACCAATCAGTTCAATTTAACTGTTATTCCTTGAGATATGATGCAAGAATGTCCTTTATCGCCTGACAGCGTCGGAATATGCACAGTCATAAATATAGCACCGGGAAGAAACGCTGGCTGAAATGCGAGCTGCTGACTGATTGCTGTCCCCTTGTTTCATAAGCTGTCGTATCAGCTAACTTCAGGGCCCCGCTGGCGCTCTGCACGTTACTTGCTTGTCTAATCCCTGGTAGGCTGCTCTCACTATTTTAGAATCTATATCTGATCAACGTTCTAATTAATAGTCGGTTTTTGCCAGCTGCTTAAACGGCCTCCCAGTAACAGTAGTTTGTTTGAGTGATTCCAGGCCAAGCGGAGGCTATGACAACCGATCTCACAGAACCAGAGGTCCAGGCAAAGGCCAAAACCGTTGGGCGAAACAATCCGGCTTAGGGCCGAGGTCAGCATTTGTAAAACACGGACTGATTTATATTCAATGCAGACTAAACGATTAGTACAAAACGCAATACATTTCCAAACCTGGACTTCTCTAAAGAAGCACACTGAAACGGGACTTAATTTCCTATCCTACCGTAATCAAGTTTTCTCTTTGTTAATTCAGAGGAGCGAACTATGACGTCATTGTCTGAAGGGGTCTCCTTTAACTTCTCTTACCAATTACAGCCTGCACCTGCGCACGCAAGCAGAGCGGCCCTCCCGTTAAATACCTGAAAAGGCAGCTCTTGCCAAGATTATTCAGTTATCTACTTTTCCTTTCCACAAGTCCGGTTATTGTTCAGTTTATTTCCTAGAGGGAGAAACGCTGCAACATTCAAGCAGATCCTGGAAAATCATTTTTTTCTCTCCTTCGATTAATGGTCGTAAACTGATCAACATGACTGTAGTGAAATTATGTTGATATCACAGAATTCATCATTAATCCTATAAATCTCACTCCTCCGGGCCAATGCTGAGTTAATCTGATTGCTTGCATATGCATATAGTCTGTTTAACCGTGCCTGGCTTATAAAACACGGGGAAATTGATTTGATATCATTTCCATGCCAAAGGCTAAGCCTAGAGACGCAAATCAATAATTGATCCGTGTTAAATGACTGTTCCGTAATCTTTTCCCACTGTAGCAGCAGGTGTTTGTTAAAGACAGTGATAAAACAACCAAGAAGCAACACCTGCCTGGGAACACACGGTTTCAGGGTTACCGAGACATTAAAAAGTTGATGTTATTTTAAGCTGCGTTAATTTAAATCCATTCTCTGCTGTGAGACAGAGGTCAACGTTCGTGTCACTCAAAAAGATGTTTTCTCCCCCATTCGCTTTTTTCTTGAAAAGTCGAAAAATATTATCCTTTGCATTAGCATGGGTCATGCCAGATCTCGTGCTTGATTCGTGTTCACGTCTGTCAAAGCAGCAGATCGTCTGTAAAAGTTGCCGGCGGAAAAGAGTAAATCTATCCAGTTCAATCAAACATCCCCTACAGTGTATTTTAATGCTGGACTAACAGTAGGACAATCCGTGTATCAATAAACCAAAGGCAGCTGTACCTTAGAATAATGGCTTTCGTTACTATGTAGCCGTATTGTGTGATGCGGTCGTGTGCCAGCAAACTTCTTAAAGTCACCTGTATAAGCGGCTGTCTTTTTGCCGCCGGTCTGTTCCACGCGTTCTTGCAGCGGAGTACGAGTGTACGAGTTCTCGTGCTGATGTGGATATAATAGTGCACCCGGCCAAGGCAAAGACACTCTCCTGTCCATAAAGGTCTTGCCTTGGGGGGGGGTGGTCGCGCTGCACGAAACTGATAGTATGCGGTGGTTAAATGCCGTTTTGGTTATGGCAGGCAACGCTTATTGTGATGCGGTGAAAATACGTAGTGTTAACAGGAGGAATCGACTAAATTGAGGTTTGATCACTCAATATTAGAATCGTGTTACACTGGTCAAGGCGATGACGCTCAGCTTACAGCGAAGATCCAACAACGGCCAGCTTTTCGCCTGATAACCCATCAAGTCACGGTATCCCCATGTATATTATATACCCGCTTTGCCCGGCATGGGTGGGTTCTTGAGGACACTTGACTTAACGTTGTTCTGCGCCGAGCGAATCAAGAGTGAAAAATATGGGCTCAAATTCCTGGCAAGGCTCCGTATCACGAGCAGACATGGGGTGCCGCGCAAAATGCGGAAGTGGGCTAAAGCTGCATTCCTTCGAGTCAAGCTGATGGGGTTCGGGTGGCAGGTCTGTTGGCGGAGTGGTACAGCACGTTTACAGTCCCATGTAGTAGAATGCACGCCTAGATGGATTGCTAGAAGCTGTATGGAAGCACTGAGAAAATCAACAACTTTGCATACCCTCTAGCAATTTATTTTCCCCCACTTACTGGTCGCGGATATTTACTGACACGACCACAAATTAGTACCAGCACTGATTCGGCCCACCTCCGGGGACTGCAACAGCATGTACGGACCTGTACTTCAGCTTGTCTTTGAGGCAGTGAGATCTTCTCATTAGATACCGCTTGACTGGCCATCCTGTCCACTCCTGTTTATTAGCAGGTCGGCTGTTCCGTAATGCCCAACAGCAGAACCCTTCGTTTGGTTATCTCCTGGCTTAACACGCCTCGGGCGTGTCGGTAGCTCTCTGTCCAGTCTCTGGCATCTATTACAAGGCCATCAGACAAACCCCGCAGCTCTCCATTTCACTACATGTTGGCTATCGCATACCAGTATAGATTAACTTAAGAAATTAAGTATAAACTGATGATATTAAACCAATCGCACTACTCTTTAGTTTCTTAACGTCTTGAAATGTTAACTCCGCTTACAAAATTAATAACGTATATAGGTTACCTGTATCAACCACATATCTTCTTTAAATATATTATACCCTTTAGCTTTGTAATGCCGCATCAGGCATACTCTTCAGAAATGTCAACCTAATGAAATATTAATCATTTCCCTGATGAACGTTAAACTAAAATCATCATCAGTTTTTTTAATTAATATGTCAACAGAAAATTTGAATCTTGAACCCTTAATGCAAAGTTGAGATTGGATTCATCTTAGAATAAAATTGATTCATTATTATAAAGTGTTTAATCAAGAATCTCGGTCCAAATTATGGTTTGTGGATAAGAGATCATCCGGGAAACAACAGCCTATTAACAAAAATAATTTATCTCAATTACCTTACTGATTATGTTTATCCTGGTTCACACATACAACGGAATCTAAGCTAGCATACCGTCCCTGGGTTTTTGCGCTCAATAATTCAATCTGATTTTTAAATTAAATATACCTTTGATGAATGTACATTAATTCCGTGCCTGGCAATGTCCCGGTGCTCGGATGTTTGATACATAAATTCGCGTATAAAGAATTTTTATTGAGCTGCTAGCGGACGACGTTAGACGAGAGACGTACAAGCAACCTGCTTGAACAATGTCTCTTTCACCACAATCAGTCGTGGAGAAATAAAAATGGGACCACCATTACAGCCGTCTTTATGTTAAAAGCCTGCGTAAATGCTATGTGCTGTCTTGAAAGCTCCGTCATAAAGGCCTTTTCTTCAGCTTTTCTTTTGTGCTGAAGTCTTCCTGAAGACGCTGAGCGACCAGACGCACGCGGCTTAATAGCAAAATATATGATGTGGCAGATTGAATGATGCTATCGATTTCGTCCCTTAATTTGCAAGTGAATTGTAGCATCCCTCGATGGCAAAGAACTAATAATGAAGCTGAAACAGCACATTAAATAATTAAAGGTGCTGACCGAGTTACATGACGGGTGAACCTTGATGATTCCGTTTTATAATATCTGTCAGCTCTTGATGTTCTAGACATCTACGTCAAACTTCAACAGGCGCAATTCACCACGAATTCATTTTGCACGAAGGTAAATGAAAAGGACCTATTCTGATAACTGACGTTTATTAACTGAAAAATAATCCCTTGAACCTTCTATAAAAATAGACAGGAAAAAGCCAATCGCACCACACACAGGCTGTTCCTTTTGTTTATATTCACGACGTGTGTATAACATGTGCGGTGTCCGTCAAAATAACCCAAACACATTCAACCATGACATCTGGCGGCAAGTCAGACAAACAAGAGCTTTGCAAAATGCTAATTGCAACTTTTACATATTGTACATAAGATAGATAGTTGCTTGGTTATTTTGTTTGTCAACATTGCTGTTTTTTTAACAGCTCTGAGATAAACAAACTCAAACCTTCGTCACAGAGGTGTTATAAGAACTTCAGGAAGTACCTGCATGAGTCCATTAATATGTATGCAAAGTAAGCCAGAAAACATGCCAATTCTATAAAAAAGGTAGGTGAATAGCTGGCTTTAACAGCAGCATCCTCGGTTCATACATGTAAGAAATATAGAATCAATGGTCTTACAAATATATACATGCAATAATTTGACAATAAAACCAAGGAAATTACTTTAGTTTAGAGTCTACATCATGAGATTATACTTTTTGTTGAGGTAATCGCCTCCATTTTTTAATGCTAACTTAACTAAGTATATATGTACAACTAGCGAATTCCATTCCGGTTTTGCAATTCCTACGTGACAGGGCAGTATCACACGCTTCCTCTCATTTTATATTCTGGCGTTAACCAGGTCCGGTGACTACTGCACCTGCCGGCCCTGGGTGCGTAATTGTCTCCATTGCTGGGTCATACCACCGAAGAACCCCCGAAAGCCACACAAGTTTTTTGAGTGAAACACGGCCGTTGGGAACGAACTTCCCATTAAGCCTGCAGAGCATTCACCCTGGGTAGAGGCCGACCGTAAAAAAATTTCACCGCCTCGGCTAAGATTAGAGCTCACGATCTCCCGTCTTTGATGAGACTATATATTTGAGTCAACCAGAATAAGTGCATTTAACCATTATATAATATCTTGATGTAGTTTTTTAGATATATCGAAAACGACTTTGTCCCAATCCAAAACGATTAAAAACAAAATCGCGAAAAAAAGTTTCAGAAAACACCAAAAGCTCCAAGTTACCATTGGTGACAAGGATGACAGAGATTGGCTTGAATATGAACAGTCATGACTGAGTAATTGCTCAAGTGAGCTGAAAAAAAAAATAAAAAGGGCAGTCAGTAAGCAAATACCTCCGCCAATACCAGATTCTATTTCAAATTTTAATTATCACTTTTTCCAGCTGTCTCTTTATAAAATAACACCAATAAAAAACCTTCAGATAGCATTGTATTCGCAAGCAGCGAACGCATACACGGACAAAATTTATCCTCCGTGAAAGGACAAAGGTTAATAGAAGAGGCGTGGCATTGTAGAAGTTCTATCACAGTTGCAACATCTTTTGTAAAAAAAAAATAATAACATAATAGTTGCCGCACTGCTAATTTAATAATTATTAAAATATAGTCAGTTTACAATGCACATATACAAAACCCAATATTGTAGTGTAACAGTAGAGGGTTTGACTGCAATAGGGGTTTAAATACTGGGCAATTTCGGCGGCATTGTGATCATTAATAATATTCCTGAGATCAAATTATTGACTGGCAATAGAACATAATATAGCGCAAAGGCACAATGATTTGATTTACAAATATAGGAGAGAGAGAGAGAGAGAGAGAGGGAGAGAGAGAGAGAGAGAGAGAGAGAGAGAGAGAGATGCATAGTTCGTCATCGTGCATTAATACGCAGAAAAGTACTTCATTGTTACACAGTTGATCCTAACCTCTTGCAAAAAAAAAAATCTGACCGATGCTACCGGAAACAATGCATTTTACTTTCCAACACTGAAAAAATAGGATTCCCGGGGATGAATGCGTCGTTAAAGTTAATGTTTCTGCGAGGAATGGGACGTTGGCGTGACAGTCCCAAGTCAACGCCCTGGTCAGCATTTGTCAGCCTATTTATAGGACTCACTTGTCACAAACTAATACTTGCGCCTCGCCTCAGTTCTTCCGTCCATCCATAAAAGTTAATACCGATGATGACGGACTGTTATCCGGCCGTCAGATCTTTATTACGAATGGCACTGCTCTTTAAAGGATTAAAGTATATTGCTTCAGTTATGCGCAATAAACGTAACACGTATATATCTGTTTTGCCATGGTACTTTACGCCGTCGCACAATCAAAAACGTTACATATAATATTATTGTTGTGACTTGAGATAATACAATATGTATGTAAACGTGTAAAGGGATCTATTCAGATACAAGGTATATTAAATATACATGAAATATAGTGTATTCTCCCAAAAATATTACGATATCTGTCGATATTTTTTCTAGAACCGTTTGCTTTCTCATATACAAAAGTGGAAAAAAAGCTTGCACCGGGCGCAATGATAGACACAAACCCTATAAATATAGAGCGCACGTCACCTGGTGGTCGTACCGCGCTACTTCATGCAAGATATTTTCAAACTTCCAATCTGTGTTCACGCTGTCTTGTTATGGTAAACATATTTACGTGGACTGTGTTTACTCACACCCAGAATCAACAAAACGTATACACTTTAGATGAACTGGAGATATCAAGCCTGTGTGCCGGGAAGGTTTTGCTGAGAAACTTTTGATTTCAAACAAAATGAGCTAATAACATGAGATAATACACATATTATTGCGAATAAAAATGAACCTTTATTAGGCCTACCTGTTATCTTCACTCTTTCGTATAAACCTCCAATGACGCAGTTTCATTTATACAGAGAGATGTTTTGACCCAGCACGCACAAGTGATTTCTAGGTTTCCTCTGGCTAGTTCTCTATATACTTAGTCTATCATGTAAGTAACCTATCTTCTTTGTCCAACTGTGCTTGTTATACCCTCTGTACCTCCGACCTCTCTGTACCCGTTTTCACCGTTAACCTGCTGCCCCTCTCTCTCTGTAACGGTTACTATTCTGTACCCTCAACCCCTCTATATACCAGACAACTCTCCATGCAGCTATCACAAGTATTTTCTATTTTCAAGCATGCCATTTGTCTTTTCTGTCATGTACATATCCTGAACCAATTTCCGCCTATTTCTATTACCCTCTGTCCCTGTAACTCATCTGTACCCCTTAACATGTTACTTTCTGTGTCTGTTAGCCTCTTTGTTACACACTTGTACCTGCTATAACCCTTATATCTGTTGACTTCTTACCACTATGTGTCTATTAACCTGTGCCTGCTACCGAATTTTACCTGTTACCCCCTAGCTGTGCCTGTTACCAGTCTGTGCTTGCTACCCCTCTGTGCCTGCTACCACTCTGTACCTGTTACCCCCTGATCCTGTTGCCCTCTTACCCTTCTGTACCTGTTATCGGTTCGTGCCTAATGTCTGTTCCGAAAGCCTTTTGGTCCCTCTCTTCTTCTTACCTTCATCCCTGTTACCCCGTGTCACAATTAGCCGTGTATGCTTCTTAACTCTCTGCTTCTTACGCCCTGTGCAGGCTGTGACCCTCAAAAACCTGTGACCCCTACTGTGCCTGTTATCCTCTAAACCTGTGTCTGTTGCCCTCTATACATGTTATCCCTTTGTGTCTGTTACCCCTTACACCTGTTACCCCTTTGTTCCTGTTACCTTCTAAACCTGTTATCCCTCTGTGCCAGTTAGTCTCTAAACCTGCTGCCCCTCCGTACCTGTTAACCACTAGCCTGTTACCCCTCTGTATCTGATATCCTCCACACGTGTCACCCCTCTGTGCCTGTTACCCTCTATACCTGTTACCCCTCTGCACCTTTTACTATCTAAACCTGTTAGCCCTCTGCATCTGTTATATTCTATCCTTGTAACCTCCTCACCTTTGTGTACCTGTTACCCCTCTGTGCCTGTTACTCTTATGTACCCTGTCAAACTGTTACCCTGTCCTCAGCCTATATTATACATCTCTGTTGCCAATATATATATATATATATATATATATATATATATATATATATATATATATATATATATACAACAGGACGGTATATATATATATATAATAAATATAATATACATATATACACACACATAATGTCACAAATGTTTCATGTTGTTGGCTAAAGAGTGCTACCTTAGTGCTTGACGTCAGAGAATATTAATAAAATGAGCAGATTAAAAACAGAGTGTTTTTAAACGTTCTGTGATGTTAACGGCTGATCGCATAATCCTGTTCGATATTTAGTTTACGCTCGAAAAACATAATATCCTCTCGAGGAATGATCACACGGTGACGCTTGCGGGTCGGAACCGGCCGGTGGACTAATGACTGGCGGAGTCTCGGGAGCTTTAATGCACTTCTCTACGACCTTTGATATCTGGGCTGCCGGAAGTAGTTTTGTGTTTCTGAAGAGCTATGTAAGCACTGGGCTTCCTTCCTTATCGCGCTGGCTGCTGGTTGTCACTACGACACCCAGCACAGCTCTCGTAGCGCGGGCACAGTAATTATCAGCAGCAACTTTGTGGTACTGGTTCCACTTTGGTCTTCAAGTACGACCACGTGACCTCCTGTCCCTGTGTGACAGCTTTGTCTCTCAGGAGTTACTTGTGACTGCACTGTAACGCTGTCAGCGAGAAGATGGCAAACATTTCATGACTGATTATGACCAAATGTGAACCACCTTGGAGATTTTTAAGATGACTACGTTTACATGGTATGCGGTATTACGCGGTATGCGGATTGCGGCAGCCGAACACGGTATGCGGAATGCGGTGTAAAATCGCGTGAACATTAACATGGCGAGTTGTAAAACACTTCGATACGGGCCTGATGATGTCAAAATCCGCTAGATCGCGCTGCATCCGTAGGTCATACATGTAGTTACCAGAGCCTATGAGCGCTGTACGCGGTTTGCGGATCCAATTCTCTCACAACTGAAATTCCAATTTACCGCATGTTTCATCCCGCATTCCGCATACCTCGGGCTTAGTTTATGATAAAATAACCAGAGCGAAGGTTGTTGCCGCATACCGCAGTTCACGCAGCTTAGAGTAAAACCTTTGATTATATGAACTTGGCGAATTAAGCAAAGATACAGCTTAGCGTAACAACTCATTACTATACTTGTGGACGGCAGTATATATGTCATGTTTTGTAACGTATTGTCGGGTAATAACAATTTGTGACACTCGATCAATATATGTGGTGGCCTTTTAGTCACGGTGTTAACCCCGGAAATGATAATTTATGATTGGCATTTTATGATTACCTCAAAGCGTTCGTCACCTTCTTGGCCTAATTTTAGGTTATAATATATAAGATTTTGGTTGGTTGTCACCACCGGTCCGTCCCGCTGTAATTCATCGCCAATATCTGGTGATCTTTAAAGGGGCCCAATCACCTATCTGACGTTTATAAACTAAAGGTAATCCCTTGGAGCTATTATAAAAAATAGGCCAGAAAACGTGCTGTGTTTACAAACATTTTGTTGATACACAATTTCATTCATCCTTCACATAGGCCTCATAAGAACTTTTCATAATCAGAAATATTCTTAGATCATCAATATAAACTCACAGGAAGCCAGAAATCACATAAATTCTTTTTCAAAAGGTTGGTGAATGGGCACCTTTAACATCAGTAGATATGCAAAGAAGTTCCCGAGATCTGAACTGCTGCGACTGCGGCGAGACACTGTACTGGTAAATATCCATGGTGAGTTTAATTATTAATCCATAAAATTCATTGGAATTTCCTCGGCAATACCGGTTTTTCATAGCCGGTTGACCTCTTAGTCTCTTATCTCATTAAATAAGCACAACTACCTTAAATGTAATTTTTTGTTTTTGTTTTTTTTAAAGTTTCATGAACATTCACCAAAATATTGATAAATGATCGCGGCGATACTTAAGGTTCACGGACGAAATGACGCTGCTCACCATAATATAGTATACGGCCTGTCTTAATAAGACGGTATAGGGCGGATATAACGACCATCATTAACACATTAACAACATCCTCTAATTAACTAATTGTCTAGCCTGTTTTTACACCGTTATCATTTTCAAATTAAACTTTGCCTAAGGTCCGGGCGTTCAGACCCTTTCTAAGATGCGTGATGTGGTGATTTACAGGCTGTTAATTATAGATGACTCTCCGACTGAAGAGGAAACCAACCTCATCCCTATCACCGACCGTCCCACGTCAGCAGCAGCCGGAGGAAATGCATGTCACGTGACCGAATAAAATGAAAGACGAATCCAGTGCTTCATGTATTGAAGGCATAAAATTTTTAATTAAATTATTCAAGTTATTAAAAATTTATGAATTCGAAATCAATTTGAGTATTCATACATTGCCCTGTGGAAATTTAACTTATTTTTTGCAACCATAGAGGTAATCCACAAAACTTGGTTATACTTGGTTACATCATAGTAAAAGTAATTGTACCGACTTTTGAGTTGTCGTAAAAAATCAGTCACTCTTTCACACACAATCAAACGCACGCGCGCGCACACTCAGAGAGAGAGAGAGAGAAAGAGAGAGAGACAGAGAGAGAGTTGACATCTTTATACCTCTGTGTGCGTTGCAGCCGCCCTTGTAAAGGTTAAGCAAAACCGATTTGGCATGAAATATCCGATACACAATCAGCAATGCAAACAGCAGTGTATCTCTTTTTATACATTTTATTTAATCAGTATAAAATTTAAATGTACAAAATGCATTAAGTATGCAAGTCATTTCAAAGCAATATAAAACATTGCAGGAATATGGGGGAAATATAATCTCTACTAGAAACCAGAATATAAAAACAACATATCATTATTTACAGTATGTCCCTGGCGCGATCATATTTCCGGGTCCGTTTATTTATTATTGATTTTTGATAGTGGCACAAGAAGCGAGTTCTGCTCCATACGTTATATATCAGGTCAATTCTTGCAGTAAAATGTCAGGCCACTTCATCTTTGCGGTTGAAAACACTTACCGTGGAATAAACTGATGGCTTGTTATTGCTTCGTATAAATCGACAAACAATTAATGTAATTCCATTTATTTATTTATTAAATGTGAACGGGGTTTATTTTTGGTTGAAATTTTCATTTCTAGACAGCTGCTAACATCGTTAAGTTTTCGTTGATATAATTTTTTTTCCCAAATATTGTATATACAAAGAGACAAGAGCGCTTCCGCACATGAGTGACATCTTTCGGGCAAAAGGATAACTACTCCGGGTCCAACCAGAGTTATGTGTGTCATAATATGGTTACACACAAAAACACACATACACACGCACTGCTCATAGAGATGAAAGTTAGTGGTCTTTCAATTCTACTTACCAAGAAATTTACTATGTATTCACTGTAGAACAAAAAGGCAACCAATGTATTCATTTCACGAGGAATATCTTACATCCAGCCGAATTAGGCGCCGGAAGGTTATTCCTCCCAAACTTTCCTGATCTTCATGTAGAACCCCCCCCCCCCCCCACCCACCCAACTGCTGATTAAGAAAGCAAGTCCTTCTGGTTAGGGCCTTTACCAGGTTTGTCAGAGTCGAATAATGCTAATAACAGTATGGAACCTTTATTTTGCACACGTGTTACCATGTCACTGCCATAACAAATACACACAAGTTTACCCTTACACTCGTGCATTTCATTGTGTTTTGACTCTGATAAACTAATACGCAATTACCAACTCATACCTATTCCATGCTAAATATATGTATATGCGCATATGCGTAAAAAATCTTTCAAACCCATATATGCGTATATCCAGCAACCTGCAGACGTTTTCATGTGCGCAGTCAGCTCAATGTTTAAAAAAATGCTGTTGGGCTGACTTTTTTTTCTTCTCATTAGTCTATTAGTCCACACAAACCATAGGCTATCTACACAATATGTCAACTATGCTCTTTGTGGTTTTGTCCACCAGAGGTCACTCTGTTACACAACAGCGGCTTATGGAGCTTACCCGGACGGCTAAAATGATTATGACTGATTGTATGTTTGTGCTAGTAAAATTTGTTCCCCCCCCCCCTTTGCGAGTTATCCCTTCGATCCTTTTACGTAACTGTGTATTGACTGCCATCCTTATCAGTTGGTCTGATAATTCTTGCACACCGGTATTTGCAGTGAAAGAGAAGTCTTTTGAAAATGCACCGAGTCCAATTTCTTGTACCTTCCTGTCTTCACTACAAGTCATGCTACAACGGTCTGAATACACTCAAATTCGCTCCGGTAGCCCGCTCTAGCATGCAGCCTGAGGGTAAAAACACTGTTTGGTCCAAACAAACAGAGAAGTATATATATATATATATATATATATATATATATATATATATATATATATATATATATATCCGCTTTGGGTGCAAATAAACAATGCCACCAGATAATAAAAAGGGATCGAAACTCGCCAACTCTCCCTAGGGCTTCTGCCCAATATATATGTACATAATCAGGGACCTCGGCACCCCGCTGTGCAAATATCCTTATAGGACATATATTAGGTTGGCTGTCATCGACAGTGGCTTATACATAAATATGACTGTGTACATAACGGCTGTACATACAACTTCATATTCACTCTCGATTATAGAAAGGCACAGAATATATGATTAGCTTCAGTCTTGGATGTTTGTCAATCTCTCTATCCGTCTATGACCCGATGACTTCGTGACACAAGGCTAGCTATACTCGCACTGACTTGCATGTATATACGCAGATATATCCCCCATATGTACATATTTATACTGACACCCAGAAATCTTGCATATGCACTGACTTGCATGCATATATGCGCAGATATATCCCCATATGTACATATTTACTGACACCTAGAATTCTTCTTTTAGCATGCTGTGTGTAAGAAATTCATTTAAGACATACACCTGTTTATAATACACGTTCTCTATTAACGGTATAACCATAACAACGCTCGTCATGATCACGTGATAACGCTGCGGATATTTGACCACATTTGGCATATTGCCAAATGTTTTTCACTTCATGGGATAATGACAAAATATAACTAACGTTATTTGACACAATACTTCGCCTATACGGACATGCACAGACATGCACATATATTATTACATAAAACACTGACAAAATCATGGACATTTGATCGACAGATATATAAATTTAATGCGAAATATGAACTTCTGAATCTACAATATATATCATACTGCCTTTGTATTATACATTTATATTTACGACATAGTGTTAACAATGATTCCCATTGTCATCGGACAACGGAGATAGAAGACCAAGTAGGACTTCATATAGAGAATATATTACTGTTTGAAGATCCATTTAACGACATCCACTTGATCCCTATCAATTCTATTTTTATTTACGACATAGCTTAAACGATTAATTGTGCATTCAAGTGGCGGTGAATAGATGATAAGCTGCTAAGGCTATTGAATAGCCGTAGACATTAACGTTTGAGAGTCAGTTATTTGGAAGAGGGGTGCTTAATAATAACTGTACACGCCTACACTTAAGTGGTGAATGTAGCTATTATATCACGGAAATACTATTCATACAATAGGGGGCGTGAGATTAGGTAAATCTATATCACCATTTTATGCATGGTTATACTATTGGCTAATCTTATAATGAAATATTTACATTGAAGAGATAAGTCAAAGGGGTCATCAAGGTCACTTTAAACAATATACCAATTGCCAAACATGCCTTATAGTAGAAAGACTATTTGACTGATTAAGTCTCATCAAAATTTGCATGATATGGTCAGCCGCCACCATGCACAACAAAAGAGAAAACCTTTGGTTTATCTGTACGATCTTTAACCCCGAGGTCAATAAGAAAAAGGATTAGCTTTCATTAATTTCCATAAATGTCCCACCCTCAGGATGTCGAGCTCCACAGGCGCGCTGCATTTGATCCATATTATTTTGAATCGTGTTCCCCGATAAGCGTATTACAATAACAGATGGAAAATTTATATTCGCTTGTTGCCATACTGTAAAACAGTTCGTCTAACGGAGGTCTAGTTCAAAGAAACTATCATATTTATCAACGTTCTATAGTTTTTTTGTGTTTACATTGTGACATCATAATATAAAACGTCATCACATATTCTTCCATCTTTATTCAGGTGGACAGAATAAATTTGACATCGAGCCCGGAGTTCGTTGCTACTGCGGTGTTCATAGCAAAGACTGTTTAATTTAGCAGAGACTTGGTGATCTAATTACAGCAGGGTAACCGAGACTCAATCGACATAAAAGCCGAGACAGTGCTCATGTTCCCTAAATCGCCGTCAGTTCGGCGGAGCATCAAAGCCGGCTGGATGCGGCTTGGGGTATCAGTAGCAACAGATGCTTGTATCTTAATTAGATCCCGCTGACTCAAATGAATGAGAAAGACTTGTAACTTTGATTTCAAAGTGCATTAATACAAAGTTCCCGTTATAACGGCCTCAGATCCAGGTATTTTTTTCTGCCGGACGATGTTTTGCACGTCTAAATATCAAACTTAATTACAGCGCCCAGATCGGTTTGAGCTTAATTGAGGTCTTGAGATTTGGTTATGTTATGGAAACCACTTGTGGTAAAAATCGGTAAAAATCTCGTTGTTTTATATTCAGTAAAATGAGCCGGAGAGTGTCAAGACCGGGAAAAGTTTGATATCAGATATTACGGCCAGCGGTTTGAAATATTTAATTTCAATTAATTTGTCATTTGCCACACAAGCCTGATAGTTGAAATGGATCCTAACTCATTTTCTCACTATTTTTGTTATATTTCGCAGAAAATTGTAAAATGTATAGGTCCTCGAATGCCTTATGTGGAAGCCAGGCATGATCGTTGCTTCATTTATATCAATAAAAATACTTGGCATGACGGAATATGTTTTACAGAATTTTCTGGAAGAGGCCAGGTATGTATTCTAAATGAAGAGACTTGCATATTTTGAGCATTTGAATGAATCTGATAGGATGCAATGATGTTTAACCATTTTGCCTTTAAACACAAATAAAGCCATCTGCGGAGTTATGGGTAGATGCAAGAAAATCGCTGATATTTTTACATGCATGTGTAAAACCCTTGTGCCCTTCAGTGTATATCATATGCGTAATACTGAGTGATTCCGAGCACATTACGTCAGTCTAGCCACTATTTTTGGGATAGGTCATTTGAATATTTATTCTTACAGTACAACTGACAAATCCAGTCCCTAATGCATGCACGCTTATACATATATGTGGCAGTTGAAGCTTTTGTCCTCTCATATACGCAGATACGTCCATACAGGTTTTAATATTAATGCCCTGGCGAGTGGATAAAATCGAAAATATACAGATATGGCAAACCTCTGTACACTATAGGTGACGCCATATTCCTAATAGTTTATTCATTAAACACTCACATATATATATGTATATGCTAGATATAACGTGTTACAGATGTCGGTGTGCAGGGATGTTCCATGTGTTGTTGACGTTTGGTTTGTGTGTCACGCATTGCTCGTTGATATGACAGCATCACACAGTGATGTTGTTCTAGGTGTTTCCTGTAACGCGTGTGTACTGTGTATCATGTTAGGTTCTTTGGATTGTCCGAGAAGTGGAAAGTTCTCGGCTTGAGGTGAAAGTTATAAATAAGGGGCTGTGTTTTAGAGCCAATCAGAGAGGAGAGAAATATTCAAGCGGACACAGAAACAGTAAGTTAGTTGTGGACCGTTTCCTGTTATTGCGGCAATTATAGATTTTCTTCTAAATTTGTGACGGATCTTATATAGTCTTCAGTTTGCTTTCGGAATTATAACAAGAACTTCATTTTGGGATTACAACGGATTGATTTTGTGAATGAACTGGACTGTTATTCTCTGAGAAGATTTATGTGAAATGTTCATCTGGGTTGTACATTATAAAGGACTTGTTATCAGTGTGACAGTGGTGGTATCCAGGTAGTTTACACTTTATTTATATACTTGTATTGATTTGCAGTTGTAATGTTGCTATACTGTGAAATTTGTATTGATCAAGTGTATTGTAATGTTAGGATTGTTTTAAAAATAAAATTATAATTATTTGTTAACAAAAAAACACTGACTTCTTTATTCATTCCCCTAGACATTTCACGCTGCCTAGTGTTTCAGAATCTGATATTTTTTTATCTCCATTACAAAATTTATGTTCATCACGACTACGTGATCTGTCGATATTAGGTTCCGTAACAAATGTTACATAAAAAATAGCATATTTCGGCAAACAATTGTTTTATTTTTTCATCCACAGAATGCATGCATCATTTTGAATCGAGCTTTGAACTGATATATAAAGACTAATGCAATGTCACACCGACAGCTTCTTTTCACATTGAATATTGAAAGAATAGAACACTTTGGTTAATCAATGTGCAACATTTGAATGGAGATTTAGAGTTAGTGCCAGCAAGCAGGTTTGTATAAACCCTATAGCTTCCTAGATCCTAAGTTGGACATGGCGGCCATCTCTAATTCTTGAAACAGGAATCGTCACACTCCCGTTATATATCCGGTTTGCATCCTTGGAGGTATAGAGACTGATTTATCATGTGTTGAATGTGAACAGACACGGGTAATCCCGACGGAGATTTTTGTCAGTTCTGGGGTGCCGATGTATACTCCACAAACGATATCTCAGTGTTACCAGATTGACCGGGCCAGACGCCATGTTGATTAACACCCGGCATCCTCGGGGGGACGACACTGATGTTCCCAGCCCTTGGTCCTTAACCACTTTTCTACCGGGGTCAGATGTGCCGGAGTATAATGTTACTGCGGTCATCAAAGATTTCTTGTTTAGTGGAGTTGACACGTGTAATAAAGAGCAAGTATACGAGACTAAATTAGTTACTAAATTGATCCAGGTTACCAAATGGGAGTTAGGCGTCCCGGGAAATGTGATTTCGACGAAGCCTCGTTCTGATCAATCCTCTCAGATCACGCTAGACTGGCACCGAACGCTAATTAATATGGTAACGGTGCATTAGCGTCTGAGAGTCGCAACGACTGCCAAATACCAACAATCTCTTAAGTAATTGTTGTAATTAATGAAATCATAATAGATTGGTATACGCTCATGTCCGCTGACCTGAATGCAATACACTCTAACCATTCGGACTCAATAGTCAATCTTATTATTCGTAGCTGAGAGGCATGTTTATGAACGCTTTCGGAACGTGTCATGGCCATATTGTATGGAATAAACAGATGTTGCAACATGCAGTAGTTCATGTATAACTTCGCGGTGTTACCTGTTGATGAATTTGGAACACAACAGACCAAGATCATGTATATGCTAAAATCCTAACCTTAAAATACAGATTCTGTCATGGGCGACATATCCAGTCTGAAATAAATAAAGCGTGTATATAAGGAGTAGCCTTATAAGTTAATAAATTTAACTTCATAGGATCGATTCTTATGACACGTTCTAGACACACCTTATGTACCTGGTTAAAACCCGAATCATCTATGCTTGCAATGTATAAGAACATGGCTGCAGTTATTGATATTCTTTTAGAACACTTAAAGAGCAAAAGCATAGCGCCATATTTGAGCGCCGCTTTCAGACGTCAAGTCTCACTTGAAATGCCACAAAGCAACCAGAAACAGATTCGACCTTTAAAACGTCTAGCACAGAAAATAAAGCTAGCTATATTTGTTCTTGGGGATATAACATCGATGAACTGAACATGGTATCATAATCTATAAGCTAACTAGTTAAAAAAATAGGTAAAAGGTTTTGTTGAATCATAAATAAAATACCTTCCATGGGAATCTAAAGTTTAAAGGAAGAAAAACAAGGGTAAACCATGCTATACATCATAAGATATAGCTAAAAAAGGAGTTCAATCACTTACAAAATAAGGATTAGTTATATGATATATCTTTAAAAGGGAGTTCAATAACTGAAAGATAAGGGTTATTGTTATGATACAGCTAAAAAAGGTAGGGCAATAACTTAAAAAATAAGGGTAAAATATATGATATAATTACAAAAGGGAGGTCAAAAATATTAAAAAGGGTAAATTATATGATATCGCTAAAAAAGGGAGGTCAATAACACTAAAAAATAAGGGTAAAATATATGATATAGCTACAAATGGAGGTCAATAACATAAAAATAAGGGTAAATTATATGATACAGCTAAAAAAAGCCCCATCCCCTCCCAGTCACAGCCCATAATTTTCCCATCTATCTGAAACTTCTACTTTCGTGTTCACAATAATTTACGCTTTCCGAACAGCATCGTTGCCGTTTATAAGACTGTTTTACCTACTAATTAGGGCTGCTTTACGTACTAATTAGACCTTTTTATGTAATGATTATCGTGTTTTATGTAGTCATGAGACCGGTTTTATGTACTCCTGAGGTTTTATGTACTAATCAGACCATTTTTTATGTTGACGTATGGACTTTCGGATGGACAGTTGTTCTCTCCAGTGTCACAATACCTGGCTTAATTATAAGACAACTGAAAGACACCTATAGGGTAGGTTGTATTAGACATTCATCAAGCAAGACACAAAAGATGCGATCGTATTATCCCAGGTGGTCATCAAGGGAGGTTCTATATTTAACATCCGTCAATAAAATGGCAATTGATTCTGAGGGCAATCCCCGCTAAGTGGCAGGGTTCACAGGATCTCCATCAGTAAACACTCAAGACTAGGATTAAGCCAAGCAGAGTAGCTGTGTCACGTGTCTAAAACGGTTTTGTGTGGTCCAAGAGACAGCCTGGAGATGAGGAGAGTCAAATTTGTTCCTCGATAGCTGATTTTGAAGCAGCAGACGACCTTTTTTCCCGACGGCTATACATGCCTGTTCTCAAAAACGTCAAACCTAATATATAGTTACCGTGATGACGAGTATATTTCAAATACAGTTGAACCTGTCTAAAAGACCAACCGTCTAATAAGACTACCTTTCTAATGAGACCATCTGTCAATAAAGACCAATCTTGGGTGAACCGAAAGCATGTGTTTATACGTTCCCGTGCCTGGAGGATAGCATTCACATTGGTTATAACTGACCCCTCTCATAAGACTGTGAATTAAAGACCACTTTTGGTTAGTCCGAACGGTGGCCTCATTACACAGGTCTCACTGTATTTTTACTAAAGATGCTACTTTGTAATATACATGTATATCGTCGAATAATCAATATCAAAATTATTACTCGACCACTGATTTGCTACAGGCGACGACATCTTTATCCGACGGTTATGCATGCCTATCCCATGGAACTAAAACTGCATCATTCTGAGTGAATTTAAATTCAACATATGCATTTGCTTTATCTAAAACAGTTGTATTTGAAATTAAATGCACCTGGTCGCATATGAACCAAACCCTGGATTGTTGTCTATAAACATTTCGATGTCGAGCTACGCTCAAAGCAATTTGTAGAATCCTTGCCTTTGGAGCATGCAGAGTCAAGAGTTATTTCTTCCAATGTGGGTCTATATAGCATTTACTGCCTTACAGAACAGCTTGATCGGTACTGAAGGTTAAAGGTTTTCAAATTAAGGGTATTTGGTTTGCAAATTTAGTCCAGACAGGTCAGCGGAATCTCATTGTTTTGTGTTTATACGTTCCCGTGCCTGGAGGCTATATAGCACTTCGCGAAGGCTGGTCCAGCTAAACTACCATCAGCGGACAAGAATTTGAAACCAGTAGCCGAAGAAATTGCATCCAACTTCTGCTGTTTAGTGTATCTCCCAGCAGATTTGACTACACCTGGCTTTATAGCTGTTGCGGTTTTACCAGCTTTTTTATGTATATAACCTGCAAATGTCTCAGACTAACTGAAAACGTTCTAACACGGTATTATGCGGAAAACATACATTGAAAAACATACAAAATAACAAAAAAGGTTGGTATTAAACTGGTGCAACTTACATAATTAGAATAAAAAAGTAATAAAACCCTGCATTTTAAAAGCTAAGGTTTATTGAATCAGAACTTGAGGCATCTTGCTTTATTTTGATACAAATACTGTATATAACAGAATATTATGTATAAAACATGCATAGAAAAATGTCGAATTTCATTTTTTTTTCATAATATAAATTTAAGATTCCTGCAAGACTTTAGCTATCAATTTATTCCGTAGTAGGTGGCTAGTGGCATAAATTAATATTTTTCTGGAAAAATATCAACATTTTTTGTATAATGAAAGTTTAGTTTTCCGCAAAGAGATTTTGACATACCATTAAAAGCCATGACAAACCTTTTAGAAAACATTTCTGTGCAAAATAAGAAGAGGAAAATGACGAATTTTAATTTTTAGATAACATATCTTTCAGTTTTTTGCCATCAATTTATGTAGTAGTGGGTGGCTTGTGTACTATACGGATATAAATCAAAATGGTTTTGGAAAGCTAACACCATTCCCAGCTTGTTGCAAAATGATAGCTTTAGATACATGGTCATTGTTATATATGGTGACAAAGTCAGTTTACAGAGTATACTTCCTATTCGTCACAGATAGAAAAGAACTCTTCAATATATATTTTCTGTTAAATCTTCAATAAAAAATCGTATTTCCCTTATTATGACAGATCTTTCAGCTTCATTGAACCGTTTCTTCATCTTAAGGTCTACATCGTTTAGCTATACGACAGAACAGTTAAAGAAACGCTTCATGCAATGTCATTATTTCCTTACGTTTTTACATGATTTAGATCCCCAACTATCAGTTTTATAACAAAACTGTCATAGAACCTCGCCTACGCCGTAATGGCCTCACGTCTTGTAAGCTTTAGATGATGTCTTAAAATTGCTTTAATAAGAAGACAATCAATATTAGGTCAGAACCCGCGTAATCGTTAGCTCTATCCGTTCAGACTGTCTCATATTGTGAACCTTCAGGAATTATTGTTAAAACATAATGATGCAAGCTAGATTTGAATGCACATTTGTATGCTAAAATTACCTGAAATTCTACATATGATATTTTGCCGAGTAACGAGCCGTGCATCACCATGGTAATAACACTATACAGGTATATGTGTTACAGGTCAATGTAATATAAGAAACACGGCATGACTTCACTTTGGATACATGAGTCATGAACGCTTCTTAGATGGGCAAGACCTTTAGCGCCACTTATCAGTGCAAACTGCTCAACAAAACAAGGCTAGCGGCGGTACCTTAGATGTTAATAATCAGCACGCACATTCCCCTAGACTGGAAAGTAATCTTTGCTTGCTGGAAGGGGCTGTCTGCTCACGCTTGCTGCTCCAGCACGTGACTGGTGCTGCCGCAGCATCACGGCAGGTGGCCCTGGCAGCACACCATATGCTGGTTACAATTATTCCTCCCAATCTGCGCAACCCTCTGCAAACACTGGCAGTAAATACCGGCCAATGTGAGCGGGAACTGTTTGCCAACAGCGCAGTGCCTGGGTTCTATTAGGGCAGCTTGAGATATTAGGATTATGACCAACGTGCGTATAAAGGAATGTTTTATAGATTGTATCGTTGAACAGCTTACTGTCTACAATTAACAAATATTTTAA
This sequence comes from Sipunculus nudus, assembly GCA_026874595.1. Lineage (NCBI taxonomy): Eukaryota > Metazoa > Annelida > Sipuncula > Golfingiida > Sipunculidae > Sipunculus > Sipunculus nudus. The sequence goes on along the minus strand of CM049307.1, from coordinate 43,993,429 downwards.
TGACAGATCCATTTGTCATGCAGGGCCAAACTGGTATAAACAAAGGCTTAGTGAATCAATTTTTCAATTCAGAATGAGACATTCTCTAGATCATTGTTTTAGCCTCATAACATCCGCATAACATTATCCTCATAACATTCTACATAAAACGATGTTATATCAACACAAAACTGTGTTGCGGCAGGAACGTAAAAAGGGATCAATAGTGTATATTTATGTGTGTGTGCAAAAATGAAAAGAAATATATTGTTCACAAGGTTATTGTTTTATGTTACACTATCTAAGATTAATTTTTTTTTATTCGACACAATGTTTGCTATTAATGCAAATTAAAAAGAACTCTAAGTGCACAGTGTAGAAACAATGACCAGTCTTGATCCATTAATTATGATGCAAAATCCTTTTCCTTAGTCTTTTGCTGTATTATATTCACCGAATCTATAAGAAAATCAGTTTCGCTCTTTATTATTATGTCTTTGGTTTGGCTGTCACTTATAGTATCTGTCACTGCAGTCATGTGTGTACTAAAGTGACTTTTCAAGATTTATACATAGAAGTAATGTCGTATCTGAGAAATCCTGATCCATGTCTGAGATCTTCACATTACTGTGCGTCTATCTGTCTCGTTTATATGTAGAGAAACCATTTTTATAATACAGGATCCCGGGCCGGATGCCATGGTGACGGGAAAAATTCTGACGCAAATGAACCTCAGACTAACTGAACCAAGTGAAATGTGTCTGGGGAAAATAAACCAGCTTAAGAGATACCCTGAAAAAGATAGATTGCGTTTGTTCAGATCAAATCAAAGTGAAGACGTCAGCTCGGTCATATAACAGAGAACTTCTAAAATGTCAAGCATTTTTCCAGGCTCACCAGAATGGGATCTTTCTTCAGAATTGTGATTAATTAAACTTGAAGTGGATTCTCTTTAAACTCCTACGAAACCAAATGTGAAAACCCGCAAGCAGCCGAAGGGATCAATCTTTGTTGGAATTTCCAAGCAACAATGGAGGGAATCATGGGATTGGCGTGACTCCGGGACCAGTCCACAATGTAACCCATAGAAACCTACCCTTCCATCCCATGATAATCCAGCAGGCGTAGAGATAAGACCTCCTTTACAGAGTCTGTAGCCTGGAGTCTGCGTGACTTACAGAAGCCAATGGTATCTTCCCACCATTAATTTAACTCCACATGAATCAATGATTGATGGGGACTTCAGATCTTGTATCGCAGCTATAACCCAGGACGGAAGAATTAATGGCATTTTTCTTGCTTTGTCAATTGGTCTATATCATTTAAATGTATCTTACTGTATTTTTTTTTTCATTTCACAAAAGTCTTATCTTTTGCCTACCCATGCATGTTACAATGTATATCATTCTATGTTTTTTTTTTTATTTTCACTTCAAGTAAGAAGACTACAATGGCCATATACACACACTAATACACACCAAACAAAAAAAGGGGGTGGGTGGGAGGGAGAGATAGAGAGAGAGACACATACAAACGTTTCGTCAGAGCCCCGAACAACACATTGGATAACGCCTTTCATGCTATATACTCAAAATGATGATTAGCGGAAATGCCTTACAAACTGAAATTTATCGATGTTTACGTAATGTATATAGTGTCCCGGCAGCCAAGCTTATCACCGCTTTGATGTATCATACATCATGTTCTATAACTAATACCTTTATTTCATTAAAAACATGCATAAATGCTTTTTGTCTTCCAATATCTGACTTGCTATATCCGGGTTTTAGTGTGTAAAAAAAATGGCTACACGGGAATGCCTGCGAGGAACGAAAACAAATGTTGTATATTGGGAAGAAAAAATCAGTAGACACTTTTTTACAGCATTCTGCTTACATCTGAAGCAGCATTTGGTATTCACAAAAAGAAAAAAAGCTTTATAAAGAGCCCAGTTTTTTAATTTTGTCTATGGACGTTATATAAAAACTCGATTTGAAAATACAGCATGAATTAACAGTTAGGGCCCACACTTCTTGTGACAAATCATCATAGAACATAGAATGTGAACATGTCAATGCCAAAAATCTAGTTGACTTTTTCCTTTCACATTTACGATTGTAAGAAACTGGCCGATGGTGAAACATGCGTTACGTTAACCCATTCTAAAAGTTGAAACAGCATATATACAAAATACTAGCAAGTGTAAAAAAAAACTACACAGATATTGAACCCATTCCTTTTGCGTTATAAAGTTGAAATATGTATGTGCATGGTCGTGCTTATATCGTTTATTAGAGAGTTCGAACTATATCTTACACACATTAATACGTCATAGATTTAATTAAGTTCCAAACATTCGTTATTCACTTTATATAATTACACTTTCAGGAGTCTCAAAATAACCTGGTAACAAATGTTCCATGGCGTAATCGAACAACAAAAGTAGAATTAAAAAGCGTAATAAACACCATTTGATGCCAGTGAAGTAAATGAGAATATCGCAAATAGCCAATGAAAGATTTCCAGTGATTGCGTTCAACAAAACCAGATGGGGGAGAATGTGGGTTTTGTTATATTTCAATTAGAACTTTTACCATCAGGGACCAAAGTAGAGCCTTTAATCATTCTCTATTTCGACATTAAAATCAAAATCAAAGGAGAGATAACTGAATCATGGCAGGACGTTAATCAGTGATGTGGACTCATAACTGGTTGTTTTCAGAGATTTACGCAGATCGCTAACCTCAAATAAAGAACAATTAACAACATTATTCAAGTCGCATTATTATAGCAACGAATCATTAAACATGCCCGCAGGATCAGGGCATCAGGTCCTCTTAACTTTTCGTTTCTGTTATTATTGTTATGATAACAATAATCAATTTAATTACTATTTAAGACATGATTTGCATTTGCAGAAATTTATAATGTCCGGATAATTAATGGTGTGACATGAAGAAAATGCATTAATATGATATAAACAACTATATTATTTGCACAATTATTATGACAGGATAGGGAAGTTAAAATTCTTAAACCACGGTGTGATGTTCCTCATAATATTCCTAACCTTTAACATTTAAAAAAATAGAATGCTAACTTCAAGCATCAAAACATTTATATCTGATACAAATGTATTAAAACCTCTAAAAAGAATATAAATAATATATTTTCTGAATTTTCCTGAAGTCCGTGGCTGCAGCTCTGACATCTTAAATCTTATGTTTGAATATCTTATCCCCGTAAGTCGACAGACACTGAGCAGGTCATCCTTTTGCGTTACTCCAGGTAATTTGTCCAAATTTAATAACCACGCACACACGATGAGGTTCCCCGGGCCTTTACTCGGTTTACATTATACAACACTCTCCTGAGACCTTCGTGTTCCCTTTGGAGGGGCTCAAGGCAACATACCATTACCGATGTTATAGGCGTATTTCACCATCACGTGAAGCTCAAAGGGGGAAATTCTAAGAAGATTCCCCCGGTTGTATAGAGTTAATCAAATTAGGTTAGGTGGAACAGAACTGGCCAAAGACAGTGCCACGGTTAGGATTACAAACTCTGGAAATGGTAACCCATTACATTGAACTCTTGAAAACATATTGGAAGTTGTCAATGGCTATGTTTCCATTTCATTGTTCTTTTATAGTGTCTTGGCCAAATGCTGTAAATATTATCGTGTGCACGTATTAGTTTCTCGAGCGCATCCTTCAGTATATTCGTGCGAATTATTTAGTATATAGTGCGCATGCGTGAGTAAACCTCGTGCGCATTCTCTAGGATCTCGTGCGCATTCGTTATTATCTCGTGAGAATTCGTATCACTTTCGCACAGGTAATGCATGAATTTAAAGCATGTCAATCAATCGATGGTATAAATTATCGACATTTTACTGGTGAATAGCCGGACTGGGCAGCACTTTGTGGAAATGGGTTAGTTTCTCGTAAGCATGAGAAAACAATCACCAACAATTTTCAGCCCATTCTGTCCAAGACATCGTATACACCAATACCCATATCAATATAAATCCAGTAGCATGAGTGAATTGATTCTATTTGCAAAGAGTATTTGGTGCCAAAGGCACATGTTTCGGCAACGTAAGGAGCGGAATAACGCTTATCCTGGCCAACGCCCAAAGCCTCAAATTATTGTAAAACACAGCAGAGCAACGTGCACTCTGTGAATTAGCAGTTTGTGAACAAAGCAAAACTTTGTACTGCGCGCTAGCCACATATACAAATTGCTGACCCCCCCCCCCCCCTTTTTTTTTTTTTTTTTTTTTTAATTTCCGAATCAGCCCCTGTTGGGTCCTATGAAGAGCCTGAGTATGACTGTTGTTTATAAAACTTGCATTTGTTGTTGATTGTTGACCTTGCCCGAGATGCGGCACCCTCGTAAACAAAGACTTCGTTGTATGATATTTCCGCCAAAAATGTTCTTGTTGGATCGGATGTCATATTTAAGAAGTCAGTATTTACTTATATTTCCTTCTTGAAAAAAAAAAAAATACAGAAAAATATAAGATGAACTTCCACATATATAACGAAGCGAACAAACGATTCATACATAGAGAAAGCTTCTAAGATTTTGCTTTGTACAAACGAAAAACTGAAGGAGTTTTTTATGTATTTTGCATCGATTATTATTGTAAAATGAGAATTAAATTATGTTATGTGAAGATTGCTTTGCACTTATTGCCCACGGCCCTAGCGCTTCTGTTAGCTGGACATTACACTGTTTGTACTCGAAGTATTATATATAGGGCGATCCCTTCGAACTAATATTTACCGTCCTAACCGGACGGATTAGTGCAAACTTGTTGATATAGTCTTCAGGCAGGACAGGACTTGGTAATCATTAGTAGCTCTAGATCCTGACCCGATCGGCACCTTTCTTGTTTGAAACAAGAGGTACGCACTGTTTGTGTGACCTTGCCCTTGAACCCTGACCTCTGGGCGGTACTCTCCCCGGTAGGTCAACCTCTGGGTGCAGTGTTATGTCTGTACGCCGGGCACATGTTGTTCATTGTGAAGTGGTAAGCTTTACACAGCCCAAATTCCTAGCATTCGATAATATTTCAAGATAAGGATTGTGTATATCTCCATGACATGGACACCCTAGCAATTGAGTTCTTGACTACGTATACATGCTAAAGATCCGCTATATCTATGTAAATATTTAAGTGTTTTAATATAAACTTAAAATCAATTATAAAAAAAATGATCACATTTTACTCGAATGAAAATCAAATATATCAAAGTTATTATTTCCAGGTTTGTGTCGTTTATGTGTGTTATCCCATCACATGTCAATAATAAACATTACAACATGTTTACCTGTTGGAAATCCAGGAACATTTGTACGAAAATGTTGTCTATATATACGTTTAAAACAATATAGAAGGCTAAAGGATGAAACGAATTCTTGGTGTTAATACTTTCTTAAACTAATTTGACATTTATTAGCCATATGTAATCTGAAGATCCTAAATAAAACCTATGGCCCCACGGAAACAGGAATCACATTTAGCTATATCCAGAGATTTCTTTGAAATTATAAAAAAAAGTGCAGTTGATTAAAAAAAATGTGCTACACGTATGTGCTAAATGATTATCCGCTTCATCGAGGATTACGTTAGATTTCGTCGGAAGAATTATCAGCTAAAAGTGAAATCCTTTAATCTGTCCGTCCATAGATGTTGATAGATGTTATCTAGCCGGGATATCATGATCTTTTCACAGCTATATCCCGCGAGGCATCATAAATCCATATCCATGGCACGTGATCAAACTCTCCAGGGTGGCAGATGTTTTGTACAAAGACAGCAGACGACAATGTTTCGAGCAGTCGACAGTGTATATCATAACACTGGGCTTTGTGTTGGTATCAGGGCTTACTCAATCAGAATTCCAAATGAATAGCTTATCATGGCCGCGTGGCCGTCTTCACAGAGCAGGCGGACATTGACAGACTGGGAAGGTATCTTATTGACGATATGGCCCTGGCATATTGGCATGGAAACAAAGCTGCAGCATTTTTATACAGGACATATAATGGCCCGAGGACGTCGTAAGAAGAATGCAATTTCTTGGCCCAGTCAGCCGCATTATTAAAATGAACATGTAACAAATAGACCAAGCATGACAGGAAAATGGGAAACACACCAGTATGATACCTCAAGTGAGGCGCATGCGCAGTAATAACCTTTACCATTCTCGATGAAAATTAAAAAAAAAGCCTTGTGATCAAGATACCTGAATTCATGAAGATAACGAGGTGTGATTTAATGTCTGACATCTGGAGAAGCTGGAAGTACGTAAAGGGGAAAGTGAAAGCGAAACAAAATTACATTGGCGTAGCGGACGTGATCAAGTATCTGATAATTAGTTTTAACTGCAGACTCCGCCTTAATTATACACGGTATTCGTGCCGACATGCCGATGGACCTAATACCAGTCAGAGGAAACAGCTTTCGAAGACTCTTTTATGCCTTTACTAAAACTTATCTCTTTTATACTTCTCTTTAATTTAAATACATTTCTTAAGAAAATATAGCTGCATTAATTTACGGTTATTTCAAGAGCAAGAGTACTTTTAGAACATCAAATTTGATATACTTAATTACGAAAGGTCTCCGTATAGTATCGTTTGTTTTAATCCACTCTCTAAACTAAATTTAATAATTTCACTGTATATAAAAAAAAGAATCATTCTCTTAAATATCTTTTAGGTTAATAATAAGGACATTTCATGCTTTTATTTTAAAGTTTAAAATAACGAACATTCTCTCTAATAATTTATTTTATGTCATGATAACCAAAATTCTCGCTGATATCTTATAAGGGTACCAAAATCCTCCCTTATATCATAGCGTGACTTTACAAATGCTTTTTACTTTATTGGACTTTGTATTTGAACTATTTTATGAATTGTGAATGAAGAAAATGAAATAAAGACCCTTGAATATCAGTGGCTCTCTCCCGATAGTTTACTGAAATAAGAATGAATAAAAAAGACGAACCAGGGTCACGGGACCGTTGGGTATACATAGTGCCTCACTGAAGGGACCTGTCGTTTCAATTTTTCTTTTTATGATTAATCTCTTAATACCCCTGCTACATGACCTGCCGTTTCAATTTTCCTTTTTATGATTAATCTCTAAATACACCTGCTACATGTTTCATGAGAATCACTTTCATACAGTTATATCGGCAGACAACAGGTTTGGCTGGAGTTCCGGGCCAGTGGGTAACTAATCGCTTGTTCACCTTGTGTCTGCCAACGATCATCACGTGCAGTTTAACCGTGCTACCTTATCATTAAAACAAAATTCTCCATGGTGGTTTATACGCGACCCAAGTGTTTGATTCCAAAGGACATCAAGTCATATCAGGACCTAGCAGATTTTAATATACAATATACAATAATATACAATAAATTACCAATATATATATATATATATATATATATATATATAAAATCATAGGTTGCAATGGGTCTACAAAATAAGTATTAAATACATATACATATTTTGTAAAACATAAATAATTGAATAATAATTTGTAATATATATAATTATATATATATATATATAAATATATATGAATATATATATTAGTGGAACAGAACATTTCTACTTCTTTAAGTCAAATATAGACACTAAACGAGCAGACAGCCAGTAAAGATAAGATCACAACTATTATAAGGGATGCACAAATTACTCTCACAATGTATATTAAACAAAGGCAGAGAATCAAAACAGGTAGCCAAACTTAAACATAAATTATTAACACTGTGATAAAAAAAGGTTTGTAGGTATCAACCAATCTAAGATCTTCTCTGTAAAAGTCTCTTACATTAACGGAAAACCATGATTTTGAACAGATTATGAGCGGTTTATAGGAACATAACGTCAATACACTCAAATACTTTCGTGCGATCTGCGTGAACATCCTATTGCTTCGAAATCATAAACAAATGCTGCTTGTAAAGCTTTGGACCTGAGGGCAATTGGGTAATAGTACGAGATGCAAGATTGCCTGAACATGTGTCTGACAACCTGAAAACATCCCTGTGTAATGTAGACAGATCTACTCTGGGCCGGTCTCTGATTTGGATCTCCACTGTACTGACAGACGCACCTGCCTTCGATTGACTTCTTTCTGATAGCTGCGCGTGAAAACTGGTTCAATTAGGACACCGCCTCGTACCACGGACCAAAGAAACCATACCCACCCCTCCTTAAACCGCCATCGGACAGTATTTTATCAAAGAGGTAAATCAGGTTGGATTATATACTGGTTGGGCTAAACTGTTATTTTTCTGGTTCATCCATGAAACTGCCGCGTACCTTGACTCAAAGAAACAAGGCCTGCTCCTCCTTAAAGTATTACTGCCAAGTGTTTTATAAAAGTGTGGCATCAGTTTGAATTACATACTAAATCACCTGAGTGTTACTAGTATTTGTTCTGGTCACTTTTACTGAAAGACAATGATTCCAAATCGTTTAAAATGCTCCATCTGGTAGGTCAACTCAAATATATCATAACATAATTTGCTATATGTTCCGCCCTCTAATTCCGCCAAGTTATCTGCCGTCTCCCTGCACTGCTGCAGAGAGATTGGCGCCATGGCATGGATTTGGGAGAATCTCTGTGTCATATTCCCCGTCCTTGTCAAACTCTGAATGAATCATTTCTCACAAGCATTTGAAACGCTTTTTCACTGGCACCATCGTTGGTTTCGTTTTGACTAAACCCGAGAGGTCGCAAGTCGGATGTCGCCTGCGTTTATCGCTGTACAATTCAGGAAGGAATTTACATATGCTTTATGATGCAAGTAGTGGTATATCACACACTGAACTCAGGTTACGATTTTATAAAGGAATTATTCAAAATTCAAAATTCTTTTCGGTGGTGATACTTTATTCCCAGTCAGCAATGAAAAGTGCTAAGCGACATTTATAATATAACTACACGAGGGGTGATCGGTTTAAAATTCTCGCTACTTACTAAATCCTTTTCAGAACATAAATGGTAGTGAAATAATGACTTGAAAAGTGTCTTTGATTTGTGTACACCAGGGAAACGGCATGCAGCATGTGCTGATCGGCTATGCTATACTCTTATCACCTGTATATAGAAAGGTAACCTACAAACACACTTATCATTTAGTTCATCGTCTCGGAGGCGTGACAGCTGACATAGCAGCATACCGTGTATTGGCCCCTCCAATCTGTACTTTAAAATAAAAGTCAAGAAGTATTTTTGTAAGCATTCAACATGCTTACATCAAGACTACAGATACTAAGTTGTATCATAAACTGTCCCCCAAGGAAATGGTAATGGCCTGCAAGCTCATGCAATTAAATTAAGCTTCAAACGGTTCTATCAAATGGATCTGTTAGATCGTGTTAGAGTGTACGTGCAAAATATATTAAATTTGTGCTGACATACTGGTATGGACAAATATCCCTGTCACATCAGGTGTTCAGTAATATGTTTTTATTTTTAATATAATTGTTAAAATATTAATGAAATATAAATACAATTACTATCATGTTAATTATTGTGTTTATTATTATGATTTTGTAGTAATAGATATATACTAGAAGTGTAGTAGTAGTAGTAGTAGTAGTAGTAGTAGTATATCGTTATAGTAGTTTAGGGTTATCATTACATTTGAAACAACAGATGAATGATGGTTGTATAGGATGCAATAAAAGTAAGTTGCTTGCCAAATTCGCCTTAGTTAAATAATGGTATGAAGCAGCGGTAGGACATTTACGCCTTCTCTATTAATGTTTTTTTAATCAACTAAGCCTTATAGGAAAGCTTTAAAAAAAATATTTTTTGTGTGTGTTTGTGCGGCCCCTCGAAGCAGAAGGGAAATGATTAATATCGACCCATAAAAAACAGACCAGCGAACTCTTTTCTTAGCTGTTATAGAAAGACATTTTCAATCTAGAGTACAAAAACACATGCAAACTCGTTTCAGCTATATTAATCAGCTCTTTCGAAGATAGCATACTGAAATAAAAGTTTACTAGTTAAAAGCCATGCAGGAAGTGCTTAATTGCAAAGATTTTACTCATACTAGAAGTGCAAATCTTTATCCCAGATTAAAACGCCATCATACCAGATACAAGACAACGCCACAATAAATGTAAATTTTTATAACTTTAAATTATATATATGAAACTCAAATTTTCCCTAAGATTTGTGAATCCATCAAAACGAAAGTATATGGGGATGGAAAGTTAACTATTTGTAAAGGCGATGGACTATACGCTCCGGAAGGTCCTCGCTTTGAGCCATGCAGAAAGGACATTAAAGGCAAACTACAGAACACCATTGGTTCGGTGTAATGTTTTAGCCACAGGTTATGATATTTGGAATATTCCAAACCAATTAATATAAAAATCTGAACCTTAATAAAAGCACGTAATTCCTATTTTGAGAGGCTCATGCATGCAGCCGACAGGTCACTAGCCAATTATTTATTTTTAAAATCCGTTTTGGACTGGAATCCATATTATTTCTTTTTGTTATTGCCATAGATACAATTACAAATGTTCAACCAAGTAGTTCATTTGCTAATGTAGATACTAGTTATTATTGCTATGGTTGTTCATTTCATCATCGAAAAATGTCCCATTGTCCTTTTTTTTGTATATGATTACATTAAGAAGTATTAAGATGTGTTTCGCATCACATTGTTAGACAAAAATAAAGCACGTTCAAATAAACAAGTTGCTGCACATTTTGACACTAAACAACCGTATACACTGACTACGTTATTGAATTATTATATCAAAATCATTTGTTCTGTTCTCACTAACCCTCAAATTCATCCATGATTCGAGCCCAAATCGCGAAAACCTAGTTATGCGGCGGTTTCGATTCCGAATTCATGAACACATTTGACAAAGAAAACGCAAACATCTCCTTGTTATTTATTTGTATTTAGCGCCCTTTATATATTCTAAATATGAAGCTTTTTAGTCACCAAATTTCAAGAATAAAATCTAATGTGAATAATAAACTGAAGCTTAACACATACACAATAAATATTGATTAAGGAAAATCAAGTAAATGGTCCCATGCAGTGTTTCCATGAATTTGAATGCATGAACTTTAATGTTCTAAAACATTTTTTTTTTCTCTTTTTGACTGCCTCAGCTGTAAGAATTAATAACAAACGCGTATCCATGCATGACCATGGCTTCTAAGATGAAACATGATGTGAAAGTAACACATTTCAAATTAAAACATGCCTCCTTTCATCTTAAGTCAAAAGTCATTGCTCCGGCGGGCCATATTGTTTGCAGAAACAGCAGACAGAAGAGGAAAACGCGCAGAATAACGGATCTCGTGTAAGCCTGCATGACCGAGTAAACCATTAGCGCAGGAGCAAGCGAGTTGGCTAACCTTTTTGACGTTGAGTGCACCAGTGAACAACCTGGTTTTCTGTTGGTAATGTGGTATTTTCTTCAAATTATCTCCATATGAAGAAAGGACGGTCCTTCACGGGTGCATCTAATAGCAACATTGGCCTTTGCTCCGGCCAAAAGGCGTTTCCTGAGATGAAATGCCATCAAGTTATAACCCATTTTGAAAGGTATTCTAGTCTTAATGTGGCATGTTATCATTTCCTGGTGGTCCACAGAAAGCTTTTTAATGACACTGAGACATGGTGTATGGTGTTATCATGATGGATCGTTTGCCGGGAGTCTTCCGTGTAACGGATTTACCCCTAACTTCATGACATAACTTGATGGATCGGGCTGGGCGGTGATGTTCAGTGGCGGAGGTTGTCAATATGTATCTACAGCCAGTATTATCTTGTCGACTTATTATTACCCGAATGGATATGCGGGTTAAGTGTTTAACGAATATGTATGAATACGTATAAATCTTAATTGCATCAAAGAAATTTACTTAATATATATGAAACACACATGTTTGCATTACTTCTCGAATATTTTTCACCATGTCGACAATGTCATTTCACCTTGTAATGTTCATAATTCGAACCACATATCATTATACCATATTCCTTTGCGAGGCTGTTATTCTAGTAAGTAACAGTAATCGTTGAAGTGTATAAATACAGGTTTATAAAACAGTAATGATATGAGATACTTAATCATAACGGATTTGTTTCATGTTGGAAGGGGGAGGGGTGGAGGTAAAATAAAAAGGTTTTAAAATTACCCAAAAAAAGTCACTTGTGATATGCCAGGGACTCATTGATGTTCAAAGGTTTTTTTATGTCACAAAATGCCTGTAACTAAAAACTCGCTGACTGTAACGTTCTGATCTCAACATGAGATGATAATCTTCCCATGTTCTTACGAAGACAATTTGCTCAGGGGAAATACTGGGCTGATCTGGGATTCGAACCCACGTGGGTGGCGCACAAGTCCGGCGTACCAACCGCTCCGCTAGAAAAGCAAGCTTCACTAGCGAGACAGTTCGGTCCGCTTTTATGTCACCCCGTAACGCACTCCCTCTTAAGAGAGTTCTGCTATCAGAACAAGACTAATTATCCCATGAGTCACACTTTGGTGAGCTTATTCCCTGGGCCACAAAGTTTTACCGTCACGTTGGACGAGCCCCCATTTTTGCTACGAAGACAAATTGTTCAGGGGAAAATACTGGGCCGATCCAGGATTCGAACCCATAACGGTGGCGCACAAGCCCGGCGTACCAACCGCTTCGCTAGAAAAGCAAGCTTCACTAGCAAGACAGTTCGGTCCGCTTTTATGTCACCCCGTAACAATGTCAAAACGTAATTTTGCAAAACAAATTCGAGAACAATATGCAAGGTGGTTCTACTGAAGACAGTGTTTTCGATTTAAAATTATCGGGAAACCGATCGCGACTCTGGATAATTACAGTTGTTTCACAACCGCGAGTGTACCCGCTTGAATCAGTTAGTGTCCTTAAGCTGTGTAAAAATCCATGGCCGTGGTCCTATTCTTCACAAACTTAGGCGTTCAGTATAATGCATAAGTGTTGCCCAAGAAAAAAATTAAACTGAAATACGGAAACTTCTTAATTCAGCTGAAAATAATCGAAAGTTACATGAACGTGATATTAATAAAAAATCATCAGTTACAAATCACCTGCATGCAGGCGGGGAAATGCCAATTAAGACTGATGCTAATTAGAAGTGCAACCTCTGTGCATTTTGCAGTATATGCTTTGTGAATTTTGTAGCAGGGATCTAGGGAACAAATAATGACTTTTCTTGAGCGACAGCAAGAAGATGATGAAATAATTCAATTGAATTTAAAAAATTAATAAATTTTCGTCTGTCAATTTGCCAATTTTTTCATACACGAGAGGTGCTCCATTTGGATAATGTTTGTTAATAACTGTGTTTGTCCTTACCTTTATAGAAGACACTCTCGGCAGCTGAAGGCAGAGAAGCACGCCAAAGGGCTCTATTTCCGGTTGCCGCAGCCTTGTAAATTATTTTGTTTCAGCCCCGAAAGCAGAATTATTAAACACCCTGGACATGTTCATATAACATGCTCAACCGAAACCTGTTGTCTGAGCTAAAAATAACTAAAGGCCTATCAGTGTCCGGCACTTTTATTTCCGGCGGCGACGACAAAACTATATAGACATGTCAATGGAGTCTTTCTTCTCGACTGTACCAACCATCGAATTAATGATTTTCCAATCTATTTTGCTGCGAGTCCGTACAGGTCATATTTCTCTGTTTAAACAGCTTGGGCGTCATAAACGTTTTATCCCTGTCACATATCTTGTGTCGCCGCAGTAATTTTAGGTTTCAGTAACGTTTTGAAATAAAAAAAAGAACATATATACACGCAAAAATACAGTCAATCACAGAAGATCTCTTGTTTTATCATTTACCATATATATATATATATATATATATATATTATTCTCTTCTATATTCTGTAAAATTAACGGTGGTTCCCATAACGTTAGAGTACGTCCTCTAAGTCTCCTTCCGTCTATATAGGGCGAGTATAAAAGTGTTTGTCTTTTTCTGTCACACAATGGAATGTTTTAAACATTCCCTTTTTCTTATATTTTCTATAGGACGAAGAATTTGACATTCCAGGAAACTTTTATTGTCTGTCTTCGTGAGTCGATCTTTGCGTCAGTATTGTGTAATAGAAGGGTACAGTATTTCATCAGGACGAAGCCAATTGGTTATACGTTGGATTCCGCAGCTGACATTCACCGGAGCCTCGAAACGGTAAATTCTCGATACAGATTTGTAGGGATAAACCATGAAACATGAATATAACTCCAAACGACAAATTATGTATGGATTATTTCTTGCACCTTGCATAGACACCTGAACCCCGAAGGCCTTATAATATCAACATAGCATTCTATCGGTCATTTCTCCTCTCATCCAGGGTCACCTTCATCTGTATCAGTTCTAAAGTCCACCTAGTTATACTATATATATATCCTTTAAATTAAATTCCATCTAGGTATGTAATGCTTTCATTAATATTCCCTTTTCCTTTATTTGTGTATTAAAGTGTTGTCACGTCGAGGATTTCGCTCAGTGTTCCATTGCCGTTTATTGTCTGTAAGAATAAATTATGATAAACAAGTGGTCCATAGGCCATGACGCTCAGCTAATTTTGACTGGGTCCTAAGGTTTTTTTTAATTACTGTTATATATTGTCTGTGAGAACAGCCTATGGCTAAAGTTACAGTGTTGAAAAAATGGACAGAAAATAAAAATGTCAGGATTCATAGGAGACCTGCCCAGGACCCCCCCCCCCCCCTGGATTTCACAATAGAGGGTTCCAAGGAAAATAAATTCAATTTGTACCCTGTCTGTCTGGGTGCTCAAAATCATGTTTCTGGTCCATAGCTAGCATAATATAGGTCACCATGATCCAATTTCAGGTTTCCAAGGAGAATTGCAAAGGATTTCCCTGAATGTCATGTTAGAAGAGTCTAAGGCTAATGGAAACAATTTGTGCCTTGTCTGTCTGTGTGCACAAAACCATATTTCGGCCCACAAGTCACACAATATAGGTCACCATGACCTAATTTCAGGTTTCCAAGAACACTTGACTAGGACCTCCCTGAATTTTATGTTAAAAGATTCTAGGCCTAATGGATACAATTTGTGCCCTGTCTGATTGTCTGGGTGCTTATATGACATGGCTTATATGACATGGCAAAATATAGGTCATGGTGACCTAATTTCAGTTTTCCAAGGGCACTGGCAAAGGATGTCTCTGAATGTTACATTAGAAGATTCTAGGCCTCACAGATAAAATGTGTGCCCTGACTGACTGTCTGGGTGATTATATGACTTCTTTTCCTAAAGGTCGCAAAATATAGGTCATGGTGACCTTATTTCAGTTTTCCACAGAAATTTGCCAAGGACGTCTCAGAATGTTACATTAGAAGATTCTAGGCCTAACAAATACAATGTGTGCCCTGCCTGACTTTCTGGGTGCTCAAAATCCTGTTTTCGGCCTGTAGGTCACAAAAATAGGTCACAGCGACCTAATTTTAGGTTTCCAAGGAGATTTGCCTAGAAACTCTTAGGATATTGTGTTGGAAGATTCTAGGCCTCACAGATACGATTTGTCCCCATCTGACATTCAGGGTGCTCATATGACATCTTTTCCCTATAGGTCGCAGAATATAGGTCACAGGGACCTAGTTTCAGGTTTCCAAGGACATTTGCCTAGGATCTCCCAAAATGTCGGGTAAGAGATTTCTAGGCCTAATGGATCAAATTTGTGCAACGTCTGACTGTCTGGGTGCTTGAAATCATGTTTTCAACCTGTAGGTCACAAAATATAGGTAACCATAACGTAATTTCAGGTTTCCAAGGAGATTTGCATAGAAACTTTCAGGATCTTGAGTTAGAAGATTCTAGGCCTCACATAAACGATTTGTCCCCATCTGACATTCAGGGTGCTCGAAATCATGTTTTCGGCCTGTTGGCCACAAAATATGTCACCATGACCTAATTTCAGGTTTCTAAGGATATTTGCCTAAGACCTCCTTTAATGTTACGTTGGAGGATTTTAGGCTTTATTAATTCAATTTGTTCCCCGTCTGACTGATGTTGCTAAAAAACCTTGTTTTCAGCCCGAAGGTCATAAAATATAAGTCACCATGACCTAATTTCAGGTTTCCAAGGAGATTTGCCTAGAAACTCCCAGGATACTGAGTTAGAAGTTTTTAGGCCTGTAGGTCACAAAATATAGGTCACCATGACCTAATTTCAGGTTTCCAAGGAAATTTGCCTAGAAACTCCTAGGATACTGAGTGTCATGAGAAGTTTTAGACCTCACGGATAAGATTAGTACCCATCTGGCATTCAGGGTGCTCATACGACATTCCAAGGACATTTGCCCAGGATCTCCCAACATGTCAGGTTAGAGGTTTCTAGGCCTAATGAATACAATTTGTGCCCCGTCTGACTGTCTGGGTGCTCAAAATCATGTTTCCGGCCAGTAGGTCACAAAATATAGGTCGCCATAACCTCATTTCGTTTTCCACGGAGATTTTCCCAGGACCTCCCTGGATGTACAGTTAGAAGTTTCTAGGTCTAATGGTTACGATTTGTGCCCTGTTAACGGACGGACGGACGCCGGGCAAAGGGTGGTTCCTATAGCTCAGATGACTTACAGTCAGCTGAGCTAAAAAATTATTCATTTTGCAGGTTGCACAAAGCATACTTTGATTATTGTCTCCGCCTGGAGGGTATGTTTTCATCCCCACTTGTGTATGTGGGTGTGTTAGTGTTTCTGTGACTTTTCATATGTGACTTATAACTCACTCAGTCATGAGGCAAAACTCAAAAGAGTTTTATGTCATTTCGGGAATGGGCCAGTGTACAACTGATTAGATTTAGGTGTTGATCCGGGAACGTCATTAAGGAATATTGTACAGTCATTTATGCATATGGACATGGGAATATGGACGAATAAGTGAATGCAACTCGAATTTTGGCGCATCCCACATAAGGACCCTCCACTGGCTGAGGTCTGCATGCCTTAGAATGCAGATTTCCAGTTTCAAGATGAATAAGTGTCTATGTATACGTTCCAATATAAATATATGTTCAAATACAACCTTTGCATGGTGTTTATTAAGCTTGACTTTTCCACTTTTCTGTTCATGGCCACTTGCCCTATCCTTATTTCTTCTTACAGGTTAAGCTGAAGGGTTTCCAAAAAATGCATCGCCCAAACACTTTGTAATATAAACAGGTCTGGCAGTTGAGTTACATGCAACGCGTCTTTAAAGCCATTATTTTTTAGGGACTGCACAGGGACTGTATTTAAAAAAAACAGAATCCCCACTGCACGGGTGTCAGCTCATATTGAACATATCAGTGCGAGAATTAGGATTTACGATATTACCATAAAGCACCTGGCGACCTGGGAGCTTCCGGAAACACACGAAAGGCGGTAGCACCTCCGCTGACTTCCGGAAGCACGCGAGGCAAAGTCATTAAGACCAAATATATACCTCCAGGGGTGGTCTATTTTTAGCAAAAACGGTAGTTTCATTATCCTGGTTACTTCTTCATCATATACAGCACAGGAGATGGCCCTTAACCCTAATTAGTACTTTCATCAACCGAAGCAAGAATTACAACATTTACAGGAAGATAAACTTATATATACCCCCTTGGACCAAATCTCACCTGCATATGTTAATAAAAACTGAATACGAAAAAACATGCTTTGCAGATCTGGATGGTGACTTTAGTGCCAAGAACTTAATATCAATGTCATTATCTATTTTACATGCTGGACGCGTCCCATGTCAATAAACATGACAATCATCCAGCCATCCAGTTCAGGTTACATATCATCGGGATATTAAATAAAGCGCAATATCGGATCACACAGGGGCGGGGTTAAACGGGCTCAGGGAACGCGTCCCCAATTTTCCACATAAAAAGAACATACGTTTGACGCCGAAAGCCTCGTCTTACGTATTTTTCTTCCCTATACTTTATACTATCTTGAGTTAAGAACAGAGTAAACTATAGCACTTTTGGCGAATTTGTTCATATTCATATATTGATGACATACCTCTAGGCTATATCCACTTCCCAGTTACCCAGATGCGACATGAGGAAATGTGAGAAAATGCCTCAAGCATTTAGTCCTTTAACAAGCTATAACGATTTGAATAATTAGAGGTGATCCAAATGTGCTCATGTTCCCCGTCAAAGTCAAGCTCACAGAGATATTAAAACCGCACTCTGTACCTTTAACATCTAAAGGATGTCTAGAAGATCAGACAATATATATATATACATATATTGCTGACATCTGTTTCAGTCTGTATCCACTACAGCCAGTTCTCCAGGTGCGACATAAGGAAATGTGAGAAACTGCCAAAATAAACAGTCCTTCAAGGCCAAGCCTAAAGATATATTAAAGCGGCACTTTATACCTCTGACATCGTAAGGATGTCCAATAGACCAGGTATGTGTCGAGTAATATCAGACACGCTTTCTCAAAACAATGGCTTCGTAAAAAAAATGTTTCACCATCCTGCCTTTTAATGATATAGTTTTATAATTCATACATAAGCATCCAATAACCTCTCCTTCGTAAGAAGAAAAAAAAGCCTCTCACACAAAACCACGTTTGCTGCGATTTCTCTCCGGACAACCTATCAATTGTCTAATATTTATTTCATGGGCGTCGCATAAATGTGGGGCGATAATAAGGGAACAATAGAACCGACATGCTGCGATATCATAGATTCTTAGCCGGGTCCAGATCGACATTTAAATGTTAGTTTCATTATCAAACAGAAAAGCAGACGAAATTACCAATATTTGCATTTTGGCAATTTCTCTCCTTCAGTATATATATAGAGAGAGAGAGAGTAATTTACTTTTATAATGTAATATGTATAATATTCAGAGTAAACCGCTCCATTCCATTGTAAAGCTATAAATTTGTCAAAATACAAACATGTAGTTTTGGGTGCTTGCTTTGAATACAAATTAGTTAAAGGCAATTGGTAGAACCACCGCTGTCCAGAGAGGAAGCAATATTAATGTGCTAATATTCCATATATACACATGCGGGCAAAAAAACAAATCTTGTCAATTTTTGTCAATGTTTAATATCGCACTGCGATCTAATATGGCCTTTTTTACAGCCCGGACTCTGCTGGCAGTTCTGAAAATCAGGGACTGTATTAACGAGTCAGCTGCATCAACATCTGCTCCGCAGCATCTGACACGCGCTGATTCCAGCGCATCCCATCAGGCACAGATCCGGATCTCTAGATCAGGCATGCAACAACGAAACAGATAGTTCAAACTAAACCCGTCGCACAGATTTATGTTGAATTCTTGGAGTAGCGATTTCCTGTTACCCCCGCTACATATCACTCCCGCCTTTTTTTTTAAATCGGTAAGATTACTGGGGGTATATAAGGTGAAAATCGGTTACTTTAAATCGATTTCATTTTAATCCTACCATTTCAAATTCCACCTTAAAGCAATTTTGTTTCTTTATGCTTGTTTACTTGGAATTATTGCAAACAATTCTTCAATTTTGTCCGATCAGTTTTAATCATTTTATATTTTTTTGTATGGAATGGGTCAGACGTTATTAAATTATATGAAGGTTAAATTCATGTCATAAAATTTATTATTTGATATTAAAATCTTGATATTGATCATTATTATTATTATTATTATATAGTTCATTTACTTTCTTGAGCCTCTACTCTTGAGGTAGCGGTGGTCCGTAGTGAATATGTAACAGTTAACAGACATTAAGTGTTGACTTCAGCATCTGAGTTTAAGTGCGGCATGGGTTGCCTGGTAACCGCGATATGATAATTTCTTAGGCATTAGACGTTCTAGAGTCGTCTTCTGTGCTCAAGAACACGTACATGATTGGCAGCCTAACTCTTACAAGTTAGATTCGTTACCGTCTCAGAAGTGCCACGGCACTTACTATAAAGGTTGACATTGATAATTATTCAGCAAACGCTCAGGGAACCTGGTCTCGTTTACCTTATTAAACCCAAACTGAGCTTGGCCAGCAACGTGACAGGCAAATCGTCATTGGTCATAGAAACATAGAACTTCCGGCAGACTGGTTCCCCTCGTAATATTTTTTTTCTCAAACCCCCATCATAAGATAATTAAATGTGTCACCAACTGTCAACCTGATTAACTGAGCCTATATACCGTCACATCTTGGCTTTAAAGACGCAATACGTATTAATGTAACCCCATTTCTGACTGATCGACCAAATGGTTCCCTATATAGATGTCATGTTTGGATTCCGAGTAGACAATTATTTAGCCGGTGAAAGATTAGCAATATAACAGAACAATAAAACGAGTTCTTGTGTCAAAGATAAGTATACTTTTCACACTTACACAATGAGAACCAATGTCACGGCTATTTTTTTTTTCTTTTTGCAATAAAACTGCAAACAAAACTGTCCCAATATATAAAGTTCCCTACGTACTTTACTAGAAAATTAAACTGTTTAAATCTGCCACCTTTCTATCCTGTAAGTTTGAATGCACTCTCTTAATGCAGAGGTATTCATATAAGTTGCATGATAATATCTTAGCTGGTTTTTATGGGTGTGGAAAAATGAAACGAATTTCATATTGTGTATTCCAGCAACCATTATACTTAACTGCTGCAACTTTGGTACTTTTGGTATTTCTTCAGGAATGCACCCTTTATATATTCCCCGAAGAAAACGCCAAGCATGGGATTATAACGACATGATTTTGATGCGGTTGCTGTAACTTGGTGGGGTTCCTAGAATTGCCAGAGACTAATCTACTAATCTGTTTACCTAGGACTGAACTGGTACAAAAACGCAATGAAAACTGACAAATACAGCTTTGCTGAACGGTATGGCTTATAATTGGTTAAAGAGCAGTGGAATCATAAAAGCGCAGGGTACTAGTCTACGGTTCGGTGTTAACTTTGTTACAGGTCGGTATATTTAGTTTAATGAGCAATGGTGCATAAAAGCACAGGGTACCGGTCTACGATTCGGCGTTTACCTTAATTGTTTGCATGCACGGAGCGTCATGCCACGGAGTCAATGTACTTAACAATGCTGTATATAATCCAGGCAAATCATATATCAAACATTATAATGAGCCTCTTGAAATTCCCTCCTCTTGTATAAACTCACCAGACCTCTCTTAGACTACGATCAGTATATTAATTGTATGTAGAATAATGCAGCAGGTTTTTTTTTCACAATAAATAAGCCGCACCAAGTTGAGGACCAATGCATTACAATACCAGTGGTGTGCATATAAAATTCATAACGGTGGAATTCAATGATTACAGAATAAAGAAAAGCGCCAACGTGTCTCTTGTGCGTGTATTTACATTTGTACAGACAGTTCTAAACGAGTCCCTATAGAAAATGACGAAAAACAGAACCACAGTACACTCTGCCAAGTGTACTGAATATGAATTGTTACCTTGTACAAACTCGTACACAGGTATAGCATTATAAAGCTTTTGCTTGTCATGCAAGTAATATACATTTATATGCGATATGCAATATTAAGGAAGATATAAACTACTTTGTTAAGTAACTGCATGGTATAAAATTGATATGTATATGCATAAAACGCCTTGGACCATTTAATATGCCGGAATTTCAAACTCAGCAGCTAGGTTAAATTTCTTCATGAATTTAAGTATACATGCATAAAGTTCAGCGGATTATGGTTAATTAATAGACATCGGATATCGGAACAGGCCGCAATAAACACCTCGATTATGTCAGAGGGGTAAAACAGCAATAAAGGTCGATAAAACTTGCAAACGTTTTAAAACTTCATGATTTTTGCAAATAGGTAAATGTGCCATTTCGCAAAAGGAAGAACGTGTAGGTAAAGGGAAGGGACAGGGAGTGCGATGGAGACCAAAAATCAACCAAGATTTACAGTGAGAACGGACTTCAGCTGTTTCAGAACATTGCAGTCTCTTAAAACTTTAACTCAGCGGCATTTGGCGGCATGCGAGCCTGCTATGCTTTCAAATGTCACCATCAACCAAGTTATATACATCAGTCACTTGACAGGAATGAGGGTTAGCAGAATGTCACAAGCAATTATGTTATTTTAGACGGCCTTTATTGAATTGTTATGTGCCATACGTCTACCTGGGCCTTGTGATATTTGCTTCAACCGCTGATAATGGCCGTTAGAGGCAGACCCAACCGACAGCCATAATGTCCACTAATGCAGCAGATCGGTCTAGATAAATTGCCGTAGTTTGGGACTAGAATTCTCAATAAAGTGTGCCTTGAAGATTTCTGGAAAACTAAACAGAAAGGACTGTTCTGGATTACCCCGAACGCAGCCCAACCGACACAGGCTGGTTTAAAAGCTACTGGTCGCGGTGTCTGATTTAAACTTTAGCTAAAATAGCTCCCCAGGGATATGTCTGTATGTCGGTAGGGTCTTTAACAGGCCTGGATGAGTATAAATAACTGCAAAGTCTGGGAACTAGACAAAATCCAGCATGGGTCTGGTACCCAGAGGCTTATCATGTTGGTACGACCGCCTCACATTAACTATCTATGTGTTGCCCGATATATTGCTGAAGCATTACAACAGACGAGTCCGGACCAGGGAGGTCTATTTATTACACCCCGAGCGTTTATATCCAGCTCCTTCTCTGCCTCATCCAGAAATTCAGCAGAAGCTGAAAACAGAGATGCTCAAAACATTTATCATGGGCAAAAATATGATAAAGAGTGCGTATACCCCCTTAACATTTTAACCTAAAATTCTCACAGCTTTTCCATCAAGAGCTTCAGTTTTACCCCACACACCTGTACCTTGTGTTTTACTGATTCACAACTGTGGCAGATTCTCTTAAAAGGAGGAAGTCCTTTATATATTCAAATCATACCAATTTCTATTATAAAATAAAAAAAGAAGTAGAGACAGTTTAGATGCAGGGGAGATGCTAAATGATACTGTGTTTTGAAAAGGATCAGGCATTTCAATCAGCCAACTTACACCTATCAATAACCTCGTGACTATTATAAATAAACTTAAACACAGAGAATGCTTAAGAAAGGAACCTTAATGATGTCTGTAACCATTGAGGTAATATGGAGACCCTAAAGGTTTTCTCCAACCCCATGTTTCCCCTATGTTCATGTGTGTATGTGTGTGTTCATGACATAACTCACGGACGGAATATCATGAAATTTTCAGGGCCTTTCGTGAATGGGTCAATAAAGCAACAATTGGATTTTGGTGTGTGTCCACCCCTTAATCCGGATTCAGGAAGGTCATCAAGAATTTAACACTAATGTATGAGCACAAATGAACCCGGGAATATGGGCCGAATAAGTTAATGCAGACACAGTTTGGGAACATCCCAACATTGGAGACCACCACATGGAGGAGGCTTGCATTCCTGAGGATGCAGATTTAAAAAAAAAGTTTTTTTTTTTTAATTTTATTCACTCAACCGCGCATATAAGGTAAAAAGTCGAAAAGCAAAATATTGATATTGTAATTTAATTACATACATTTCATGTTACGTGTAAGTCAAAGATTCATAAATAATGTCATATCTTTTATATTATTAGCCTGTATGGTACAAGAATTTCTATTCGTTCTCGTGAGATCTCGTCAACCTGTTTAGATTGATATTAAATAATCGATGTCATAATTGATATACTATATGTAGGTTACTGCATGGTAAGATCGGGAAACATTAAAAAAGTGGATATCGCGGAATGTTTGGCTGGCGTTTGTACGTATATAATATATATGACAGCAACCACAGTATATAGAAAAATCTTGTATCGCACACGACATGCAGCATGATATTTTTTTGCTGTAGGAAATATATTATTGGCTTTATATAGGTTCATATCCTGCAACATGATTCCGCAAGGAAAGGTCAGATTGGTAATATGTTGATCACGTACACTTCTCGTGGTTCTGAGACGTGCCAAATATTGGTTATCAGAAACTTGTAAGCTCTGGGGAATATTCAGACTTTTTTTTATTCTAAGAGTGTTTGTGATTCGTGCACTGAGACGGTATCTGATGAAAATACCACTGGCACATTTTTATCTAAAAAATGGTAGACTACTGCCAAAGATCAGATATATGATAAATGTATGTAAAATATGTAAACACTTTGTATTTCGCCTCGCAGTGTCCTGATAACGGAACCTTGACGTATATATGTATACTCCCGGGAAAGTAGCTTAAATATTGCAAAGAATACATGTTAACAGACCACAGACCAGTTCCTATAAAAGAAGGTATTATTTTCCAAATAGTTTTATAATGATTTTGATAACGAGAATATATGCAGACCAATATGTGTGTATGTGTGAGTGGGACTGTATGTCTGTCAGAGAGAGAGAGAGAGGGAAAAAAAAAAAGATAAGCTAACAAAATACACCTTTGCAAATATTTTTTTTACTTCTGTTGCTTCAGGATGTAAATCTACATGTATATCTTTTATGATACATAACTTTAACTTCCTTTCTACCTCCGTCTTTCCATTTCACCTTTTGAGTGGACAAAAGCTACATTTACTTTTGCCGCAACCGGATAAAAGGAATCGGTCCTTTATTAAATTTTTTTACTTCATCCGCAACCTAACCGCGGCCAACAGTGCAACTGAATTAAAGGCATCATTGCTTTACTTTATTATTTGAAAACACGATCTTCAATCACATATATTTCTTCATCGAGAAAGTATGATTTTACAGTGGTTTAGTTGTTAAAATACATTAAAATATTAATGGATTAAGCCAAAATACGTGGAATAGTGAGGTTACTTTCTAAAAAGGTTATTTCTGATTGGATATTTTGATTATGCTATTATATATAACCATAATGGGTGGGCGTTGTATCCGGCAGAATACTTCATTAATAACTTGCACTACCTGTATATTGAATTTATGAAAAACAGCGGGAATTCACCAGATGCTTCGAGTAAGTGTACCGGATCATCCTGATTACACAGATAACCCCATTGAGTAAACTTCATGAAAACAGAGCTGTTTATGTATATGTGGTTTGTTACAGGTGCTCTTTTTATTGTGCGACACGGGCGTAACTCGTGTTGTAGCGCCCTCACCGAGCCGCTTGTTTCACTCTCGGTTTGATCCGTACTGGTTGAACTCTCGTTGTCATGCTAGCTTGGGGCTTTCTCGCCTGGCCGAGGTCACGTGTGAACCATAGTATGTAGAGACACAGCGATGTTCTTCTAGATGATTCCTGTAACGCGTGTTTACTGAGTATTATGTTAGATCCTTTAGAATGTTCGAGAAGTGGAAAATTCTCGGCTAGGGGTGAGAAGTTATAAATAGGGGGCTGTGTTTTAGAGCCGAGAGATAGGTTAAAGAATATTCCAGTGGATGCAGACGTGTGGGACCTATCCGATTATCCAGTAATTTCAGGGATTCTGCTATTCCTAACTCTATACGATTTAATGCTGCCTACCTCAAGTTTACTTTCTGGATTGTTACAAGAGCTTTACATTGGACTGTTATTCTCCGAGAGTATACATTTAAAGAACTTGTCGCTGTGGCGGTGATGGTATCCAGGTACTGTGCACTTTGTTTATTAGGCTGTGTGATTATATTGATGTTATACTGTTATTGTACTGTGTAATTGTATTGATTTAGCCTATTCTGATGTTAGGGTTGTTTTAAGAATAAATTTTAGTTATTTGTTAACAAAAAACCCCACTGACTTCTTAATTCATTCCCCTAGACATTTCAGGCTGCCTAGTGTTACAGAATCTGATTTTTTTCTCCATTACAAAATCTGTGTTCATCACGCATACGTGATCTGTTAATATTAGGTTTCGTAACAGGTTCCATTCTCATGTGCACATATCTTACAATGTTTGTGTACTGAGTGAGAACACATCGGCGACATGAATTAAACAGATTATGTATCAGTGAGCATCTGCCTCAAGGAGCTCACGTAAATATATATATATATATATATATATATATATATATATATGTATATATATATATATATATATATATATGTATATATATATATATATATATATAGAGAGAGAGAGAGAGAGAGAAAGAAAGAGAGAGAGAGAGCGAGAGAACAGACAGACATTGACCTGCCTTGAAACATTTTGCACATATATTACTACATAAATTTACTGAATAACACTGTCAGCTGAACCCTTGGCCGGATGTACCAATATCTGACATGAAAAAGAAGATTAGCTATGTTTCCAATACGAGTAATGAAAACAAGAGCTGTATATTTTAGAGCCACGTGTCGTACACAACGTGCGGTTTAAGAAGTTTACATAACAGTGCTCATGCTTTGTCTAAACACGCACAAAAACCAGCGGCACAGATGAAGGGAGGCAGCTGCAGCTATAAGACACCTTCATCTTGCTCTTCCCTGATGGACGAAGCATCTGTCCTGAATGAAGGGGTGGGGCGAGTTACATTGTAGGGGCGGATCCAGGGAGGTTATCGAGACCGGCAAACGGATGGGCGCCCCGCCTTAAAATTCGTAATTTATATATATATATATATATATATATATATATATATATATATATATATATATATATATCATTATTATAGTACAGTGACTCTAACGAAACGTATACGCATTGGTATAGTATTGGTCACAGGACAGTACAAAGATTAAATATTTCGTTTTCATATACATATTTATATATATATATGTATATATATATACATAATATTTAATTTCAGTCTGGCAAAATAAAAACAAAATGTCAATAATAAAAGCACATTGGTCTTTCTAAGTGGTAAATTGGTTTAATGGGGTGGCGATTGGATTATATCTTGGATTGCGCTATTTGATACATAATTAAATGTCAAGTGTTAAATGTGACGAATACTATTTCCCATTTCACCTTTACAAAATTAACTCGCGGCAGGCATTTGCGCTTAGTATAATATTATCGTAGACGTTGAATATTCGTTGGTTCTTTTGAAGGCAACCAAATTATCATCACTTGTATCAATTTTGTATATCCAAAGAAAAAAAATCAAAGTATTGCTTGAGCATGTATATAAAAGTAACGTTATTACACCGTCAGTTTACGAATTTTCGGTCGCGATATTTGTCTTCTTCAAAATATATAAAGAAATTATGGATTGATACCCTTCAATTTTTTGGTTAAGGTCCCATCAGCAGATCATATCAGCAAGCAAACGCGAATCATTTAAAATATTATATACTTGCAAACCTTGACCATTTGCTTATCGGGGTCATTTATAATGACGCTCGGTAAGAGTCTATTGAAAACCTTTTCACTGCAAACGATGGATGTTAGTTGCCGTATACAAATACATCCCCTGTATCTACACGGAATATGGCACCAATACAGCCAGATGGAAGAATAACATCGTCCAAATTGCATCGTTTCCATGGTTATACTGTACGCCGGAGGTATATGTTATATCAATAAGCAGGCATTTATATAGATGACAGCCAAGGTTTGTGCGTGGAAATAATAATGTAAACAATATAACTGACGTTTTCAGCATGTCATAACAACCACACCGGAATAACTTTAAAATTAAAAAGAAAACGATATTTTTTACTCCGCCACGCAGTAGGGTATGCGTTTATCCTCCTTCGTGTGTGTGTTTGTGTGTTTGTTCGAAAATAACTCATGCACGCAGTCATTAGGGGGATCTTTTAAACGATTCAGGGGATTCCAGGAATGGGCCAATGAAGAATCGATAAGATTTTTTGTGTGGATCCGGCCCATGATGCGGATCCAGGAACGTCACTAAGAGAATATTTACAAATGTGCAATCACTTTTGTACGAATGAACCTGTGAATATGAGTCAAATAAGTAAATCCAAACGGTTTTGGGACCCCCCCCCCCCATCGCGGTGGCTTGCATTCTTTCGAACGCAGATTTCTTTAATCAAGGTGCCTATTTAAATCAAACCCATTGTTTTGCGGTAAGCATACACAGATGGCTAAGCAATCAAAAGGAGTGCAAACACACATCGTAAACACATAAGCTGAAAGGAGTGGGCCGGGGGAGGGGGTTGGAAGGGAGGGGCCAAAATTTTTTTAAGACAACACCGGATGACAAAAACCAAATGTGTCTAGGGCCGATAACATAGATAAATATATATATATATATATATATATATATATATATATATACATGCATATATATATATAATTGTATATATGTATAAATTTTTCTGTGTGTGTTGTTATAGGGAGGCAGAGTAATTGTATCAGAATATCTTCATGGGCAAAAGGCTTCGCCAGATTATCTAAAAAATGAATCATTAATTATATGATTCAAATTTAAATTAAGATAACTTCAAAGAATATGATTTATATAATGGAAACAATGCAGTGCAACACGTTTACATATATACTCTGTTTTGTTGGTGGCGTATATGATTCCAAATTTCTGAATTCGAGCGGGCTTAATCATGAGCTTGTCAGAATATAATAAATATTGATATCGTTTAAGAGAGATATAATGCACCCACTCACAACGATTTGGTGAACCCTCTTAAGTTCTGGCATCAGTTCGACGGAAAAGAGTGATATAGCTGTGGCTGGGTAATAAATAAGTCAGTATATCCGCCGATGCAAAGCGAAAGACGGCAGGATTTTTATGACTACCCAATAGTCTACTGACACCAGGCAGACCACCCAGGCAACGTGCTGCGCCGCCTTGTTTGGTTTATATATTATTCCCTGTAAACTGAATTTAATCTTATCTGAGATTGGCACTTATTTTATACGTTTCTGTTATCTTTGTTATAAAATAAAGCATGTATAGTGCGTGATACCAGAAGCCCCCCAACCCCCTTCGACCTTAAACGTCTGGAAAAATCAGCAATAAAAAAAGTCAGAGTGAGGTTGAAGAACATGATGCATTTAAAATTTCCAAGATTGCGCCGTTTCAGCCAAGATTCTGAAATGTTTCTCTAAGCGCCCCCTCCCCCCCCCCCCCCCCCCCCCCCCCCTTTGCCAAATCATGTATCCGCCCCTGCATATAAAAAAAGTATAACTGTCTATACTTGATAGGGTACGGGTAACCGACACGGATAAATCACATGGGAAATTAACTTACTGATATACCATAATGTCTGTAAACTGTCTGTCTGGACGAACATTTTTGTCGGAGCTTTAATCTTTAGATATCTCTGTTTTTGTCATCGTTGAACAAGCATGGATACGTCATTAACGGCCCGACCACTGATCAAAAAGCCGTGTTGTATTTATTTCATCTTCACCTCACCTGCTCATGAAATTGGTCTGCGGTGTTATTTGAAGCGTGTTTTCTTTTGGCGGAGTGGGCCAATTCACTTTCCAAACATATTGAAGCCAAACATGTTAACATTAGGAATCTTGCCAAAAGAAAAAAAACAACAAATACGGGGCAGGATATCGGGTTAAGTTTTAACATCTTTGATAGAACGGAGCGATCGAAAATTTAAACAACAATGACGATATATCGAGAAAGCTGTTAACATCGATTATTATTGTATTCTTTTAAGGCAAAAGAAAAGATATAGTTCTCAGGCACTTTTTTTATAAATCACTGCGGGCGGGCGATATTTTATTTTATTTACCTATTTACCTTCGATAAGAATATCAAATAATCAGGTAAAAGCAAGAAAATAACAGATTTTTCCCCTAAGCAGGTAAAACCGCTACATAACAAAGGCAATCTTATCAAAATTGTATTATTTAATCTTTTTGAAAGATGAAAATCAAAATTTATGATGCGGGGGTTAAAATTGACGCGGGCGGTGCCTGAGAACCAGACCTTTTATTTTTATGTCCTAAATGAAACTTTATTTGTTTTACAAGGTTGTATAAATGGTTAGAATAAAAAAGTCACTCAGCATGGGTACTGAAAACATAGGGTTGACAAATCGACAACTTAAGGGGTTGCCAAATGGATGTAACTAACACAAAAACTCAGGTTGTCAAAATTTATATTCTATATCTGTCAAAAGGATCGTCAAATGTTTGTCGTGACAACTTATTGGTTGTCATGGTTCAGTCAAGGTCATCCGTCTTGCTTGTAAATTACAGTCGATTCCATTGTATGCATGTTTATTCGCATTATTACTATTTTAAAGTAATAATGATTTATTGAATATGTATACATGTATATAGGATGACGATATTAAAATTCAGAGCAACAGAATGGCTGTTAAAGCAATAAGCATTATTTTACTGAAGCAAACTCAAAAACATGTTGTATGCTTCTACCGAATTAAGTGTGCTTTAAACTACTGTTATCCCAATGTTATCTCGAAAATTCAGTCTTATTATTTAAATTACTTGTTTTACATTCATGGCAAATTTATCCTTTTTTTACCGACCATTTAGCATGCTATAATCCTTGCCTGTAACTTACGCTGCTGATTCATGAATTATATTACGTGTTATATATTATAAATTCATGATATTCCACATTTAAAGCAAAATCGATGCAATATATAAATTAGCATTAGACAATTTTGGGTCATTGCATTTTCATCCGCACATCAAAAGGCAGTGACACATTCAAAATCAAAATCAACATATTCAGTGTTATAAAAACTTCTGACTACAAGCAAATTTAAAGCAGTCAGATTTACAGTCGTTCTCGTTTCATGCAAATTATACAAATATTAATGTAGAAACATTAAGAAATTGATAATAAGAAAGTTCTTAATTAACATTTTAACATCACAACTGAGGCCATATGAACTGACAGAAATATTTTGCATTTTGACATATATGGAATTAAAATGTTATATAATATCCAATACAAATGATAAATCGTGTTATGTATATGATTCATATAAGATTAGTATATAATGATTAATATATAATAAAAAAATATATAATATGTAAAATATACTCGAGTTGGGGGAAATGATAACATAAATTAAGTATGAAAAATTTGGTTAAGTTGATATTCAGTATGTATCACGATATTTTAAGAATGGCTTGAAAAATATTAAAAGGATCATGATATGCCGTTCATACATGTCACAACATAGTGAATCACTTTGCATATTCCTGTAAATAAAATTATGAAAATCATGAAACAAAAACCCCTGCCGATATTATGAAATTCATGACATGTGGCAAACCTCTGTCACTGTTTATGAATTCATTTGAGCGATCTCAATTCCTGTATATGGACATTGAAACAAGACAGAATATTAGTGTGACATCTTCCATATTATACAGATAATAAATATAAAGACTAGAAAATATCAAGCGGATCTTATCCCCCGTCGATGTGTTATGTGAGAAATGTGCACTTTTGTTTTGTAATACAAAGTGAAATATGATTAAAGTACCAATGGAGAATGCATAAACTATGGCTCATCTGAACGCTTAATATTACCTGCCTTAATAATTTGAACTTAAAATCATGAACCATACTTGAAATGCAAGATCGTATACAGAATGTTAATTTAAAATTTTAAGATTCGCAAAAAAAAAATATAAATCCAAAAACGAACCTAGTGTAACCAAACCTTATCAGGTAACTAAACCCATAAAATACGCCAGCCGTCTTAATAATAGACGTGGATATTAGTACATGTTTTTGAGATATTTAATCACATAAGAAATAGCATTTAAGCATTCGTAATTTGTTTCCAGAAATTTAAGAATTCATAAAGAAAATCCAGAAATGAACCAGATGAGACCAAAACCTAATCAGGTCAGGAGAAACATAAGATATATCTCCCATCTTAACTAAAAGAAGTTATAAGAAACATTTTTTAGTTTTCTGGTCGTATATGAGGTTTTTCATTTAAAAAAAAAGTTATATTTTTAATCCAATTAGTGTAACTAAAACACAATCAGGTCAGAAGATCATAACATACGTTAACATGCAATAATTAGAAGTTTATACTGGTAACGGTTTTTTGAGTATCTGGTGGAAAAGGCACTTTTTACTGAAGGACGGACAAACGGAAAGAGGGACTGATCCGATCACTATATATTCCGACACTCTGAGACGGGGGATGAAGAAAATTCGATAAAATATACTGTAGAAAATTACATAGCGTGGTCATTGCCTCCGCCAGGAGGGTTTGTTTTCATCCTTATCCGTGTGTGTGTTAGTGCGTGTGTGTTTGTGTCTTTTTTTTTTGTTTGTTCACAAAACAACTCACGCAATCATGAATGGAATTTCATGAAATTATAAGGGCATTTCAGGAATGGAATAATGAACAATTGTTCAGAATTTAGCGTGGATCCGGCATATGATCCGGATTCAGGAACGCCATCAAGGAATATTCACAAGTGTACAGTCACTTGAGCATGCACGAATGAACCTGCAAATACGGGCCGAATAAGTAAATGCAGACACCGATTGGGGAGCATCCCACCATAGGAACCGCCCGCATGGCGGAGGCTTGCATTCCCCAGAATGCAGATTTCTAGTTGCTGTAACATTTACTTTTATGAATCAATCTGCTTCTCACATATATAATATGAGTTTGTCATGTACATGTTATCTTCAAGAAAATTGATTGTCACTGTACGACTATATATGCTGTGTATTCGTTTATATATATATAAATAGCGCCGCGATGAGGTACTTAACCTCATTCTATCAAAATCCTGTCATGACCTCTATCGACATATTTGCATTGCCGATCTTTCCAGCTTACTGCTACATATTCTGTATACCCTACTTGTAGAATAACATGTGATAGAATAGACACACTGAACCGGAAATGATTGCGGTATTTGTGGCCACAATATGACAACGTATGGCAGTGTACTAACCTCACTGAAGGTCATATACAGAACGCACACGTGTATCATAACCGTCACCAAAAGAAGTCTGACATTATATATTATAATTTCACCGATGCCCAGATGTCTCTCTGTATGTTTGTTGGTTGGGTTATTTGTTTCCCCCCCTAAATGTATGCATTATTTATTTGTGACGGAGATATGCTATTCTTGGTCTATGCTTGATTCATGACATGGGACATTTTTCCCCCATTTTGTACATCTTTCTCGTAGGAATGGATGCCCACTGGTTATGACATCTGGGTGTGGCACTGTACTAAAACTCAAGTGGGAAGTAAGCCGAGGAATGCACTCTGTAAATTTCCGGACACTCTCTCTCTCTTTTACTCTCTCTCTCTCTCTCTCTCTCTCTCTCTCTCTCTCTATATATATATATATATATATATATATATATATATATATATATATATATACTCCCTAAAACTGCTGATGAAAAGATATATTAAACTTGAACAATGCATGAACCAACATAAACGAACATACACACAAGGTTTAAGGTCTTAATGACATCAACTGTTTATAACCGTGGATTAATACACGGCATATGACTATGTAACAGTTATTTAACATGTAGCCTGCATTAGCATGCTTTTCTGTAATGGGCAATTTGTATAATCTCTTCAAGTGTGAAGTCCCATTGCGTCACTAAACAACCAGGAACAGGCCTTGAACAAACGGGTAAAAATGGGGTGTAGTACGAATGGAATGGCCTAATTATGTGTACACAAAGTCCAAAGTGTATACCCGCCCCAACGCCGGGATTCCTTGCATCCATGCATGCGCGTTTACAAAAGAGAGAAAGACAGACTATTGGTTTATAAGCTTATATGACCGCCGGCGTGTGATCTCAGAGAGCTTTATGTAAATGGCCCATAGTTCCGCCATTGACACACAAATAGGGTCAGGAGCAATGTCCGTACTGACACCATGAGCCTCTTTAGTTTCCAGGCATTTTGCTGGGGACATCAGCAATTCTCCCATCTACGTAATCCTCGCCACAGTACAGCACCATTCAGACGGATATAAGCACAGTCATTAATATGCGGGCTAGAAAAAGCCTTTTTAATTCCTGGTCTTACTGAATATTGAACAATAGAATCAGTTTTAATGTAGTCGACAGGGATCGAAATGCACCTTCCCGAACAGCCTGCTGTATCCCCTTTGTTGTTTCAGCAAAGGGCACATTTTTCTCACAAAACCATATACCATGAAGTTTCGCTAACACGACTGCCTGCGGGACGAGCCAAAATGGTCGTGTTAAGCCTCGGTCACAACCAAGTGCGGTCACCGCACACCGTAGAGTCTCGTACGGTTTTTGGGACCGCAGGAATACTTAAGCTTCGGTCACAACCCGCTGCGGACACCGTACAACGTAGATCATCGTTCGGTTTTTGAAACCGCAGGAATACTTATGCGGCCGACGTGCGGAAACGACAAGATGTCTTCCTCATTCTCACGACCCTTCGCACGGTAAAGTAAGCTAACCTCACAAACGCCCCAAGCTAACCCTGCGGAAGCCGCAAAGACCCCTTCCGACAGCCGTAGGTACACCGTACGTCTCTTGGGTAACCGAGTATAGGCGTTAAAGATGGCACGAGCATCCTACGACATCCGTACGTCTACTCAAGGAGTATTATCGCCCATGTTTACCGCAGCCCAGCTATTGCTGAAGCATCATTGGCAACGACAGCTACACACACGTTTCACACACATATGAAAATATGGTGTACAATCTTACGATTGTTCTAATATTTACATTAAATACATTAAGTACTACCTGTAAAAAATCAGACATTAGACACGATGGGGGTCTCCGGGAACTAACGAGCTGTTCCGAAGTCACCCCGAAGGGTGTTCTCTAGTGTTGTATCAATTGGCGCCGGGCTTATCAGCGGGCTCTTTGTGCCTTAGAGCAGCGAGTTTTAAGATCCCTGTCAGCAACATCCGACACGGCCAGACTTTCACTTGATACTCCAGCCCTGTAAACTCCTTGATCTTCTGTACGGTGCCCGTACGGAGCCAGTAGGTAGCTGCATGACGCGCGGCCGCCGCATCAACTTAGGCGCTTGCGCTAAGGTCAGTTAAGGTCGTTGGGGAGTCCATGCGACGTTTGAAATCGCACGGTTGCCGTACGTCAACCGCACGGAATAGCCCAAAACACCCGCCGTACGGCGACCGTATTCCGGTTGTGACCGAGGCTTTAGTGGGGTGTCGTGTTAGCGGGAGTTTTTTTATGGTGGTTTACATTAGTCCGGGACCAAAAAAATGATTGGTCGTGGTAGCAGGGTGGTCGTCAGTATCTATATATCAAACGTAAGGGCTTGAAAGTTATCATTTATATACTTATAACACATGTTGAACAGGCTCGCCAGTTTAGTTCCAAATAGATTATGTGAAAATAGGATATGAAAAACTGCTATTTTAATAAGTGACATGCAAAGTGGTCTAATTTTCTTAGAGAGGCTTGTAACCGAAATGTTGCGGGTTCGAGTCCCGTTCTGATAGCTTTTCATGCTACAACCTCCGGTAAAGGATGTAACTACATAAACGTGCATGGTTCAAACTGGCGTAAACTGATGCTGGCGATAAACCAAAGGATGATTAATATGACCGCTTGCTTTGGCTGTATTTTAACAAAGAAGCTGCAAAATAAAAAGCTACATTAGGGAACACAGCGAACACAGAGAAAGCGAATCAGTTCTGTAGTTAAATCATGTTAATTCAGAATATTAACACAGTAAATAAAACCTTGGTCATATTCCAATACATCTTATTGTAATTCATGCAGTCAAGAAGGTCAAACTTCCACTGGATTGGATATACGTTACAACCAATGAGAACGGACCACTGGCAGCAATATATATTTAATGTGCTGGTCATGCCCACACTTACCCGGCCGGGCATTTTCTAGGGTCATTTTGTCCCTCTGGCATTAGAGAGTCTACGACCATCGCATTAGCGTCAGAGGGCCGTTACATCTTGCAACGAGGACCATTCTGTAAGGTTCTATATGAGGATGCAGATATCGTCGTCATTTTTGATAACACCTCATGGCTGCTACTTGACAAAAGCCAGACCAATTGTTTGTATTTAGTATACTTTCTGAAAACGCGTGCCGTGGTTTTTAACTCGGCATATTGATAAATCCTTCTGCTTGTCTGTTGATTTCCTGCATACAAGAATGGCTCGCACCGGTTACTGCACGATAGCTTACTTGTAAGCAATATTGGAAATGACTTGTTACCATAGAGACGGGTTTTCAGCTTGGTCTGTGATTTCATATACATTCTCTAATTCATCATTCGTAGCCTAATGAGAAGATTTTCGACTGTTCACTACGATATCAATGCAACAAGATGGATGACCGTTGCAGTACATTCTCCCGTATGGCTTGTATCACGATACAGGTTTAGTTTACCAGCTCAATATAAATGCCTATTGAGTCACAACATATCCTGGCGACACTGTGTGTTTTCAGGCTTGAAAACTTCGTGAAGGAAGTTATAAATAATCTTATAAAATTATATAGAATTCACTAATTTTATAAGCGTCTAATATAATAATGGGGGAAATGATACAGGTTAAAGTTCCACATCTATATTTAAATCTTTTATTAACCGGACCCGTATCTATGTGATGTTCTATAGATTTCAGTGCATGCTTACAGGTGGATTATTGTGTCCTGACCAGAGATTAAACACCACAGACCATATAACAAGATTGGACTTAACGCCTGCCTACGTATGCTCTTATCTATTGGGCCAGAGGTCTATAGGAGAAACGTTAACTTGCTTATTCTTGATATAAAGTGGTATTTATACAACCATACATTTTTATTAATCCGTTCAATGCTAAATATACGGCTACATCTCGCTCCACGTTATATACATAACACTTAATACACAAGCAATCATGATTATTCCTGGCGTTTATCTTATAACTGGTGAGAACCTACAGAAGGAAAAATCTTCTGCAAAATTCTTCTGACAAGTTTTTGATTATCCAGGGTCGGGCGACTTGTCTCAAAATGAATATCGATCACAGTAAACCGCTTGTTCAGTTGACATTCTATATATACAATGATATTTCAATTTAAGCCTAAGAAATGTTTCATGACGTGTTTATACTGTAACTTATATCAATATTTTTGCTGACTTTAGTCTATTCCCATTTATATTGTACTAAGGTTTCAGCATGAAAACGTGTATAATTGCAAACAAGCATATTAGTGAAGTTCAGAAAGTATAATTATAAAAAAATTCCGATATCCTGACGATAAATAAAGTGGAATAAAGAAAACAGATAACAGATATGATTTCGACACATCTTCCAGTTAACTCCATTCTAACAATTTGGAGACAATGCAAGTCAATTATAAATTTGGCGTAATTACATAAATTATATCTAGCAATTTATCCGTTCATCATTTCATAGACCAGTTTCATTCTAAATGCAACAGATGGCGCTGCACTGGATGTAGTTTATGATAGAGGGCGCCGCTATAGCCTCTTAGCATAATAGTCTCAGGAAGATGACACCCTTCGGACATGGAGGAGTTACGTTACAACGATTGATAGCCACCACCCTCACTTATAATATAGATTACCGGTTCCTTCACGCATATCCGAACTGAAAGATAATGCTGACACATTTGATAGTTCATAGGGTTCTTACATGATTGATTGAAGTACTGAACCAAATTCGCTTTACCGTTGGCTATCTGTTATGATATATGAATGCCTGTGTAGCGTCTTAGATATACATATACTCGTCTTGATGATTTTCGTGGAAACAAAAGTAAGCAAAACAAACATTCCGCTGGTTAAAACATTCTTATACTTCCTAGTTACTTGTCTTCCTACTATTGACACTTCAGCTTGATCAGTTTTTATCAGTATTATCAGCATAAAAAAAATTCTGTCCTCGCCTGACCCCTATTCGCTGTCCTTGCAATGGCAACAAACAGGACGCCAAGCTGATTAGAGTTCTAAATATAGCTATCTAGTGACGTTGTCTTACGATACCAAAAATGTACTTTAACTAGATATATGCAATCACCAAGCGATCACTGGAAGCGGTAATGGGGATTTGGCTATGGAGTGCACATATATGGGCACAAGGTCAAAAATAAGTAACAGTCATGTGCCCTATAGGACTAATATAGTGCCCAAATTTCAGCATAAGTAAACCAATCTTATAAGAAATCTCCCCAACATAAAATGGCACATGAAAAAAAAATCGATAGTTTTGCATTCGGGGCCTGAGTCGGTCCACTCATAAACATTTTCCCCAAATATGAATATAGAGACAGACTCATCTCCTTCTATAAGTCTCCCCCGAACTACCGGGGGTGGGGGGGGGGGGGGTGGGGGTGGGGGGGGGGGGGGCTAAATATGTAGGTTAGATGCTCTGTCGACATGGAATCTCGATTCTCTCTAATAATCGCATATCTGTATCTATATCTGTATACAGAGCCTTCCTGTTTTTTTCATACTTTGATATAAAGTATATTTCAAACATAAAAATACTTTTTATGAAATCATTTAACTATAAGGGGGTCAAAATAAATAGATCATATATCAGTAAGGCCAAAAAAAAAAGGTATGGTTCTCAGGCACCGCCCGCATCAATTTTGAACCCCCGCATCAAACATTTTTATTTTGATTTTCAATAAGAACTTACCAATTTTGAGCTGCAGCCGCTCGGACATTTTTTTCAAGAAGATAAAATCATACAATTTCCTTTGTTATGTAGTGCTTTAACGTGTTAAGCAAAATATATCTGTTATTATCATGTTTTTTTTTCCTTATCATTTGACATTTTTATCGAAACATACCAAAAAATTAAAAATAAAAAAACCGCCCGCCCGCACTGATTTCTGAAAAAAAAGTGCCTGAGAACCATACCTTTTTTTATTTTGGCCTAACCATCTGTCTCGTGGTGCTTACATATATCTCATTCTCGGCTTCCCTGATATTTTTGTATGAAAGCGGGGAAAAGGTGAATTAAGTGATATGGGGAATAGTTGAGTCATCCGTTAAATTATTTTCATTGAATACAAAGTTTCCAAGGGAAACCACTCCCGTTTTCACGTACCGCGCGCCCGGTAAACGCAGCTTTAAACATGCATTTACTTAATGAGTATTAGCTTTACGACGATACATATGATACTGTGGACATTTTGGTTATGTAAATTCACTAAGGGGAACAACTAGAGAGGCCGGTTATTAGGAACACAGCAGAGGTCCAAAGGTACTCCCTACAAGAGCCGCTATAATTTTCAGGTCTTTACCCGGCAGTCTAAATGTCCGTCGTATTCACGTAATCAGGCCTTTGAAGAGATTTATGGCAGCGGGCTGCTCCAGTCTGTCAAGTGCTGGGCAGCCGTAAGCAGCCTGTCAAGCTGGTATCTGTGCTGGTTGATTGGAGAGTACATTCTCACTGGTCTGTGGAGCTCCTGGACAACCCAATTACTGTGTCGACAAATTTGCTTTCATTGTGATTATTGTATTGACCTTTGACCTCTCCATGAAACCTTGATCACTCTAATCATAAATCAACTTTCCTCGCTTAATGCACATACTTCTTTGTATTCTACGGATTCGAGGGATGTTAAGAGTAAATGTACATCTGGCGCTGTCACAGAGAGGTATTAACTAACTTATAAGTTATATATATATATATATATATATATATATATATATATATATATATATATATATAAACTGGGATATAACCACATGAACATTTCTAAATTTAACATGAAAAAGTGTGTGATTCGAAGTTTTGATAGACAATTATGACAAGAAGTCCAGCAAACAGAATTTATAAGATATAAATCAGAATGGCAGAAAATCTTGCGCAACAAATTTAAATTTATATTTAAGTACCACCGTAATTCTGATAAATCAGCTTGTATGAATCCTCAATCGACGATTTTCCGTGACACTTTCGCTGATTTGTACACCATTGTCCCTGATTTTTTCAGATTTTTTAATTGGTGAATGTTACCGCCTCCATTTTCTAATGCTTGCTTAACTATGTAATATATATTATATACATCTTCAGAGTTCCATTCCGGTTTCGGACTGGGTGACAGGGGCTCATACTCGATTATCCTGGTGTCAGCTAGGTTCGGTCATGGGTGTGTGATATCCCCATTGCAGGGTCATAACACTGAGGAACCCCCGAAAGGCGCACTCGTTTTGGGTGTGAAACACGACTCTAGGGCACAGTCTCCCCATTATGCCTGCAGAGCGCACACCCTGGGTGGGAGCCGACCGTGAAATATCTCACCGCCTCGGCTGAGATACAAACCCACGATCTTCCGGCTTTGAGTCCTGTGCTCTACCCCTGAGCCACAGAAGCAGGAAATATGTCTGTTTTTAACTCAATCCGCGATACAATGTGCATTACATAACGTGAGACAAAGGGGAAATGTACAAAATAATGTCTTTAGGAAATTATGAATTTGGTTTATCTCAGGTGGGGTTATATTATATTACCTCTTTTATGACTCCCGAACCAAATCCTAATCAATTTAGCACTGACTACAAAACGTATATTGACATTAGGTAACATATAATAAATATAAAAGCCTGTTAAACAATCATGTATATACACCAGAAGTATGAGTATGCATGCAATACAGTTGAGTGCAAATGTACTGAATGTTCCCACTTTGATCAGACAATATATAGCTAAAGCGCCCGTGATAAAAGAACTATATTGTCTTATCTCTGGCAAACGTAATGGGCCTCATTTAACACGTACATATCCCTTCAAAAGTATTTTTTATAATGGTTTCGATGTCGTATATATTGGTTTCACTTGGAACCTCGAAGATTCTCCCAAATGTCGTAGC
Source organism: Sipunculus nudus (assembly GCA_026874595.1). Classification (NCBI taxonomy): domain Eukaryota; kingdom Metazoa; phylum Annelida; class Sipuncula; order Golfingiida; family Sipunculidae; genus Sipunculus; species Sipunculus nudus. The sequence goes on along the minus strand of CM049307.1, from coordinate 43,952,741 downwards.
GGAAGGATATGATTTCTGATAGAGATGATGATTTTTTAATTATTCCTAGCCAAGTACTATTATAATAAATAGAAAAACATATTATTCCCTTCAGTTATAAACATAATATGACATTTCATGTGACGGTTCATCAGATTAACATTACTGAAATGTTTTCAGTGTCTTTTGTTTTATTAATGAATAAGTTACATTTAATATTTAATTTTATTTCCTTTTCACTTAACACGGAATTAGCCAATGTCGAATAACATAATTATGTTTAAACCTACTAACCGATTTAACAGTTAACAGATTTCATCCTTTTATAATTTAAATTTCATCCTGCATTTTGAAAGACTGAATTCATGTTATGAACTGGTACACATGTTCTAATAACCTTTTCTTTATTTTCTTTGGTTTGTGTGTCTGTGTTTTTTGTGTGTGTATAAGCAAGATAGCAAAAACTGCTGAACCAATTTTTCTGATTATTTTTGGACAATCTGACACCAAGCGGGTATAAAAAACAGTCTGTAATCTGCTGAATTCAGATATAAGAAAATTGTAACCATAGAAACTTCGAAAACACACCATATGAAGTCTATATAACACTACACAAATAAACAGCGTAAGGCCAAATAAAATAGGTATGGTTCTCAGGCACCGCCCGCGTCAATTTTAACCTCCCGCATCAAACATTTTTATTCTGATTTTCATATTCAAGAAGATTTTACAATACAATTTTGATACGATTTCCCTTGTTATGTAGTGCTTTTACCGGTTTAGCAAGAAACAAAACCTGTTATTTTCATGCTTTTGCCTGATCATATAACGTTTTTATAACATACATAAAAAGGTGAAAAATAAAATACCGCCCACCCGCAGTGATTTCTGAAAAAAGTGCCTGAGAACCATACCTTTTTTATTCATTTATTTATTTACTTTTTTTTTGCCTTAACTCTGAACATTAGGAGACTTTTGGTGGATGTCTTCAAAAGATATGGACACACTGATAATGGTCGAAATGCGAAAGAAACAGGGAATATGTGCATGGTTTTCGCTGGTTCTGATTGAGTTTATATAGCAGGTATAAATAGGGTACCGTCTGACTGGCACTGAATGGTCAATGTTTACATCTAAATATATACACCGTCAGATCGGGCCAGGATTTATTCACAAACGTTCGGACAGATTCTCCCTTTGAACCTTTAAAGTTAGGCCCTAGTATAGCTGATCGCAACAAGTCCCGCCTGGTTACAATAAGGTCAGCTAGTTTATCTCGGGTCATACTTACCCTGACGGGGTTCGGGCCCTAGTGTTTAAGTGAAATGACCTCTTGTAGAAACAAGTACACGGCTAACTACAACACGCCTTCCTGGGTCAAAACTACTATTTGATAACACTTGGGTCATGCTGTTGGTTCAGACATGGTGTTTTGTGTACACCGCACAGCGTCTACATACATATATACACACATATGATGATTAATCAGAACATATATCATAGTACGCAGGTAATCAAGGATTTTAATTAGATAATTTACATGCAGTCTATCTGAATACATCTGGTATTTATAATTATTGAATTATTTATGAAGAGATGGACCGGTATTCTCAATATACACACTGCTGCGAAGAAAGTAAGCATATATAATGAATGGTATACTGACATAAACCATTACAGTCTATTCCACCAGCTGGGATAACCTGGATTTTCTTTTAATACTTTCTTTTTTAAACCATAAAGAACTGCATATAAAAGAGACGACCAAATAAATCAATCTAGAATTCATAAATAAAAATCAGTTAAAATTTTACATCAATGTGTGCTCTTATGATATGACAGATCAGATGTTTGCTTGAGTATAGTCATCTTTGTTTTTATCTTGTCATATCTTATATTATTGTTTTTACAAGACATCATCATAACAGCAACTGTTGATTTTGCATGTAACCATTGACATTGACCGCCGTATAGTGGACTGAAGTGTTGTGAAATGAAGGCTGATTCATAAACAGTTATTTTTCTAAAATATTGAGAAAATAAGGTATATCTCTTCTTTTCTGTAAGTTAGGTTCCTATGTCCGGTTTCCCTTGCAATATGCATTTTCCTTAAGAACTTATCACCTATATAATAACACTGACAAAAAACAGGTATTTAAAGAAAGAAGAGCAGATAACAGCGGAAGGGGAAAATCATCATGTGCTGTTTATTTCAACTTAATTAAAATATTCGTTAGCAATACATATAAGACCATAATTACACATGAATATGTAGATTTGATCAACTGACCAATGTATGACCACCATACCCTAGTCGATAAGCAAGTAGATGTGTTTAAATGAGTGAGTTCGAGAGAGTTTGTGTTATGGTCTGTCTATCAGGGTGTTTCATTTAAGAGATTATGCTATTCGATTTTTTTTTTTTTTTTTTTTTGGTCTGCCAATCTCAACTATCCATGATATTATGAAATAAATGGAGATGGCAGGCTTATATAATATATTATGAGGTGTATTTGTAATAAATATAGACCTAGCAGCCTATGTTAAGAATTCTTGTATTCAGTTACAAGGACGGTGAGAGCAATTAAGCCATAATGGCCTGCTACAGAAGTATACAACGACCAGGGATGCGGGGCCAATCAATTCCTGCGCTTCTCCTTCCTGTGAATCACCATAGAGAGTACACCAAGGCTGTTTAATTTAATTAGATGACAGGTAAAGACGTGCTAATTAAGCTACATTGGCTTCCCTGTCCTTATTTTCCTGTTGACAAGTAAATACCTGTTATTCTGAGTGTCAGGAACAACGTTAGTAATTTCAGCAATGTCAGCCAGCCTCTCATACAGGTAAGCTTATCAACACTGGATGTTCCTGCTATCATCCATCATCCATATCATGCAGAAAACAGAAACTGTCCCTCTACATAACGTCAAAGTTGAACCAACGACTTTGTTTGACTCCATGTGTTAATTAACAGAACTCTTCATTCACACTTGCGTCACCTGGACACATTTTTCATGGTGACATTCCTATTGGGAGCTGTCAACTTGCATCTGACCAAACCTGCGTTTTTTTTTTCTAATGACTGGACCCGAACAGAGTAGAACACAGTTTAGGTAAAATGTGTATGCGCCTGCATGGAAAGGGAATTTTACGGGCAGTGAGGATGGATTCCAAGGGTTACAACAGCCGCTTAGAAACTGGGTGATTAAAGAGACCCAATCACCTATCTGACTTTTATAAAGTAAAGGTAATCTCTTGTCCAGAAAACGTGGATATCACCGCACACAGGTTGCTTGTTTTATTTATATCAACGTATTAATAATATGTGGGGGCCCACCAAAATAATTAAAAAAAAAATCAACATGGGCATCTAGCGGCAAGTCAGATAAGCTAGAGCTTTGCAGATGGCGTTTTTCAACAAGTGACCTTCCTACCTCCGCATATATGCAGCCTACCACCTGAGGTTACACGTTTTCTCGTTGGTCAACAAAGCTGTGTTTACAAACACGTTGTTGATAAACAAGTTCATACATCCTTCACGGAGGCATTATAAGAACTTTTCATAACCAGAATTACCCTTAGATCATTAATATATACACATAGGAAGCCAGGAATCACATAAATTATATTTAAAAAAGTAGGTGAGATGGCACCTGTAAATGGAGTTCGTGATTAACTGAGCTCCGTGGGTCATTCGGTCGCATGTAGAATATACAAGTACAGTACTCAATATATGAACCATGACAATACAGACTGGCAGCCTTGTCGTTAGGACAGGAAATTCGGTATAGACGGATTACGCGAGGCAATTAGTTTTAATTGATATGACTGAGGACACACTCTCCCGCGATCTTTAATTTCTTATGATGAAGTACATCTAAGAATCTGCCACATGAGTACTGGACCGACATGTAATTACTTAATAACTATCTGATGATGCATATATTAATAGGAAAGGCTAATGTAATAACACAATGTCGCTGTATGTATGCATGGCGCGGTCAGAGGGTTGTAGGATTTTATATAACAGTCTGGTTTTACGCCTGTACACACGGTATCTAAACAAATTTGGTCATAAATTTCAGTTCTGCTTAGCTGGCAATTAAGGATTAATGGATAAACTTCCAAATTTATTTCCGGATTATACGTGGGAGCAATAAATCAAACTGAAATATTTTAAATCTTGTTCACACAATGGGCGAGGTATGCGTGTTGTTTTAAGTCTATCATTTTAAGCCTGCCCATGCATTTATAAATACATCTGATGTTATTTGATAGGAAATATGACGTGATATGATATTTTAATTATATTATTGTGCGCTAAATGCACATCTGTGTATGCGTATGCGTACGTTTGTGTGTTGATGATCCTCAGGTCAAGTAACAACATGGCGGTTATATACAGTAAGTTTGCATGTATACTGACACCCAAAAGATTCCGGTATATAATATTATCACGTTATCAGTTGCTTCAATTTCAGGACATAACTAGCTGATATCCCTGACAAGGTCTATCCCTGGTGACAAATACCGCCTTAGCGCTCAGGGTGTCGCACACTTTAACACAAGATAGCATATCTAGCCGCACGACAAAAGGTGTGTCAATATAAATACGGGCATGCAGGTAGTAACAAGATGTCTCAAGATTGGTATAAGCTGGAAAGACCTGTGCCCCACCGAACTAGTATACGCCCGTACACGGAGTCCATTCACGTGTGTTTATCATTGGCGTGGTATTGTCAGAGTTGTCTCTTCTGTCATTCAGACTCTAGTACGTACAAAATCCGCACGACCCTTGGTATAACCAACATCTTGCCGTTGGCAAAGCTGACAATATACAACTTCACCATGTGCGGCGCCATTCATACGGAACTCAACTCAATGAGCTCGGATGACATTGGCTTAAATTAATGGCCACATCGGAATGCATGTTATTATTGTGTACTCTCAGTGCATGCAGATGCCGGTCAACATGGAGTATTTTATTGGTATATATATATATATATATATATATATATATATATATATATATATATATATAATGGTAAAAAGAAAAAGAAAAGAATAATAATGAGCTGGGCACCTCCTGATTAAAGATTATCAATCTATAATTATCATGGTATATACATCACAGAAACGATGGCTGACGTAATGCATTTTTCTCTTCTTCTGGTAGGGGGTAATCTATATGGTGAGGTATTGACATCGAATGTTTTAGTATTCTTGTGTATGGAGTCATTGTACTGAAGAAGTACTGTAGTTGACCTACCTTCTAGATTTGGAGTATTTCTTGAAGGTGTTAGCTTTGAAGTCCGCTAAATTGGCCAGAGCGTGGGGTTCAGCTGATATACCCTGTGCCCTCTGTGTTCTGGGCCCCTTCCGTTGGAAAGCTGATGGGCTCTGGGGTAGCACAGACTGGTATTTATCCAACTGGCTTGAGAGTTCCTGTATTCGCTCATCTTTTTCTTTAATAATCCTTAGCAGTTCTTTGATCCGTTCATCTTTTTGGCGCAGTGAGCGCTGTAATTCCTGCAGACTTCCCATGTCTGCAGGCTGAGGCTGTAAGGCCCGCTATATCCTGTCTAGGTGGACAGTGCTCTCAGAGAACCAGTTAGCTATCAGTACAGTCAGCTAACCGACTAGTAAGTCATATACCTTACACTACCTACAATGTAGCCTCTCTGCTGGCACGAGTGTCCGGACCTATGGACTGGCGTCTGTGTTTTGAAACCATCGCGGCCCCTTCTGAGTGTATTACCGTACCTTTAGGGAGGCGGTCACTCTATGGCTTCCCTCCATGAGAGCTCGCTGTTTGTTGTTAACGTGTTACGGTACTTGACGCCCGTATGTACTCAGTATCCATACATACACTGTCTTGATCACATGACGTACCAGAGATCCCCCTCGCGAGCCCACTGGGAAGCTAACCGTCTCGCGCTATGATAAGAACGTTTATATTCCCAGATACATGCGCGGTGTCCGTCAAGTTTACAACCGGCGTTGTGTGTGGTCTTTTACTTTTGAACAAACCTGGAAGTACTTCTGTTAAAGACATATAACCAGATTCAATAAAGCCCGGGGTCTGCAGCCAGCCTCCGTGTCTGCTGCACCAGCACACAGATGCTCTGCAACAGCAATTAACGGGAACAACCCAGCTAACACTTTTCAGAAACCCCTGGCCTGGCTGAAATTGAACACATTGATTTTTCAAAGGGGGTCTTATCGGCGTGCCGGGCTCGCAATAACTAGCAAGATAAACGTTTATACTTCTTAACTCTTCCCTTCACGTCGGGGTGTTTTTCAAGGTGTGTTGGGCGGCAACACATGTTGGCCTGTCTGAAAATAGCGCCCTTGATAGGCTAGCACTTAGGATGTTCTTTAAGAGGCTGCAAGACTACCTGGAACCACAAGAGGAGGTAAACTTACGACCCAGGGACCAGGCGTCACTTAGTCACTACACCAAGTACTCCTTCTTTGCCTGTCGGATGTGGGTTTTCTCCCAGAATGCTGTGTTACCGCCATTCGGATCCGTCTCCATGGTGCACGTGGTGTTGCCAAGCGCAAAAGCGTGACGTCGCGGATGGTTGACTTGGTGAAGAACGTCACCGTGCCCCTCCTCAATAGGTAACGCTAGACTGGGTGTCGTACGTTGATGTTTATATCTGAGTAGCTATCAGGATATCATGTACTCAAGGGAGACCGGAAATCAGGAGCTATAAATTGTGAAAACGAACGATAGGTCAAGGACGATCGCGCTTCATATATATTATCCGTCATCGGCCATATTTGCACTTAAACCGAATGCACAAACACAATGCACTATCAAAAACAGCGGGGAGGGAGGAGAGGTTATTTAGCTCTCAAACGATCCAAACAACTTGTGGAGAAAACCTTTTACTTAAGAGTGGGGTTCAGATATTTAATATATGCGGTTTTTTTTAATTCTACACACGCACACACACACGCCTATAAATACAATATTATATATATTACATATTATATATATATATATATATATATATATATATATATATGGTGTGGGGGTGTGGACGCGTGTGACATGTGATAGGGGTGAACCAGTCGACAGACGCGGTCTATAATTGGGGACAAATATCATTTATATGACTTATATCTACATGGGGTAAGACAGATGTGATTGTAATCTGCCGTGCAGTTAATCCGTCCATTATATAGGAGGGGTCGGTATATAACATGTTAACGGATCATTATAATAAAGAGGTTCCCGGAATAAATAGGGTTACATAAAACATATATATATATATATATTATATGTTGATCTATATGCAATTTAAATTATTGCCCTGGTTTATTATTAACCTATACACACTATAAAATAATCTAATTTGTTCCCGTTTATGCAGCACTACCCATCACAGAGCTGAGTGAATATATATATATATATATATATATATATATATATATATATATTTATATATATATATATATGGTGTGGGGGTGTGGACGCATGTGATAGGGGTGAACCAGTCGACAGACGCGGTCTATAATTGGGGACAAATATCATTTATATGACTTATATCTATACATGGGGTAAGACAGATGTGATTGTAATCTGCCGTGCAGTTAATCCGTCCATTATATAGGAGGGGTCGGTATATAACATGTTAACGGATCATTATAATAAAGAGGTTCCCGGAATAAATAGGGTTACATAAAACATACATTGTATACATAGACTTACGTACCTATAGTTACTGCATGTGTAAATTTTAGATCACATTGCATACATATTACTTATGCAATCGATCCTTTTGCACGTTTATATGCATGTTGATATGGGTTGCCCGTCATTTCAACGGTTTTAATGAGATACAGGAAAAAACAACACTCATACCAACAATCGAGACGCTAAATGTACCGGAAAGACCCAGGACAAGCAGCATGACTGTACGTATAAATATATGTATCTGGTCACAGATAATGCATTAAACAACAACAATAAACCGGCGACCGATATCAGACACCAGTGATGGATAGGACTTGACTCCGGACTTGGACTCGAGTCAGGACCCGAGTTCACTTTTGTAGGGACTTTGACTCGGACTTTTACTCGAGGGTCCTGTACTCAGGCTTGTACTCGAGGGTCCTGTAATCAGACTTGTACTAAGGACTCGAGAAATCAGGCAGAGTCTATCTCGAGTACAGTAGAAAAAAAAACTTACATACTCTAAAGACATATACCTGTGCAAACTTCTAACAGAATATTACCAAATAGACTATATATACCAAGTTTTGGCCCTGCATCGGGAGCTTTATCTTATTAAACATTCAAGTAAAACGCAGGTGTATAAACTAACATAAAAACATAAAGAAAAACGTAAATTTCCATTTTAAATTTCTCTTAATAAGAAGCTTCGTATATAGGACTCGGATTTCAAATAACACGGACTCGAAAAGGGTGGACATAGACTCGAAACGCAACGACACAGACTTGGACTATAACTCGAGTGGCCTAGACTCGGACTTGCACTCGGACTCGGATGGTGTGGGCGGGATTATATCACTGGTTGACCATATCACGAACAGTCTGTAGAACAGTCTATAGAACAGCCTGTAGAACAGCCTGTAGAACAGCCTGTATTCTGTAGAACAGTCTGTAGAACAGTCTGTAGAACAGTCTGTAGAACAGTCTGTATTCTGTAGAACAGTTTGTAGAACAGTCTGTAGAACAGTCTGTATTCTGTAGAACAGTCTGTAGAACAGTCTGTAGAACAGCCTGTAGAACAGCCTGTATTCTGTAGAACAGTCTGTAGAACAGTCTGTAGAACAGCCTGTAGAACAGCCTGTTTTCTGTAGAACAGTCTGTAGAACAGTCTGTATTCTGTAGAACAGTCTGTAGAACAGTCTGTAGAACAGTCTGTAGAACAGCCTGTAGAACAGCCTGTATTCTGAAGAACAGTCTGTAGAACAGTCTGTAGAACAGTCTGTATTCTGTAGAACAGTCTGTAGAACAGTCTGTAGAACAGTCTGTAGAACAGCCTGTAGAACAGCCTGTATTCTGAAGAACAGTCTGTAGAACAGTCTGTAGAACAGTCTGTAGAACAGTCTGTATTCTGTAGAACAGTCTGTAGAACAGTCTGTAGAACAGTCTGTAGAACAGTCTGTAGAACAGCCTGTAGAACAGCCTGTATTCTGTAGAACAGTCTGTAGAACAGTCTGTATTCTGTAGAACAGTCTGTAGAACAGTCTGTAGAACAGCCTGTAGAACAGTCTGTAGAACAGCCTGTAGAACAGTCTGTAGAACAGTCTGTAGAACAGTCTGTACAACAGTCTGTAGAACAGTCTGTAGAACAGTCTGTAGAACAGCCTGTAGAACAGTCTGTAGAACAGCCTGTAGAACAGTCTGTAGAACAGTCTGTAGAACAGCCTGTAGATCAGTCTGTAGAACATTCTGTAGAACAGTCTGTAGAACAGTCTGTAGAACAGTCTGTAGAACAGTCTGTAGAACAGTCTGTAGAACAGTCTGTAGATCAGTCTGTAGAACAGCCTGTAGAACAGTCTGTAGAACAGCCTGTAGAACTGTCAGTATAACAGTTTGTAGAACAGTCTGTAGAACAGCCTATAGAACAGCCTGTAGAACAGTCTGTAGAACAGCCTGTAGAACAGTCTGTAGAACAGCCTGTAGAACAGTCTGTAGAACAGTCTGTAGAACAGCCTGTAGAACAGTCTGTAGAACAGTCTGTAGAACAGCCTGTAGAACAGTCTGTAGAACTGCCTGTGGAACAGTCTGTAGAACAGTCTGTAGAACAGCCTGTAGAACAGCCTGTAGAACAGCCTGTAGAATAGTCAGTAGAACAGCCTGTAGAACAGCCTGTAGAACAGTCTGTAGAACAGCCTGTAGAACAGCCTGTAGAACAGCCTGTAGAACAGCCTGTAGAACAGTCTGTAGAACAGCCTGTAGAACAGTCTGTAGAACAGTCTGTAGAACAGTCTGTAGAACAGTCTGTAGAACAGTCTGTAGAACAGCCTGTAGAACAGTCTCTAGAACAGTCTCTAGAACAGCCTGTAGAACAGCCTGTAGAACAGCCTGTAGAACAGTCTGTAGAACAGTCTGTAGAACAGTCTGTAGAACTGTCAGTTGAAGAGTTTGTAGAATACTCAGTAGAACAGTCAGAAGAACAGTCTGTAGAACAGTCTGACTGAGCGGACTGCATGGGGGAGAGTTTATTGCAGCCGAACAATTGAACAATCCAGTCCTGTCATTGACAGTTACCAAGGCGACAGCAGGAGATGCCTTATGGAATGTTATACTCTACTGACTGACCATTTGTTGACCTAACTGCCCAGATGAGAATACGTCACGCCCCACCCAGCCTGATTGTGAAAGCTCATGCACCATTGTTAAAAGTTTTAAAAATATCTCAAAGTCATAAGTTAAAAACAGTTTCCAGCAGAGAGAGAGAGAGAGAGAGAGAGAGAGAGAGAGAGAGAGAGAGAGATGTATATACACTTACCTATAGTTTTATATATGTGACGCATAAACAAAAACTATAAACACGCGCAGTTATCAAACCATTCCAAGATATAATCTCATATTAAACTTAAAGTTTAAGAGAGAGTTTGAGTTTCTTGTTTATAAATGTAGTTTAACCCATTTTACTTTAGATAGAAAAAGAATTAAAGAGGAGCGTTATATCAAAATAACATTTTTAAACTTTCATATATTTATATACTAAAGTATATTTTCGTAAATACAGTATATTGCCCCTATATAATTTTAAAGGTACATTTAGCAATGACGTGTTTTATCACTACCTGTTAATTTATTTGATTGAATACAAAAATTCCCATCCGGCCAACTGACTATGACTAACTCCGAATAACCTATATAGACGTGTTATTATGGTTCTTTGTTTAAGTAAACACAAGCCAGGTGTGTCTGTTTAACATAACAATCTTGCGCATGCGCAACAACTGTTAAACATGGAGAAGAAACATGAAATAAGGAACACAAAAGGTTGTGTGCGCACATTGTTTATGTCTGCGCTAGTGATCATCCCTTTAACATCTATTTAATAGTCCCTTGAACCATCTCTCCTGAAGGGGAAGTTATTGTAGTCAGGTCTGTTTGTATATATGAATCATATGACTGCTCCTGCAACTCAAAAACTGCAGCACTTTTGTTTACTGCAAGTTTGTTCACTATAGGTCTTCACTATAGGTTCACTATGATCTTGTTGATTTCGCGCTAACCTTCGATCCACCCTGGTCGACCCACAACCGCATTAGATATACGTCCAACATATAAATATTCTTATAATATTCATTTTTTATAGAAAGCTTGTCTCTTCTATTCGAAATGTATATAAATTATTTACATATATAAATTTATATATTTATATATATATTGTGGTTGGCATTATATTAATTTTTTTTATTGTTCATTTCCCTCTTCCCACGATTGTAATAATCTGTACATACATTGATTATATAAAATGCACGCTAAATCTCAACAATATGACGACGATCCACGAGAATGAGTAAATTTTTTCCTGACCCCTATATAGTCACATGATAAGACTTATTATCAGGGTATATGAGGCTATATATTATTGATAATCTTTCTCCAGTGCAGATGAGGCGTATTATCCACGACGATTTAGTTTTCGCGATAATTTCCCTTTTGCGAATATCGCGAATTTGAAACCCTAGCGAACAAAAAGACAACCACAGTATTTATATATACATATAATTACATTAACAGTTAACCTTACCCGCTACAGCGGAATGATACCCTGGTGGATCAGGTAATGATAGACAATACTAGCCGATTGCGCCATAGATATAAATTATCGTTCCATCGTGTCGCGATTATGCTAGACCGTTTTAATGTCACAATGGCCAACCTGCCAGTTATAAATAAGTCAGCTCTGAAACATATTGTTTATAAATATACCATGTCAAGGCTGCCGTGCATTAGCAAATGGCACATGAACATTGTCATTCTTTATTTTTGCTTCAATTCATTGATAAGTTCATGGATGATTTCTGCGTCACTTGGTCTTTCTTATACGCATCATTTAAATGTATGTACTAGGTATAATGACTCGGATACTTAATTCACTCTGGTGTCTCAAATAATAGAAAATGTAGTACCAAAACAGTGAGGCGGTATCTGGTAAAAGGAGTATGCTATACGGTTTATGGTAAGGTAAACATATGATAGAGGTGCATCCATATTGACGTCGTGTATATCGTTTGCCGTCACACGGCTTTTTAAGATGCACCACAGCAAATATATCCCTACCCATATGCTGTCACACGGCGTCAATAAGTTTCGCCTTCCTATAAGGGATATATCGTATAATGTATCCCTTATACATGGCCTTTCTTTCATATACCATACGGTGACACGCCGTCAAGCGATTCGCCTCTATAAGCCGCATTATAAAGAGTCATTGCAGAGGTATATCATGTCAAGAGATCAAACACCAGATTTATGGATCACCTCTGCAAATATAAGTCGGAAACATAGAATATTTTATGTCATATTTTGAAAACAGACATATCACGCAAATTCATCTCGAATAGAACCGAGAATGGGACTTAAATATAAACAGTATATTTTGTGCAAACGGTATATAGGACCTCAACATGTGAATGGCAGCGAAAAAGACCAGAGAAATACATATTTCTTGGTCAACTCTAGTAGTAATTTTGGATTTCGATAACCCCAGAAAGCAAGACATATAAACAAGGGGAGACAATACGCAGGTGCAGGGTTATTGTTAAATCAATGATATAGCTGGGTGCCTGCCTTTCCTGCGGCAGATAAGACTGACGTACTCCAGGAGACGTTAACACAAACCAGACAATGCCGGCTGTAGATACGGTGATAGGTCCAGCGGCAGAAACCAAATAACTGCCATGTCAAAAGCTGCAAATAACCAGAGAAACCAGAAAGCCACCCGGTCCTCCGGGGCTCGTTTTTGTTTATTGGTTCAATTTACTTTGTTTCTTTGGCGTTTTTATGATACAGATATATACATAGAGACTATAACTCAATATGTTGCCGATGGTCTGGCATTACACACAAAGGGATGTCACTTCCAATGTTGATCCTTTTGGCATTAATTTACGCCTATGTAGTTGCCATCAATAAGTTTCATGATCCCTGCCAAAGTGAGTAAATAACGACATGATTTCCAGGAAAGAAATCCCGCAGATTAACCCCCGGGTCTGGGGTCGGATGAATTGATCGTAAAATAAGAGAAATGACACTGTTCATGATTTTACCATAACACCATAGGTCGGCTTCAATTTGTCATGCAGATGTCTCGCGGCACAAAACAGACTTTAAAACAATGTCAGTTCATCACTACTGCCACATTGGAAGCCAAGGAATCGGAGCATGCTCTTAATGGGGAGTGATGTGTGGGGTTTCATGTTGTCTGGGGTTGGAAATAACATTATCTTCAGACAAGAACAAAGTAACAGTGAAAAATTGCAAGGGTGTATGGAATAACATTTTTTTACTACATAAATATCATTTGAGTCAGTTTCGTTTATGTTTATTTCGTAGCTTAAGGACATTGTGCTTCAGTTGGGAATCTCTGTAAAGTTTAACTGCTGATTCATTTTGACATGAAACTGATAAAAATGTAATTTTATTATATCCTAAAGATAACCTATATCTATCTATTGACAAAAAAGGCTGTTGAACAATTGTATATACATGTAATCTTATTTACCTTTGACAAGAGGAAGGCTATGTTGAAGTGTATATATATATTTTTTTGTTGGTTATTTCAGCATTTGCGTTTAAGGAATAACTCAGTTAAGTTGGCAGATTCATCACAGAAGTGTATTAGATTCTATATTTTTGTAGCCCTGTCAGGGAGTTAGTATTTATGTTTGCTACTATGAAATGCGAAAATTAAACTTAAGTCCATTCACCGATAGACAGAACCCCAACTCAGAGAGCTGTAAATTTGAATATAAAATTTGCCGCGAGGTAGCAGTACCTACTCTTAGCGTTGCGATACCGCGGGGACAGGTTTGATGTCTCTGCCAGCGGGAGGTCTTAACCACTGCATCGACTGGGCCAGTTTAAATTTTTTACCAAGAGGGAACAAAAATGATTGATAGTGATCTGGATGCAGATACTCCCCATCCTCTGTAACAATTCTTAAGGTTGACAGGATTTGTTTATCAATGCAGGTGGGAAGATACAATTGTCGATGGCTCTGACAGGGATCACTGATATTAGATGGGCAAACAGGTTTACCTATACGGTTACAAAAGACCATTTGCAATGTTTATATTTAACCTGTATTGTATGGAAGTCGTTTCTGATTTAATATCCATAACTATAACATTTTGAAATGACCTTCCTATATTTATTATTCATAATGATAACTTCTTCTTGAAATGACTTTTTTATATTGTCAATGATCTCATTCATGGCAGCCTCCCGTGACATGAATGTAATATTTTTGTTTTTATAATTACAATTATCATAAATACTGTTATAATTGAAAAAAAATAAATGAAAAGTTTAAAACATGTATATCATCTGAAAGAACCCTATGCCGGGTTTAAAATTATGAATACTTTATGGATTTAAATCAACTTTTGGATTGACTTTAGTTATAATGTTTTTTTTGCCAATCCTGTAATCTTATTGTGGGCTAACGAGATCGTTAATCATCAGTTCACGCTGTATCTTACTTTAGATAGATAATGCACGGAATATCGCAAGTCACGGCAAAAAAATGGACGCCACAGTGTGAGTCACTCGTTGCAGCCATTTCTTGGAATTAATTAAAATTATGATGAATGGGCCAAGATCTGCAGCACCAGCCTTTTCTGAATACACGTGTATACATTAATTGTGGAAATACAGTTTGAAAAGAATTGAAGAACGTAATTACAACTATTATGGCATTAGTGCGATAGGTACGCTGATGCGCAGAGAAAGCAGATGACATTTAACACCCATTAGTCCAGTATAAACGGAGCTTATCACCTCCAAAGAAGGGAGACTTATTGACTGTCTCCTTCGTTGGAATTCCTTGCATCTACTTCTTATTGCAGCTTCATATACACCTCTGTTAATTGGTGGCAGTACCTGAGACATGAAAATATGGTGGAAGGATGAAGAACCCCTCAAGGACAGTGGGAACCGGCGTACTATGCCACGTACCCAGATGAGAAGTTGATGTGAGTTCCAGTGACAATGTTTCCATCAGGAAATTAATTCTCTTCTTTAAGTTCTTTAAGTTAAATGAAATTTGTCACTTGTAACTTGTTCCCTTTGGGCAAAGAAACATTTTAGATACTAAAAGCAATTCCCGAATCAAAACAGAAAATATGCCCTAACGTTATAATAAAAAAGTTGGGTTTTAGCCTAGAAGTGTTAAAAATGAAAACTTTGATTAAATTATACAGCCTATTTATAGCAGCCCCATGCCGCTTGCAGCGCCCTTTTAATCAAAATTATAAATCGATTATAACATTAAGAACATATATATATATATATATATATATATATATATATATATATATATATATATATATATATATATGAATAAAACGGTCTGATGCTCACACTTTATACAGTGAGGTGGTCGCTGAACTGAGATGGTCGTTAAGCGAGGTTTTACTGTATGAGGTTCCCATGATGCCTAGCGTTCTCGCACACTGAAAACTCTATATCTGGTATAAAGGTATATATCAATCAAGCGAGATACCTTTACCATGAATGTATTTTCATGCGAGAAGAAATATTCGTGATTTAACTCGGACATTCCCGGCTTTGTAATTAAGTGAATATACAATGGTATGGAATGTTATGTTAACATTAGCTTTATACATGCCCTGTGAAAACTCCAGAAGTCTTAACCGAACGATTGGGTGATCTAATGTAGAATTCTCCTTGCCAAGCATACTGAGGCGAAGGGTTAAGAACTGACCCGCGTACAGTGAAGTTACCCTCATATCACATACGGTACCTCAAACTGAGTAACCCTTGGACCTGTTCTTTATGCGTGTTTAAAAATAAGACATTTTTTAAAGCATGGCACGAAAAGCAGCACGAAATATCATTATCCTATTTTAGGAATTCGGTCGCAACTTAGGGAGCATCACGGTCTTAGTATAGACCCGAGTACACTCAACTATAGAAATGTTACTTAGTTTCTTATTTCATTATCTGTTCCCTGTATTGGGAACTAGTTTTCTCGACAGAATATCATTCAGATTATTATTTCTTTAATATCTATAGTCATGATTCGGACTATGTCTAGTCAGGGTGGGATATCAGGAACTTATCAAGTCTTAATTTAATAACTTCTTGATAATAATAACAATATCCACAGATATTGTATAGGCCTATCTATGTGAAGACCGATTGGAATATCTTATAAAATGATATTCCTCAATGAGGAAGGAATTATATAACAACATGGTATTATTTCTGAGCCGCCCCGCAGGCTATTATTATATAGGTTATATTATAACCAGAAATTCCTTTGGAAAAGAAATTTGACTAAAAATGAAAAATCGTCTAATTTAAACATATTTTAGCTGTATATCCGCTAACTTTGACTACACCGATAGAGAGACTTTAAATTTAATGTTACACGGAAGCTACTGTAGGCGATCTATGGTTAACTTTCAGAAAGTTTTGCGGCGCCTCACTATATATATATATATATATATATTCACTCAGCTCTGTGATGGGTAGTGCTGCATAAACGGGAACAAATTAGATTATTTTATAGTGTGTAGGTTAATAATAAACCAGGGCAATAATTTAATTGCATATAGATCAACAAAAACGTGCATTATATAGTATAAAAATTTCTTTGAATATGTTCTTTCTTAAATAAATGTCTTCCATAGAAATTCCAAGATCCAATTACCTTCCAAATCCTATGGGTAAAGACTGATAATTATTTGGTTATTATATAACCAGAAATTCCTTTCGGAAAGAAATATGACTTAAAAAATGAAAAAAGAAATCTAATTTAACCATATTTTAGCTTTATATCCGCTTACCTTGAGCAGCCTAAAAAAAGAATATTCCTGAGAGAGAGACTTTCAACTTAATGTGACAGTGAAAATAATCTACTGTACGCGATCTATGGTTTCAGAAAGTTTTGTGGCGCCTCACTAAATCCACTCAGCTCTGTGGTGAGGAATGCTACATAGACGGGAACAAATTAGATTAATTTAGTGCGTAGGTGTTATAATAAACCAGAAGCAATACATTTAAATTGCATATAGATCAACAAAAAATGCATTATAAAGTATATCAGTTTCTTGGTGGTGATTCCATTTTTTTTCTTTCTCAAATAAATGTCCTCCATTGAAATTCCAAGATCCAATTACCTTCTAAATCCGATGGGTAATGGCTGATAAATGTGGACCATGTTTTTCTAAAATGTCCCGTAATTTAAAACTTTTCGTAATTTTAAAGCTGTTAACATTTTAGATATTTATCAATTTACGTGTACCTATTTGTAGATATTTTGTTCTGTTTGGGTTATTCTGATTTTAAAATTTTTTATACGACTTATTTTGGAACATTAGAAAGTGCCATGGAATATATGAAAGCATATATTTAAATTAAACCACGGACATTTATTTGCTCGCTCTTTTACACTAATTGCATAGAATATTATAGCAACTACATGTATTGCAAAGAATACGTTGATCTGCATGTAATGATTTGTACACTGCATGTGCATTGATCTAAATTTTTTTTATAATAGTTATCATGAATATATATTGTATTATGAAATAATTATTTTTGATATTTTTTTCACAGAAATTACTTTTAAAGAACAAGAGATCTGAAAAGTGATACCTGAATAATTTCTATATATTATATAAGGAATATCGTCCGGGAAAAACTGAGAAAATTGATCCAGAGTGCGTGTATACATGATGCACCTGGAAATATGCTCCTCGGGGTATGGTTGATTGATTCTTCTACCAGACACTAAAGTGCTACTGGAGCCAAACAAAACGCCAGACACAAATCAGTATCTGTCTGTATGTATATCTGTCTGTCTCTCACATACCTTCACATAAATGTACACAAGGACGCGCAGACCCCCTCCCCCCCCCCCCCCCCCCCGCCACTTCTACCACTTAATTCGGTCATGCAGGCTTGTCGCTCGAGATTTCATCAGGATAGGCCGAATGTGATGCATTGCCAAAGATACAATCAATTGATGTCTGGAGCCTTTTCTCAGTTGATTGATCATGTTTCCCCAGCTTAATCTGAGGCAATATGGTTGTAGACAGTACACTAACATCGATGTTTTAGAACGGAAATAAAACATGGAGAGATACGTCATCATTATTTAAATGAAGATTTCTCACTGGTCTAAAAAAAGACCCAGATAAAAGCAGCTCAAAATGCATCTTCAGTTACTTGAGGAGTATATATGATAAAATTATTTGAGTGTCTAAATCTTTTATAATGGTGAGTATTAAGAGTTTTGTTACAAAACATTTTTGTACTCTCTCAATCCTCGTTCATTGGTTGCCATGTTTCCAGATTTTATGATTCAGTATGGGACACGAGACGTCGGGCAAGTTTATGTAGACCAGTGGTCTCTTTCTTTTGCATGCATCATTCTGGATCGGCAAATATACACTTGAGGCTAAGTACATATGTAAAATTCCATAATAGTATGTTAAAAGCATCTCACTATGAACACATTGTAAAGGAGGGGGGTCACTCCAGCGGAACCGAATGTTACTAATATTACTTGTTGCTTTGCCAAGTGAAGCGCGACAACTTCCGTTTCAAGCAACCCAGAGGCCAGTCTCATTATGTCTTAGGTTGGATGCAAAGTCTTGACCAACAATTTGGGTCTTGAGCCACAACTGGAGCCTTGAGTCACGTTTGCTAAGAAATGTCCCAAGAATATGGTGCACCATATATATTAAACAGAAAAATGAAGATACACTTCGAGGTCGGGATCAAAACATCAATACATCCCTTTACCTGCCTATAATAATGAAGCTCGCATACCCACAGTTGCATCGGACGTTTCATTCTCATAAACACGATCCTGTGATAAATCATGCAATTCTCCGCCCTTGTCTCACATACCAACCTTCAACACATGATCATTGGCCGGAAGCTTGGCCATGCAGTAAGTATAATATGTTTCATCTGATGACAAAAGAGAAAAAACCTCCCAAAACGCAGAATTTTATTTGAATATTCCAGAGGCCATCTATTTTTCTATTTCAGTCCACAAACATGTCAATCATATCCCTGACAATGGTGTCCTGTTCCTTTCTCGACAACAGCAAGAATAGTCTTACTTTTTCCTTAATTATTTTCAATGATATATTATAAATGATGGGTTGGGATAGAATGGTCCCGTTTCAGGGCAGGAGGCTGTTCAGTTAAGGCTTATATTTATTGATATCAGTAAACCAATCTGCATTATAAACCAGTAACACGGGTGACTTCTGGTTTAAATATCAATTAAAGTGCTTTGCAGGAGCTTTTCCTCGGAGATTAACTGCATATAGACATAAAAATGTCGAGACTATTAATATCAAGGAATTTACTGGAGACCAACAGCCAAAACCATATAAAGGCACACAATACTAATTCTAGGAATCTTTAAGTTCCATTGATCCGGTCAATCCCCAGAATCCCTGAACCCTGGAAGGTCCCGGTAATATCATCTCCAGACTGCATCGGATTCTTCCCTTTGGGAATTTTTCAGTCAGCCGAACACGGAACCCGTATTGGCCCTGGTAGAAGGGATTACAGGAAATGTTATGACATTATAATTGTCACTATGGTAGCGAGGGCAAATCCTGGGCTTAAGCCTTATTGGATCCGAGTCTCAACACGGGGACATGATTAAGTTTATATGTAATATAGCCGGATTCCAATTACATGAAAACCCCGAAACTGGATGCTAAATCCAGCCAAAGAGGGCCGGATGTCATTACCTGCCGCTATTTTAGAGTTTGGCGAGGACTTTCATAATGGTCATCAGTTAATTCGTCTGCCAGACTGCTCGGGAAACTATAGCCAGGGGTAAACAGGAGGTCACATGCTCCGTGCCGTATATATCCCTAAGTTTTCGTGAGACGGGTATTTGGAGCATGATTACTGATAGTACAATGGATACCTGTCATTTCGCATAAGACGGACCTCATCACCACGGTGTTTAATCAGAACTGGTAGAAGCAATTTGCAGAACCCATTTGTCAGAACGAATGATATGTATACATAACGTTTAGTGACCGTGTGGGGATGCTGACCTTGACATGAAGAGTGTCACCGTCGTGTTACGTTAACAGTATCACCATCCCTTGAAAGCTTGGTAATTACAGCTTCCACGGCATATTAATGTGACATTACCAGCATATTTGTTAAAGCCAGCTATTCACCAACCTTTTCTAAATAATGTACGTGATTTTTTTGTTTATTCTGTGTACATATTAAGGAACTCTATGTAATTCGTGTTAGGATAAGTTCTTATAAAGCCCCTGTGGTTGGTGTATGAGGTAAGCATGTTTATCTACCCGCTGCACATGTTAGTAAACTCAGAAGCGTCGACAAACGGAAAAACCTATGGTGGTTGGTTGCATTTATACGGAAGTTGGAAAAACCACATGTTGCTATGCAAAACTCCAGTTCTTCTGACTTGCCGCCAGATGTCCTTGTTGAATGTGTTTGGATTATTTTTTGCACTCCTTCCCCGGTGTTATAAACACGTCGATATAAACAAAACGAACAGCCTGTGTGTGGTTGGATTTGTGTGTTCTGCATGGCCTAACATTATTAAAGGTTCAAGGGACTATACGTCGGACATCGGAATCAACCTATTAATATATTGTGGGTCTCCTGCATCCAGCGGCTTCAATTCATATCACTCCGGGATGTAAGGCCCTGATCTCACTAAGGCGCCTTTTCTGTGCGTGCGTTTCCGCCCGCTGAAAAAAAAAACGACTCGCTGAATTGAGCTTTCCATGAGCGCGGAGTTCAATCCCCCCCCCCCCCCCTCCATCTGATATGTTTCATATTCCCCGTCTACCAGTGTTCACGGCAACATGTGGTGCAGGTATGTTTTGTAAAGTTCATGGATGCATTTATAATTTTCGTTCCATTTGCAGGGACGTATTACGTAGTGTGGTATTGACGAGTAGGGGGTCATATACGAGAAGATTCGTGACTACCACAGCCGGTATTTAGATGTTTAACACACACACACACACAGGCCTATACATACACACACCCTCTCTCACACACACACACACACACACACACACACACACATATAAGAAATGCAGCATCTGAATTTGATTTGTCGCCATAATAATAGACATAAGGCTACAAGCAGACTGCATTCACGTCCTTGACCTCCACAGTAAGACTAACCCGCGTGCATTGAAAAGCCACACATGATTTACACTGGTGCGATTTTTCAGCGGCGCATCGCACGTTGTACATTTCACACGCGTATGGAAAAGGTATATTTGATATACACTAGCCCCCCCCCCCCCCCCCCCCCATTTTTTTCAGCCTGCCTAAACCTGTTTAAAAGGTTCAGACCATTTTTTGCGACCATTCTCCCCTTCCCCCCCCCCTTCCAGACCTAGGGACCTTTTAGGTTTTGTCATTTGACCTCCCGGGTTTGACCCCTCCTTTTCCTAATCCTGGATCCGCCCCATGATAGGATGGTAAGATATTATTTTCCTTCCAGTTAATAAAACTGGATACTTTGGAAGAAACAACTGGGATTTATTTGTCTGTATAAAAATGTAATCGCCTGAACCAGGTTGAGCTGAGTAGGAGAGCGGAGCATAGATGAGTACACCTCACGAGATGCCTTCCGTTTTATTAGCTGACGATCAGATCCCAAAGTTGCATGCCACCCCTCCGCTTCTAAATACACCAACGGCGTAGGGATGCATGTATTAAAGTAGTAGGTATAATCCATTAAAATATGTTGGACCAGAATTGATTCAAGGCATATTACAGGTACATTAACATGAGCTTTTTTTGTGATAATGACTTGATAAAATAAACAGTAAAATTCCTTCTGAAAGAGTATGTGTAATACAAGCAGAAGTTTTTTTTTGGATAGTGACAAATTTTTAATTTCAAATTGACAGTTGAGACAAATACATGTATATATATAAAGGCCTACAGGGAAACCCGAGTAATAAGACCATCGGCGAGCCTGGCAAAAAAAAGGTCTTAATTCACAGGTGGGCTTATTAGACATGCCAGTTATTACCAATGTGAATGTTTTCGGTTCACTCAAGGGTGATCTTAAAAGCCAGGTGTTTCAAAAAGCCGTAGTTGTCCTGATTGTCCAACAAATCCCTGACTAGACGAGGTTTCAGTAGAAAATACCTCTGGGGAAAGGCGGGCGTTTTAGCACTTGTATGTTTGTTTGAATATGTCAGTAAGATCAAGTTTCCCAGGGACTGTATGATAAACTTGGTCAGTGTCCCCTAGCCGGAGTAATAGGTGGCTTGTATGAATAATCAAACTGCCGCGAGAATGCCAAAACCTAAAGGGACCCTGCTCTGCGCCCACTCACATATATACAAACATATATTCACCAGTCTATAAAATGAGTCAAATTAATTTCATAGTCCAGGATTAAAATGAAATGAGAAATGTGGCCTTACATGAAAACTCAAAATACTTCCGTATCTGTATGTCTTTAATAAATACTATAGAAATGACTGTGATAATAAATAATATATAAACATACACATAAAAGAGCAATGACAGTAAGGCATTCAAACACTTACAACGCATATACCTGAGGTGAACATTGCATTACAACGCATTGCATTACTATATACATTTCAAAACATCACATTACACCATACTGATCACTTTATATCGCAGTGCGTTACATCGCATATAATTCATTATGTTTATTTCATGTGCTAATGTTCCGAATTCGGGAGTCCTGTTATAGGGAATGGTGTAAAGCGTATAAGTCAATGCATGCCTGTACATGATTCATACAAACCAGGATACAAATCTGTCATGTGACCAACTACACCTTCTTTAATAACATCATTCATATTTCCTTTGCAAAAAAAGGTTGAGGGTATTCCTCCTTGGATCAAAGGGTTTGTTAAATAAGGGAGACACTCAAGCGGAAAATCCCTACAATTTCCGCCTTACAATTAACGCAATGTTTTACTGGGCGGCCTATATTTTAGACATGACAATACATAATGTATTAGTTATTTTTTTTTCAATAACATGTATTTCCAACCTTTATATCAATAGGGAATTCGATTATAAATGGTAATTTTTACTCATTTCAAATACATTATGTGGGTATATATTTGAGATAAAGAGCACCGTTACAGACAAATACAGCTGACATAACATTATAATTGATTCATAACAAAATTGTTGATGCAACAATTCAGCATGCAATAATTAATAAATATAATAAATATATGAATAATTATGGACACGGGTAAAAGGTCATTATACCTAGACAGTATGGAGGGCGTCGATTCAAGCCAGACCAAACAACTCCGAATGGCGGTCGTACGTGGGGCTGTTCAGGACTGATGTGTCGACTGTTTCCAGGGATGGCATGGTTACATCATCAGGGATGGACATAACAAAGCCAACATCTTCCTCCAGTCGTCCTGTTATCACTCTTGATTTGTGCGGGAGGACCGGGATGGAATCGTAAGGAGCACTTAGCGTATTCTTTGGAGGTGTGCTGGCAACCGGTAACAAGTCATCGTCAGCCTCCAGACATGTGCTATTCATAGGAAAGCAGTCACTCTCCATACAGACGGGATTTTCAGCCTCGTTTTGAGGACTTTCAAATAAGCGCGGGTTAAACACAGGAGACATGTCGTATAAAGTTCTGTCACCGACTAACCAGTCATTGCTTGATGGTAAGCTGTTCCTTGGCGATGAATTCAGATCTAGAATCGATAAAAACGGGCTCCGCCACGGCGAGTCTTTGAGACATTCACGGAGTTCTTCGGTCAGTGAAGACACAGAGCCCGGACTGGAGCAGCTTATGATCTTTGGTGGAGTCTGATGACGGCTGTAAGTCCCAGGGCTGGTTAATGGTTCTTCCACTTTTTGCAAACCAAAGAAACCGAATCTACGTGGAAGAGGCGATTCATTTGCAGCAGTCGGCTCTTGGGATCGCTGCCATCTGTCGGTCGCGCTAGGTACTAATGTGCAGTTTGCAGGACTTGAATGTGGTTTAAATGAAGTTGCACAATGAGGAAGAAAGCTCCCTCGTTTATCACTTGGAGGATACCTTTGATGAGCGTGACGCTTTCTTGAATTGACTTTGGACGGTAATTTACTGTTAAACCTGTTAGTTGTACAAGTTTTGAATGTATAATTGGTCCCCGCGTCAAATTTACGTTTTTGCAGGAAAGTTCTGTTAAATCGACCGCTACAACTAGTCCCACCTTGCAGTCCAGCAGTTTTACCTCTCTGACCGTATGTTACAGGATCTGAGTGTCCACCACTCCTCTGGTGGACGTGGTCAGCACTGCGTGGTTGTATCAGTCCCTCTGTTGGTCTGCTCTCTAGTACAGGTTCCGTAGCCTCTGTAGCACCGCTGTGTATTTGCAGTTTCTCCATTATTAGTGCTAATGGGTCCCTTTTCGGCCGAATGGTTCTATATTTCCTCGATGCTGCAAATAAGGAATAACAGGTCACATCAATTTGCTCCACAAGCCGCGACGTCTGGCGGTGGACGGAGAAATTAAAAGGAGCGAATAAATCCATTTTAGCCTATCCCTCAAGTAATATTTATTTTTTCTTGTCTTTAAAGGTGTAACCGGAACTGTGTTTTATTTGATAGACACAATATCATGTTCTATAAAGATAAAAAGGACAAATATTGAAAATTATCAATATTTTATGGAGATCCCTTGTAAATACTGATGAAGAAACCAATGAATCCTGATGGTTAACCCTCTGTAGATAATGCCGAAAATCCTGTAGACATTGACGAAGAAACCTGTAAATACTGATGGAAAACCCTGTGAAAATACTGACGGAGCATCCTGGAGATACTGACGAAGAAATCTGTGACTACTGATGGAGAACCCTCTGTAGATACTGACGGAGCATCCTGGAGATACTGACGAAGAAACCTGTGACTACTGATGGAGAACCCTGTGTAGATACTGACGGAGCATCCTGGATATACTGACGAAGAAACCTGTGACTACTGATGGAGAACCCCGTGTAGATACTGACGGAGCATCCTGGAGATACTGACGAAGAAACCTGTGACTACTGATGGAGAACCCTGTGTAGATACTGACGGAGCATCCTGGAGATACTGACGAAGAAACCTGTGACTACTGATGGAGAACCCTCTGTAGATACTGACGGAGCATCCTGGATATACTGACGAAGAAACCTGTGACTACTGATGGAGACCCCTGTGTAGATACTGACTGAGCATTCTTTAGATACTGACTAAGAAACCTATGAATACTGATGGAGAACCCTGATTAGATACTGATGGAACATCCTGGAGATACTGACAAAGAAACCTATAAATACTAATTGAGAACCCTGTGTAGATACTAATGAAGTACCGAGTAGATACCGAGGGTGTATTTTAAACGATAACTGAAGGACACAAAAGAGAGTGGAAACACCAAACAAATTTGAAAAAAAAACACACACACACAAAATAACCTGATAAGGCCAGATGGATTCGGAATTTAAACCTCGAACACTATTATTGTGAGCGCACATGATCACACACTACCACTGAACCTACACCAATTAACCGGAGTTCTATCATACTTCACATGCCAATAACCAAGGACATTTATATATCGATGAAAGCTAAAGGAGGGAGCTAAATTAGTAATTTTTGGTGTGATTCTACAGAAAAACAGAAAAATTGAAAGATGAACAAAAGAAAACATTTTCAATTTTGTTAATGTATTGAACGCTTTGAAAAGTATTGAAATTCTTACCCAGGTATCTCATTGCTGCCATGGCTTTTTTCCTAGAGTGTCTATCTGAGCTCTTCTCCGCCTTGTTGTGACGTCTGCGCATGCCTGGTGAATACTTGTATGTGGGGTACAGACTCTGGTGCAGTTCAGTCAGTTGCTGAGACAGACTCTTGTAATAGTCTCTTTGGTTGACTGATAGATGGCGCCACATTATGCCTACACGAAACAACATAAATATGTTGCACATTTATAACGAGCAAGCAAATAAGGGAAATAATTTAATAGGTTTACAAATGTGCAAGTGCACGAATAAGATGTTTAAGATCAAATGCACAAAATGTAAACATCGGATTAAAGGAAACGACCCCAGAATTTTAAAGCAGGGTCACGTCATCAAGTTAAAACACTGGCACAGAGACCCGTATGAGTAAAAAGGGACGGGATTCAACGTATTAGACCACCCTTCCGCCAGGGGTCGTTCCTATTCAAAACGAACTTCTTCCAGTAAGGAATTGTGGACCCGCCGGGACAGCTTGTCCGTGGGCCGGACAGGACAACCTGTCAAATTTCAAAATTTAAATTTTTAACAGTTCATGGAAACAAGTTCTGTTTACACTGCACATGCGCTTACATACAAAAAAATACTTAGTACATTATCCTTACCAAATAAAAGTCCATATTCATGATATTTGCCTTGATACACTTCTAATCCAGCAGATTCATTTCTAAAGGACTACTTTGTCCTCTTCATTACATTTATACCTATGGCGATGGTGTGTCTAGAAGCCCCAGTGCTTGGTGGGGAGCCTAGGGCATTGTGGAGAAAGAATTTCTTTACTTACAGTCAATAACCAGCAGAGCTCTTTGCTTGTGAGTAAGATTCTGCAGGGAGTGTGTATGGGACTTGTAAAGCGAATGACGGCTCGGGGAGGGTGTAACATAGGATTGGGAAAAAAAGAACGAAACATCAGGAACAACGTATCAATCTTTGTCACTGGAGCTCGAATGAAAATAGCGTAAACTTAAACGGTAGTTATATTATGTTTTATATGGGAGAAATTTATGGATGTTATCTCACTTGAGTGAGGCTTAACACAGTCTTTCCTGTACCGGGGTTCATTCCTTTCTTAGGCTCCGTCTTGGCTTCTTTTTTCTTAGCGCCATCTACCGGCTGGTTGAATACACAATCTGTTTTTTCCAAGCTAACTTTTTATCAGTCTTCAGTTCAAAATCATGTAATAGGATTACAGAGAACTTATGTATACTAGTTTTATACTTATACAGCTCCGTTCGGTTCATGTAATTTGCCCACCAGGGTTATGAGGGTAAAACTATCATATTAATTTGGACAGTCTTCATTCAAGTTAAATAATACTTGCCAATACTGTATATTCAGGAGGATCAAGTGTCCAAATGGCAATGTTTCTCACCTAGTACTGTGCTGATCTGTCCAAGGTTCAAATTTGGGTTCAGTTTTTGGACCCGCCTTCGGTTGTCCCTGGCAAACAGCATATACGAATTCATCGGACGCTTTACGTAACCATTTGTTGTCTGAAAGGACAGCACCCCTCCCACTGGGGCAGCCATGCTCAGCTAAAAGAGATTAATTTCTTGTAAAATAACCTTCAACAATTGAGATTTAAATAAGATTTTTTAAGTTTTCAAATTAAAACATTCTTGCGCTGAGCTGTACCGTTGCAATCGGTATGAAATGCGGGCTTTACACGGATCAAAATGCGGTAAAAGTGCAGTATAGGTGACCTGACGTAAACTGGCATAAATCTTACTTAATTTTTCCTTTGAATCAAGTTAGATATTTTCTTATAGAAATTTGTGCATGTTGATGGAATCATCAAGTAAGCTCCATGTGGGAGCAAGAAAAAATAAGGACACACCATCAGTAAGGAAGCAAGTTTTTGGCAGGTCACTTATACTGCACTTTTACCGATATAACTTATTATATATGATGTACAAAATATATCGATACTGACAAGATTTGAAACAGTTGCACTGTATTAAATGTATTGAAAGAATATGCCATTGACACTGATATCTTAGGACTTTATGTCATGATCAGTGTTTATTATCACTATCAGTATCAATTATAACTCACGAAGTTGAGATACTATGGGCTTGATAAAAGTGACAGGGAAAGATCTTTCTTGCAAAAAGGTATGTTCACTGTGCATGAAAGGTCTAAATTCCACGTGTTTTCATTCTACATCTAAATGCAATATATTACTTATCAGGAGATGAAATAAAACGTCCTCTATAGTAATCTACAGTTAATATACTCACAAACAAATCACTTCCAGTGGAACCACCACCCATATCCTGCGTTTCAGAATCGATCTAGAAATGAGGAGCCTTCGCTATGACGTCACGATGTTTATGACGTCACGACGTCGATGCTCACTGAGAGAATCCACCTGCGACGTGCAGTTTCCATTTCTCCCCTTGATTCCCATTATGTTTATCACTGTTGTTCATTGATTATGCATGTTATCTAATGTTAAGTTTCTACAAGCCGTTAATAAAAGAACATTTGCATGTATTATGTACTTTTAAACTGAAACTGTGTTCATGAAAACGTCTGAATGTAAGGTTTAACCCAAAATGTTAATTAGTGTAAACATTTCGTGGGATATTTGAAATATGTCGAATATTATCATACCGCAGTAGGCTTATGTGACGTGCATGGTATTTGACAGGCCTGAATCAAGCTCAGTGTGTGTGTGTAAGGGGGGGGGGGGGGGGGGGCGAGGGGCGCAAATCTTTTTTATAAAAAGGAAAAATTCAAACACAGACTTTAATAGGTATCAAGACAATGCTCCCATTAAACAGACCTGTACCATGACTGATATAGGACATAGAAACAATACTACGTATTTTCTCTCGAGATGTATTACTTTTTTTCTGTGTCCTAAACATTTTTGGTGAAATTCTATATAAAATGAGATTTCGAGATACTAGGTTTATGTCGATATCTCGATATATTTTTTCTGTGTTCCAAATAAGCCACCGTTAACAGGTGTGTTGAACCACTTAACATTGCTTGAAATTTGAATATAGGTTTCGAAGAAGCTCGCCATTCAAAGAAAGTCTGAAAATTGTAAAACAAGAGAGGATATATGTACCTCTTTTAAATGAGGCTTGGCACGTGCATAAATGACCATCGGGGAGATGCACAGATTATTGTTTATAATACAGTACGTGCAGTATGTCAGCTAAGACATGTTTATCATGTGTCATGCACGATGGACAAGCATGCAGGTGTGTTATGCGACGCTGATCTGTCGCGACTTCTGGTGTTCGTAAGATGTACTGTGTTATGCTGGCGCCAGAGGCACAGGAGTCTTGTGAAGTAGGCCCATGCATTAGAAGGTCTGTCTGTTGCTTAGTGGCCCTGTAGCCACTGACAAACAGCGTCGTAACCACTCATTAATCGAATAGTCTTAAATATTTTTCTAACACTTTCAAGAGTCAATGCCCTTACACTGAGCATTCATGAAATTAGTAGGCGGTTTAGCGTAAACCGTGGGTTTACTTAGTCGGGGTTTTGGCGACTAACTTGCGGTGGTATGCTCAGCGTCGTTTTTAAACCCGAACTAACGGGAAACATGCATTTTAATGAAGAAGGTGAATGAAGTTCACCATCTCTCAGAGCTAAAAATAGTGTTAAACCGGGGTTTAAACCCGGACTTAGTGGGTATATGCATATTAATGAAGCAGGTCGGCAAAGTTCACCACACATCAGGCCTAAAATGGTGTTGACGTGTGCACATGCACAAGTGTTTCTAGTTCGGCCGGACCGTTAAGAGTACCCGAAAATAAGAACAAATGGATTGATTAACGCCAATATATTAATGATATAAGCCATTGTGCATATAATAACTATTGTTAACAGTTAAAACCGTGACCTTTTAATTTTTCTGTTGCGTTATCGGCTCTCTGGCAAGTCAATTAACCACATTGTCTATGTGTTGAACACGTGAAAGCAACGTGAATGTTATTTAACAAGACATACAGGCGTGAGTACTGGGTTGGTGGGATGGTGCGAATGCCCAAAGCCCAATCCCACCCCAATTCCAGCATGAAAGATCGGGAAAGGCATTAGTATAGATTTTCCTCCTATCCCACACCCCTCCCAAGAAATATATAATCATGCCAGTCATATAATGATGTGTTAAATGAACAGAAATAATTGAAATTCTTATGAAATGAGCTCCCGTGAAAACCGTGGCTCCCTATTTAGTGGAGTTTTCGGTCGTAAGTACCCCTCTAAGTATTTCGTTCACCTTTGACCCCTAGATAAGACCTATTTTTCTGGACCACCTGCTCAAGTGTATACCTATACATGCGAAAAAGCCTGATATCTATAAAGCTACTTGTGGTAATCCTTTCCTAAACTTAATAGGCTAACCTGGATTAACATGTTTTATTACTCATCGAAAGTGTACTTATTTATCTACCTGGAACAATTTTCATATCAGATACATGAACATTTCTATCATTTCTA
Source organism: Sipunculus nudus (assembly GCA_026874595.1). Classification (NCBI taxonomy): domain Eukaryota; kingdom Metazoa; phylum Annelida; class Sipuncula; order Golfingiida; family Sipunculidae; genus Sipunculus; species Sipunculus nudus. Next base: position 43,922,269 of record CM049307.1, on the reverse strand, counting down.
TCCCAAAATTAAGGGTTCATGATAGAATGTTAAATTACCTGTAAATCATAATATATGTAACTCTTTGCAAGTTCAGTGTTGCAAAATCTCACCACTCCGTCATTTTTTAATATAAAATTTTGGCAGCGATATATATTTCATATTTTCTTTTTTATTGTTTTTCTGTCCATCAGATGTTACCATTATTGTGGAATACTGCCCATTAACAGCAATTATACCTCTTTAGATCATTGTGAAAGAGCTGCATTTCCATGTTTTAATCTATTATTGCTTCAAACAGCCAACGTTCCTTATGACCAGAATACCTCTTATCTTTAATTATTTCCATTTTTAAAACAAACAAAAAAAAATATGCAAAACCTTATATCTTGGAAATGACAGGTATTTTGTCAATTATTAAAAAAATTATTATAAAACTTATTTGATTTTTTTTTATAGCCTTTGAACTCCCGAAAACTTATGTTCCTCATCATGAAACCTAATAAGCAAGATGCGAGTGTTTGTATTTTTACCATCGGTATATCTTTGGTCATGATTTAGTTAATTAAACTTAGCTTATAATTACTATATATTCTAATAGCGACATTTTTACCGCCTGCGTGTTTGCTCTGAAGTTAGTCCACCTTTAAACCACCACCTCAGCAGGTCTAAGTTTTCGGGTCTCAATCAGCCTACTAAACCCGGACTAATTTCAGTCCAACCATCAGCATACGGATTAAAGTTAGTAAGCTGTCTAACCACGGACTATCGCTTAATATAATCCACATTAACATACGGCCCAGGCATACAACGCCATCTGGTGTTCACCGACTCACTCATTAAAGGTATGTCCACCAACAAATATTTCGGTATCAAACGTCTTTTCCATGACGCCTACGGTTAGTTTATGTTTGGTTCTGTTTTATCGATTTCATTACATAATAATGCAAATGGAGGAAGGAACTCGCAAGGTGTCTCTTGAATAAGAAGAGGGAATTACTGGAAAATTACTGTAACATCATAAATATTTTAAATTAAAAAAAATGTTGATGAATGATGATAAAGTCTATACTGACTGTTTTCTTTATATAATAATAATAATAATAATAATAATAATAAGAAGAAGAAGAAGAAGAAGAAGAAGAAGAAGAATTATTCATATTATTATTATTATTATTATTATTATTATTATTATTATTATTATTATAATTATTATTATTATTATTATTATTATTATTGGATATAGCTGCATAAACGGATTTGTGTATATGTATATGCCCGATTGCCCATATATGTGCTTAACTTAGTCATCTCACTTACAGCAATATCTCGCGCCAAGAAGGCTTAATATATTATAACTCAATCCTCGCACAAACTATCATTGGAGCTGTACGTTTCTGTTTCCGATGCCACGCCGGTGCTACAAAGTATTTACATGTAGTGACACCTATTGGGCAATTACAACGCTATATCTGAACGAAATAGATTAACAAAATAAAACCGATAAACCTTGAATATACATTTGTATAGTCAGGTATAGAAAAGCCAGCACACTCTTAGTTTAAGAGTTAATAAAAGTATACCCTCATTTACGTTTCCTGATAAATATTTTTTTTTAACTGCAAAATTCTTACATATACCAGCATCTATATACTCTTCAATAACTTCTTTATGACCAGTCAACCTTTACTTAAGTAATAGTTAAGTTTCATTTTAACGGAAATAAAGGGGATTTAACTGAATACAAAGTTTTTGAATGATGATGAATATTGCCAGAAAGGATTTGTTCAAAATGAGAAAAGTAAAATTAATACTGGTATATCAAAAGTGCGGTTATGGAAGGAATTTTAGCAGCTACTTAAAAGCATATCTTTGAATTATGGAGGAGAAAGAAGCAGACGTTCTAAATCAAAATCATAATTGTTGGAGAAGAGAAATGTTATAAAATATGTGAAGAAAAGGTTATTGGTGCCCCAATTAGGTCCCTGATTAAATGGTATGATGAAGGGGAGAAAAACTCGAAATAATTTTTAAGTTTAGAATCAGAGAGACAATCATCAAATGACATTAGAATCTGTAGTAATTATGGGAACGCTCTTGAAACTGGTGATGAAGATTTTAAAAGTATTGTTTTTTTTTAAAGGAAATTTGACAACTATATGCCAGAAGAATTGTGAAGCCACAACCTAAATGCAAAGCCAGTGAAGCGCCACCTATCGCAAGATGAGCAGATTATTTGCGAAGCAGTTATTTCGATGGAGGAATGTGAAACGGTTGTAAAAATAGAGGGGAAACTTTAGTGTTTTTTTTTTTATTACAATTATGCATGAAGAAAGCCGTGTTACCATTATTTGAAAGGGTTTTAAAAAGTTATTATAGACTTATACACAAGATTAACAGATAGCAATGAACAGCATTTGTCTTAGCAAGCAGACTCCAGAAAGTGCTGACAAGTATAATTGGTTAAACACAGACCGTTTACATAAAAGGCAGATATACCGGGTCCAATATCGATATGTGATGGATGTCACTGAAGGCTGTAGTAAATATGAAACATCGAGTTTAATAACTTGCCTGGATCTTCCAAGACTTTTGTTCGAAGGCTTTTTACGGCCTAAATATTCATGCAGTTAAAAGCTTTAAACATTTGTCAGCAATGCCAATTCTGCTATGAAAACCTTGACATAGATTGTCCAATCTATAGATATATTATATATACTCACCGACGAATATCAGAATTTGTAAATAAAACAATTAATTATTATTGATAATATTTTTGTACCTTTCCCAATATCACAATCGATGAGGTTTATGTGTATGCCTTATATATATATATATATATATATATATATATATATATATATATATATATATATATATATATAATATGTTTATAACCAACACCGTGTTGACTCATTTCTTAATGACTTATCTCCCATTTTTAACCGAAACGTTTTAGAAACTGGGGCCGGCAGAGTACATTGCAAGCTTTTCTTTTGAAGGATTGTGGGATTTGGTAGAGGGTGTTCGGTCAAAGATGGACCGCTGGATACCGTCACCCCTATGACTGGAAGCGGAAACACGCTAAGCTAATAAACTAATGGAGCGTATAACAGATTTAATGGCCCATCTGCTGAATGGGAATTTATTCAGTTTTACGTGCGAGACGGGTCACACCTGTAAAGAGTGACCGGTTTTTGTGGTTACGTAACAAGTGGATAGATCACTCATTAACGATCGTTTATGAAGCGCGCGCAGCCGATTATGTAAACAACCGGCCGAGTCGATGGGGTCGGTGTTGTAAGTCGGACTTGTAAGTTGTGACGTCACGTGAAGTGACTTTGATCTTTTTCTCCATCATTATGAGCTCTTTGCATGTAACACATCGTGGCCTTAGGAACTATGTTTACAAATTATCACGCTTCATTTTTCTACCCTAGGCATATTAATGACGGGCGGTGCCCTGGCTTTTGTTGAATCGCGTCATCTTGAGCGGGCGGTTCGACTTTAATGTTCGGACAAAACGCCTTCGGGGGCCACCTGTCGGCCACAAAAGCTTTCACTTAAGTGCTCGTCCGCATAATTATATCCGCTTAAAGAATGTAGCGAGAGTATTAGTTTATTCATCCATACAATTTTGTTCCTTATTTAAGCCCTAATATAGCGACAGTGCATGTGTGCATTGAGATACCAAGAGTGCACACGAAAGTGAAAGTATAGAATCACTGGGGTATATATTCAATATATCGGTATTTGGGGAACCTGAACCAATTGTTGGTTATGATACAGTTTTTTCAGTTTTATTTTGGTGTTGCTCACCATTCATAATATACTTTATTTATATTATTGATAACGGATGAATACCTTGCGGTTCATTTAACCACTAATAAAATTATCCAAGTCCACTTGTGTCATTATGGGTGCGTTTTGTTTTGCTCCGCTATATAGTCACTAATTGTAAAGGCATACATGTACATAGGTAAACACACATACCGGTACTATAGTATATATATATATACAGAGAAAGAGAGACAAAGAAAGCGAGAAAACCGTTATCTGAATTGCACGTTCTAAGTTTCTTCATTGTTCTGAGTATTTTTAATGATATATATAAATATACATATATGTTTGTGTGTGTGTTTTCCAAATATAGTCAAGTAGGCATTGCCTGCATGCTACTAAGACAGAGCAATCTTATCAATTTCATTTTTTTTTTCAATCCCCACGGCTCTTTAGACATGTACGCAAAGTATAGGGCGCCTAAGTTCTATGCATGGTCAAATGCTTACACCTTTCACTGACCTAGTTTAGTTAGATAAAAATGATTTCTTACAGTGAGGCTGCGTAAACGAATGTTTTCGACTGTCTGCCTATAGACGAACGATAGCCATGCACAGAAGGCTGCATATAGAAGAATCTTTCCAAAAGGGAGACTGCCTGAACGAGTGCTTCCTACAGGGAGGCGGCCTGGACGAATGTTTTCTATACAAAGAGTGCCTTGGTGAATATTTCCAAAACAGAGACTGCCTACAGGCAAATGATTCCAACAGGGAGGTTAATCAAAGACTATTGACTAATCTTTTCCACAGAGAGGCTACCATGACGAATCTTTCCCATGCATGCATAGGGAATTAGGTTACCTAGACGAATCTTTCCTATACAGTGAGGCTGCCTACACGAATCTTTCCTGTACAGTGAGGCTGCCTCGACGAATCTTTCCTATACAGTGAGGCTGCCTAGACGAATCTTTCCTATACAGTGAGGCTGCCTAGACGAATCTTTCCTATACAGTGAGACTGCCTAGACGAATCTTTCCTATACAGTGAGGCTGCCTAGACGAACCTTTCCTATACAATGAGGCTGCCTAGACGAATCTTTTTTCTATTCAGTGAGGCTGGCTAGACGAATGTTTCCTGCTGTGAGACTGGTAGGCGAATCATCCCCACAGGGAGGCTGGAAAGACGAATGTTTCAGAATGGGAGACTACAAAAATGAACCTTGCTATAGAAAGCTGCCTAGACAAATCTACCCTGTACAGTGAGACTGATAGACGAATGTTTTCTATACAAGGGGACTGCAAAGACGACATTTTCTTACAGGGAGGCTGCCAAGACGAATGTTCCCTACAGTAAGGCTGCCTAGACGAATGTTCCCCGAGAAAGGCTACTTAGACGATTGTTCCCCACAATGAGGCTGCTTATAGACGAATCTTTCCTACAGTGAAACTGTCTGAACGAATGTTTCCCACAGGGAGGCTGCCTTGATGAAATTTTTCTTACAGGTATAGGCTGCCAAGGAGAATGTTCCGTAGCTGCAGTAAGGCTGTCCAGACGTATATTTCCAACATAGAGACTGCCAGACAATTAAAGTGTTCCCAGGACGAACTTTCGTTCCACGAACAAATGTCCCTCCGATAAGTGTTCACTGGATGAATGCCCCGAGACCAGTTTTTCCCGGACGAATACTCCTTGGGCAACTGTTCCTTGGACGACAGTTCTTCAGGATTGGTGTTCTCTGGACAAATCACCTCCTCCCACATCCAAACTGGAGGAAATCTAGCTCCTAAGACGGGTGTTCCCGGACGAATGCTTTCAGACTGGTGTTCCCAGGATAATGTCCCTATGACGAGTGTTCTCGGGACACGAATGTTTCGAAGGCGGACGATTCTTTCTATATACACCAGCACATGTATATATACTCACGTTTTAAGGGTGATTTTCTTGCACAAAAACTTTATTATTTGGGAGACAGTGCACTCACTGTTTGTCTTCCTCAGAATAATAATTACCTATAGTTCAACACAGGTATTGCAGTGTGCCAGCTATTTCATTCGCGTATAATATGAGAGACGGACTATCTGTTTCTGTATGCGGAAAATAAACTGGAACATTTCAGGATTATTGTAGAGAAGTTTATCAATCACAAGTTTATAATATTCATTTACCATTTTCAAGCATTTTCAATTTCAAGTGCTATACATATATCACTATGCGTTTCTCAATTTAGAGAAGAAAACTAACGATATTTACTGCATGTTTTAATTTTTCTGATAAAGGGGATCGGTCTTGCTTAAACGCAATAAAGCTATTTCATATTCGTCTGCATTGTATACAAAACCTATATGCCAACATATATACAAAGAGAGTGCATCCATCTGAAAGTTGTTAGCAGATTTATTAAAACTGTTAATTAGTTTCATTGCCTGTAAATCAGTCACTACTCCGATTGCACTTTGATACGACATGCTTGGACATACCCCCGCAGATAATTAAACACACGCGGATACTTTAGAAGTCATCGTGTAAATGACCGCCTAAAGTCCAGGTGAGTCAAAAGCATACATATATACTTAATTGTGTCAATTGCGGCGGAGAAACCGACGCACGCTGGTAATTAAACAGATTACCTGGGCACAAAAGACCAAATTACTCTATAGAGAAGCAACGTGCCGACGGACAAGAAGGGCGGGATTTCTGCATGAAGACTCGTTTATTTGCCATGATGACTTCCCGTGACTTGTTCATAAGATCCGGCTATTAATTCCACGACTCACTGAACACTCCCGCACGTGGCTATATTTGCCCCTTAAGATATAAGTCAACAAACCAGCGACCTTCTCTGACTCGGTAGAGATAAAGTAAAGCGCGTTCTGTGTACGTGCATGTCGGGTGTATGCCGCCGCACGATATATCTGTTTGCTGACCGCGTAAACATCGGGCCGCCTTTTGTTCGGCGACGTTATACGGCCGATTTAACTAGATTATCTGTATTTTGTCCACGCGCTACATGTGGACACCATTGTGTCCGTTTAGATTGAATCTCTCTCAACGCCACCTCCCTTGTATAAGTTAACGTTACTCCGTGAATACACCCCTCACTGTATATTTGATGAAAGTAAACCCTGAATGACCAAGCCTTTATACATCATTTACTTGCCTGACGCCCGATACTACAATACCGATTATATACCAGTACATGTATGCGATTTAAATAAGATAACAGGTTTATATACACATATGTAAGTATTCAAGATTGTATCCCTTCCATGTCTTACTTGGTACTCTACATTAATTCTTATATTTTCGATTCGTAAATTCACTATCGCACACTAACGTAAATAATATTAACAGCGTAAATAATATTGTGGTATATGCAGGAGTGAGCGTTCAACTAACTACTAATTAAATTAACGTAATCAGTATGTAAGAAATTTAGTCTCACAAATAATTTTAAAAAATACCAAGGACCATTTGGATTCATGAGCACATGTACAAATAATGATGAAAAAAGGGATATTTTGCAAAGTTTTATATAATTAATTGTATTTGGAAAAAAAATATATGCTTTTTAAGTTACAGTTGGTTAATTCATTTGTTATCCAAGCAAGAATATATATATATATATATATATATATATATATATACATATATACATATATATATATATATATATATATATATATTACATGAGTGCGTGTGTGTTTGTACGTTATAATATATACCGTAGATAACGGAGAAGCGTGCCGAAAATAGCGGTACCTTGAGGCGAGTATACGGATGAGTGGTAAGATAGATGTATAGTGTTATACAGAGACTAAGTAGGGGAGTAGAAATAAAATGACAGGGGTCAGATCACGGCAGTCTGTGATTAGATCAGTGACATCACAGCGGGTCAGTGACACTGATTGGTCAGATAGACACTCCTGTCCGCCGGTCATTCAGCCACACTGACCCTACAAATAACCAGGTAATGGTCATTTGGTCACCGCAGGGAGACCGATACTATCTCCTGTAATTGAATTAACCTCACAAATTATATGTTGCTGAGGTAAGTAACATTATAGACTCAATGTCCCGTGTACGTGTGACCACCTGTCATACTACAGGTACGGCACGCACACCGAAAGTCAAGTATCTGTCTGTCTGTCTGTCTGTCTCTTTCTTTCTCTTCCTCTCCTCTCTCTCTCTCTCTCTCTTTCTCTCTCAGACACACACACACACACACAAATATGCACACATATGCATGCACATACGAATATAAAATTTCATGCACATTATATCCATATATATTCAAAATTAGAATGATTACTTCTTTATAGATTTCCGATTTCAATGCGAAATATTTAAAATAAATGACATTCCTGAAAATAAACGTTATATATTCAGAACGTAGATCGAAGCTATACCGATAGAGTGGTTTTCTGCAAGTAATCCTGATGGGCATTTTTGCGAACCAAACCCTTGGATAAAGCACTTCACGATATCACGCGATATCACGACAACGGTACGGTAAATTATGGCAAAAGCAGCCCTTAGATACCGTAATTATCGTGGAAATCAGTAACCGTCCAAAACCAAAGCTTGCATGTGTATCAGTATTGCATGGTGAGTTGCAAACATTAATAATATTTTACTTACTATCATCGTTTATTAACTTACTTCGTATATTGTTTTCCTTTGATGACCTCATTTTACACCGGCCTCGGTGTGTACAATAATATATATATATATATATATATATATATATATATATATATATATATATATTTACACTTAATACGTACACACATCAGTACACCGGTCATACCGGATGACCTCGAATTGCATGCAATTCTATAACATATTTGTTCATCATTGTAAGAACAATATATCAAAGAAAATAAACCCTACTTAATACGTACACACATCAGTACACCGGTCATACCGGATGACCTCGAATTGCATGCAATTCTATAACATATTTGTTCATCATTGTAAGAACAATATATCAAAGAAAATAAACCATATGTAACATAATTTGAATCATTACAAAATGTTTCCCTACACGACATACCTTGCAAGATGCATAAAATATGTGTTTATTACGGCTGCATGCATTAAGCATTGCAGGAAAGCTTGCAGCTCTGCAATGGGGAAAATCAAATTTATTATGTAAGACTTCTGGTATATATCATGTCCACCTTACGTGAACAGCGGACAACTGACCATAAGGCACTTATCATCAGTTCGGTATATTTTGAACCGCCGGTGTGCGCCATTGCCCCCACACGTGCAAGTCGTGCGCGCTTTTGTAGCGACTGTCAGCATAAATTTCCACGCGACGTGGCGTAATCACCGTGGATAGCCGCGCCCGCTGAGCCCAAACGACGCTCGCGTGGGCACCCCTACCTCGCAGAACCAACATTCAATTTCAGGCTTTCCATTATTAGTATATTTATTTCTCCCTGCACCGGGCACCAGTCGTTAATTAGATTAATGCTTATTATGCCATGTGTGAATTTACGACATCGACTGACCAAATGTTTAGCGGAAACAGAGCCACTTGGAGGCAGCCCCCCGTCGATGCCTATAGATGAAAACCAAAGATCCTCGTCAATAGGAATGGAGCGGTGTTCTTTAATAAATAAACCGTGCGCGAAAAGCATAAACCACCATCCTGTGTTGTAGACAACAATACAGCATGGCTACATAATGATACATCATCTGCGTACACCCGCCTGGCCGGCATCCGGCCTCAACGGGGATATACAAGTTTCAGTTATAAAGGATAGAGATAGTACCAATAATTTTAACACCCTCCTTCTAACAGGTGCGAAGCGTTTTATTATACATAGAAATTTACATAAGCAATTTTTATCTGGTTATATTTCGCGCACTAAAACGGGCACACGTAAATGCGCACCCATGCATATCCAGAACTCCAGTTAGTATAATGATGCTAATATATATATATATATATATATATATATATATATATATATATACATTGCTTTTAATTGTTTTACATAAGACAACATATGTGGACAATATATAAAACATATAAAATCACATGTATGCACGCATGCAAGTACACGTTCGAAGACTTCTATATATACATTAAAGCTGTATATGCATGGGTGTTGCTATATGTTCATACGGAAGTTCAATGTAAGAAAAGCAACATGTTTATATGGACAAGGAAACAGTTAAATATTAAACATATTTATTTTTTTCAGAATTAATTACTTCTTTTTATGTTTGTCGCTCATATTAAAGTCCTTTGGCCAATCATCAACTTTAATTGCAGAATGTGTGATAAAATTCACATTTGAGAAAATAATGGCCATAATACAGTGGGAACACACGCGGTCGTACAGATATAATGCATATCAATTGGCTTTCATGCTGATAAATACCTGGAATGTTATTCCATGCATGTGTTAATTATAATTTATTAAAGACAATATAGCATACAATCATGCATTAACAAATGGTAATTTGCCCGAGGCCTCTGAATTAATGATTTATCTACAACATTTACTTTGACTTTAAAACATATATGTTACTTATATATTTCTCTGGATTGTTTTTTATATAAAAATTCTATATATATTTATATAACTCCGCTTTGCTGTACTTTTACTTCATGCATGCATATATATATATATATATATATATATATATATATATATATATATAAATAAAAGTAAAACACTGTGATATACACATGCTGACTTTATATAGAGAAGAATACATTATTATTATACTTCTTAATTATTCCTTTATTAACTTTCTGTATGGTTTATATGCAAAAGCGAATATGTTTGTTTCTGATAAATGAGTGCATGCACTTGTTTAATCAATCCCGAGAATTCATCCATGCATGCAGAAATAATAACTTACTTTGAAGATTTCAGAAGTCGAGATTCGTATAAGATACGATTCACTCCGATTCAGTGTTATCGCGATTGCACAGAAATCGATGTAATGTGATTGAAATCACAAATGTAAAATAAATTAATTGTTGAAACATGACACAGAAATCATGACTCTAAATATATACAATTTCGTTCTGAATTCAGCAATTCGGTAATAACGATTTCATTAAAAAAATCAGTTTAATACATCCGATCTGATATTTTGTATCACGTGCTTGTTTATATAAAAGTGGAAATATCCTGATTTAGCCATTATGTTTACATAAAAAGCACGATTCTTTAAAAACCGATTGTATAATAACGATTCTGTAAAAAATTATAACCATGCAATTATAATGCAGTTCAGTTATCATGTTTATATATATATATATATATATATATATTTATATATTGTCACATGTATATAAAGTGCTTATGACTTGATTCAATACATATGTAATGAGAGCTACATAAATAACACACTTATTATTATTTATTTCAAATGCCATTAAAATTGATGATTATCATGTTTCTGTTAAAATCGAGGTAATGTGATTTATAAATCCCAATCCATAAAAATCAAAGCAGTTTGATTCAGAACTCTATTAAAATATGTTTGTGGCATCCGATTGTTAATTCAATAAAGAACAGCTGAATATTTTGTGTCCATATATTTGATATATACTTTTTGCAAGAATGTGTTGCTTTACATTTAATATATATATATATATATATATATATATATATATATATATATATATATATATATATATATATATAAAGTGATATAGCCGTGTTAGTCTATATAGTTGAAGTCTATATAGTTTAAGATAAACAGTGACACCTTATATAGATAGACTAACTATAGTTTATTAGCACACGAGCTTTCCACCTGACGAAGAAGTCTGTGTACTTCGAAAGCTCGTGTGTTAATAAACTAGTTAGTCTATCTAAAAGGCGTCACTGTTTATCTTAACCTTCTCTCTCTCTCTCTCTCTCTATATATATATATATATATATATATATATATAAATATATATATATATATATATATATATAATCATACAAATATAGAGGAATCAAGTTTTGTCAGACATTTTTATTATATACTATACTATATAATATACATATAGTTTCGTGCAACATGTTGTGCTCATCAGGTATATAAGGCTGTCTTCTCTATATTTGTGTAATAATAAAGCTCTGGTGTTATAAGATATCATAGAGCACTCTATATATACTAGTTGTTTATTGCAGGAAACCTGTAGATTATATATATATATATATATATATATATATATATATATATATTATAGCTTTATTTTGAAATAACAACTATATACATATGCATTGGTACATATGCATAATGCAGCTATGCATGTAGTATACATGCATATATATACAAGAATTCTATTCCTATGATATGTTGATCAGGCACTGTTTAAGACAATAAGTATTTCCTTTCTTTTCAACCTTGGCTATTTAAGTTTGATAGTATACTGCTTTCTGTAAAAATACTTAGACTATATATATATATATATATATATATATGTGTATGTATAAAGAATGTCCCTTTGCTTATCGAATCGTGAAGCGAAAGGTAAATCATGAATCAAGAATCAAATGGAATATATATAGCTAGTGACTTCGTTATCGCGTTATAGTTTTTACCAACATGAGATGAACTAATTAATGGGTATTTAATTAAAGGGTATATACAAAGAGCATGCAAGTATACATATGATCTTAGTATATTCGGCATGTATAAAAGAGATATCATATGTAGCCTTTGTGCAGACATATATAGTCAACTCCAAATAAAAAGTTCTTTGCACGCCCGCCTAACAAAAGCAGACCGCCCCGGCGCGTGGCGTTTGTACGCGCGTTTATTCGTACAAAAAACGCCGCTGATTTTCGTGAGCGGACCGCACGTGAGATTTCGATTGTCATGAGGACTAGCTTAATTTGGGCATATGTATACTCCCGTCCACAATAGGTCAGCTATAATAAAAGAAGGCACGCCTCGTAAATATAACGACACACGCTACTTATACCAAGCAGTCATATTATTGTATTTTATGTTCATTGGATTAATCTACAAGGCTGGCGAGTATAGCTTTGATTATAAACAAATAAAACATGGCTAGACTTAATTATTATGTAATAAAACGAGCCTTATAACCCATGGGCGATCATGAACCAACTCCATATTAAAGAAAGTCTCTATACACAATCACAGCTGCAAAACTCATAAATAAATATAGTAAAATGAAATGTTACAAACCACACAATAAAAATTAGTTTTAGTATGTTAAGATTATAGGGAAATAATCTGAATACGATGATCGTCCATAATGCTTTTCCAGAGGTAAAAAGCAATTGTATATATACTCTCTCTGTGTCTCTCTGCCTTTCTCTCTGTCTTACTCCCTGCATGTCTCTCTCTCTCTCTCTCTCTCTCTCTCTCTCTCTCTCTCTCTCTCTCTCTCTCTCTCTGTGTCGGTCTGTCTGTCTTTCTCTCTTTATATAGATATATACTAGTATATATATATATATATATATATATATATATATATATATATATATATACTGTGGTTGCCCTTTTGTTGGCGAGGGTTTTAATTTCGCGATATTGGCGAATGTGAAATAATCGCGAATATGAGACCCCCGGGAATAAGATGCCCCTTTGACTAAGATGACCTCTGAAAACAACCTTAACAGCAACCTTATCTCTGCCGGTTTTCGAAACTGGCCCATGCATTAGCCGTACTCACACGCTGTGATACATATCGACTGTGATACAAGTCATAATTTAATGAATGAAACAGTGATTAGTAAGGTTTTGTAGGATTTTTTTTTCGCAATTTTACATCAATACAGAATCTGCTGTACTTAGATTTTACAGGTGCTGGTGCCATCGCGAAAATGAAACCCCCGTGGAACGTTCAAAATTAAGGAATAACGAAATTTCAGCCTCGCGAATATAAAGCCAACCACAGTATATAATTTTCTCGAGTTGTATATAATTTAATAAAGTCCTGCATGCTATAACATATAGAGTACTTAACAGTTTAAAATATTTTTTATACAATAAAAATAATACTTGTGTTTAAATTTAATGTATCACAGAAGTATTCCAAACTGTATAATTGAATGATGTACTTTTTGATCAAATTAATGTTATTATATTATTAATATATATAATATATATGCAAATAACTTAAAATATACAGATATTGGCACCCAATTTCTGCAGTTCCCCTTTAAAATATATGGTATATCCATATATTTCAAGTTGCTATGAATAATGTATGTTTGTAAATAGAAATAATTTACATTTCCTGACACCTTGGTGGGAAAATCAAAATTTATTCAAGCAATAAAACTTTCAGCAGTCGCGGACACCTGCCACTGACCATGTACAAAACCCAAACTTCCTGTCATATATATGTACAGGAAAGTCTAGCTAATCCCTTAACATGCCTGGAATTCATGGAGACTCAGGATAAATTAGGGCTGTCCAGGTAATATTTAGTTCAGGTAATTTATGGGGTTTACACTAGGATGCTTGGAGCGTGAAAAGTAAATCTCTTTCGGGAGTTAAACGGAAAGTATTATTCATTTCGGGTCATTTCCCCGCCGATGGTGTGACCATTGTAAACTAATAGGTGTCACGGGGCCGGCCCTGACTACCGCAACAAATAAACCGTTTCCGATGTCAGGATATTGTCTTTGTGCTCTTGCGCAACCGAGCGGCGCAGCTCGGCGCGCGTGTCACATTCCACTTCCGACATGCCGGAAAGTGGAGCAGTGGTAGAACGACAATGTCTGCGAGACTTGACAATAATTGAGAGACACACACTTCAATAGGCCAGATGTGCCAGTGATTTCTGGTGATGACTGGAACATGAAGGCTCTTAATGGGATGTGTATATTGTTGTTCGAGTGAATGTATATGTATGCCATGATCTTAAATGTTGGAAGCCTTCTGCAGACGGCGAAGCACGCGACATTGTCCTGACGACAAAACGACCGGCGGGATCTCAAGTTTTCGCATCTGGGAAATGTCTTTCGGCTAATAGAAATTTGGCATAATGCCATGAATAGTTGTTTGAAAGTGTAGTATCGTATGCTGAAGCTTGTTTCCTGTCTAAAAATGGAAAGCACTGAACGCGCGTCTTCGATTTTTTGCCGTTATATTTGATCAATATTTTACTTTAGATTGAAGATAAATTGCATATTCTTTCATTATTTCTAAAGCATCGGTTTTGAAATAAATCCCCTGACCTTAATCCAGAAAATCTGATGCGTCTATTGCCCTGTGAAGCAAACAAACAAAGAATGTGTGTGTGTGTATGAATTTGTAGCGACCACATCAGCTGATACGGTCAGACTTTAATGCGTATGTACAGGTATATCGTTCCATCTCTGTGTGTCTGTCTGTTTGTCTGTCTGTCTGTCTCTTTGTTGCATACATATACACATATACATTTATACATTGTTTATATTTACATATAAAAAATTAAAACAAACATAATTATGTTGAAATCAGTGAATTAGTAGCCAAAGCATGGGAGATTAGAAAGAACTTTTGTGCTACCTTCATCGACTAGAGTAATGAGGGTCATATAAACTCCTGCGAGGTTGGGTACTATAAGCAGACATTTACTGTATTCCTTCTTGTATTTTTATACATGACACTACAATAAATAAACTCATTCATATATCATTTGGATATATTTGTCTCTTATCATACACGTCGTTGCTTGGTAGAGTGTATTATTAAACACAAAACCCGGGCAAAATATTTCTCAGCCGCGTTTGCATGGGCGGGAGGGGTCGAGAGCTCGTGACCCGGTCCCCACCCTCCCAAAGGGCCCCACCTGGACTTCCACCGCCCCCATAATGGCCCTTCACCGCCAATCCAAAATGGCTCATTAATATTCATGTACCCTCTTCTAACTACAATGCAGATTCTGTTTCTAATTCCGCTGCCAAAAGCGGATTTATGTCCTGCCGCTGCCCAGGCGCTGACGGGTCCTATCCTCGAGGATTACAGTCATGAATCAATTAGAATTATTTAAAACACATACTGGTTGGTACCGGGGGCTGCGCGGTCGGTCCTCCGCGGCCGGTTCGGTAAACATCGTGAGCCCGCGTTACGTTCCGATTATACTCGTCGGGTCTCGGCCGGCAGGCAAGAGTCAACAGTGCGCAGGTGCCGGGACATGCGCGGTGATATGTGAGCTCCCTACTTGATCTCCAAGCTTGCCCTTATCGGGTTGTCAACAAGTGCTCAGGATCACGTTATATTGCATTTAAATAGCCTGTCGACAAAGTGATTAATGCGATAATACATGCAAAGCTGACCTCAAAGAAATATCGACATCCGACAATCTTGCCAGCTGTCCGGACGAAACTGTATAGTTTACTAATCTTTTGGCAAGAGGTCTATACAAGGTTTTATGTTACTATATATGTTAAGGTTGCACCCTAATCACTCTCGGACTATTATCATAAATAAATTTTCTTTACAATTCCCACCAGTACAATCTTTAATCCCGGTATATATTTGATAACTGGCTGGTTATTCGTTATACTAAGTGCTTTATCTATAAACTGTGTTATGTGCATTCCCTTCTGTCTGTCATCAACGTTAATATGAGAACATCTCAGTGGAACTTGTCACAATCACACACAATACACTGAAAACACAAGTTAGTCATCAAGCCATGGGGTCTCCTTGCAATAAATCATAGGCAACAAACAATTCTAACGTTAAATGGACAGGTAATACGTGCGGAACTGGAATGGCTCTCAGAAGAGTCCATACCTCCGCCAATTTAAGGCAAAGAATAATCCTACTGGATTTGGCCCATTATTTTACCCATGCAGATCCACATAAAACTTGGTAATGGTTATCTCTGTTCCATTTCCCACCACTACACTAAGTTTTATGGAGTCGGTTCAGTTGTTTTTGCGTGATCGTGCTTACAGATAATCAATTAAATACACTAACAGACAGAGAGGCGTGAGTGAAAACTAAATCTCATCGGCGGGGACTATAAAAAATATGTGACCATACAGTATGCTATATTCCTTTCCGTGCATGTATATTATATTTATATACTCTGTCAATAAGAACTGTCACACATTCTGTATTACTCCAGTTCTTGTTGTAATTAAAACGTATCAATATCTGTCACTGACATTCGATAAATGATCTAAAAAGGGGTGAAAAAACACAGTCTAAGAATAAAGTAAATATTATATATGATATATTTTTTTCAGTAGTCAAAATTGCACGTTTATATTTATACGGGTTTACATATTTATATAGTTATAATTCAATATGTGTTTATTTCAAACTCTGAAAACATATAATAAGATGTGTTTATGATTGGTGGTGTAATAAAAGACATACAGAACATATTTTATTAGCAGTCTGATTGATGAATCACCTATATGCTTTAGAGTTCCGTGGTATATATACCTATGTATAGTTAGGCCGCCCACTTGGCGAATTCAATATCGCTGACACAGCAGAAATAGATAAAACTCGGTGCTTGTTGCGCGAGCCAAATAAAAAGTCAAAGGGAACAGGTATTTTCTTCCAGTTAACTTCTCCTGGAGGACTATAAATGAGTGGTGCAGCGCCAATGCGTCTCAAAACAGCTATGTTTCTCTGTTGGGGGGTCCTAAGGGTGCCATCAATTTCCATAGTGTTCTTTTTTTCGCCTCTTCTGGGTCCGTCAAGTGCAGCCAAATAGATGATTTCTTCCACCGCAGTGTAGACCCCGGGCATGCCCCCCTCTTTCGGGTGGGTACCCCCGTCTTTACAAGCTATTCACAAAGGTGTGACCCGTGGAATGAAGTCATTACTCCTACGTCATTGCTCGCATTGTACGCAGGAAACATCAAAGTACGCGGCCAGCATCCCCGCCCGGCCCCCGAAAGTGACCCCTGACCTTCTAAGTACTTAATATTAAACGTATAGCTTGGTACCTCCCTCTCTCCTCTCTTATTAGGGTCTTTAAACTTTAATCAGATTTCGCTCCATTATCAACCATAGGTCACACGTCTTTAAGCCAAGCGTTTTATCATCCCGCGTCCATTAACTTTTTCGTTCACTGACGCGACACTTTTTAAATTACTTGCTTTAATATAGGAGTTACTTTAATTTAAATACAGCTGCATTCATTTACACATGTACCTGTATTCACTCATACACACGATTAATAACGTTCCTTATGATGGGCATGTGCATGTTTTCTTAAATTAATATCACAACGAGGACACATAAAAAAATGTTAGCTTTAGTTCTGCATGCGTTTGCACTAAAACTTCAACATGAGTATCTAAGGTTCAATATAAACAAACATACAGTACAGGAATCAATTAATTTAATTAAGAATTCATAATATGAGACCTGTCCCTGATCGTATTCGTCACTGGTAATATTTATATATTTTGACACCGAAATATATAAACATCTAATAAACATACCTCGTTATGTTGTAATATATGAATAAAATGCAATGGAAAACATTTATTTTAGGTTCTGTGTACATGCATGCATACGCACGACATTATCATATGCAATCTGTGTATATATAAAATTAATACATGCAAATATAATCATTTTTAAAAACGTAACTGAGACTTCCTTGCTCAAAATAATATTTATTACAGACACATTTGTTTATTAAGTAGATATTCTATATAGGGCTAACATATATTATATTGGTGAAAAAATAAATAATTAAAACATGTTCTTCATTTAATATACCTTCAAACTGTAATATAGCAGAAAATCTGAAATTAAGGTTATTCGGTACAAAACTCAGTCACATTAACTGGCCCAATTATGGATGGACTTAGGTGTGGGGGTCCATAGTTGTGTATATGCGCGTTTGGTCGCCTCGGCGCTAAAACTCGTGGGTGGCCAATTGCTTTAGCCACGCGCCTGGCGCGTGCGCGCATGCTCAGACCACTGTCGAGAACCATGTAAGCCAACAAGCCTTATGTATGCGGTGCATTGCGCTTTTCTTTGTTGTAAGTGTAGTCACGAATAGACTAAACTCAATCTTTAGATCTATCTTCATGTAAAACAACAATCCATTACGGTGTTGTCCCCTTCACGCACGTGTTATAGAACAGCCCATCTACAGCCACAGTGTTTGTTTGATAGGAACCTGTCTTATTAAGCGCCGTGCAGTCTTTTACAGACATTTTATGCTGGCATAAGTTGTCCCTTTGCTTGACGCGGTGTGTGCACGTCTTACCACAACTACTTTCACTGTCATGCACGTTGAGACAATGTTTTTGAAAGAACACTTTTCCTGATCAAATAAAGGCGTGAAATCAACTCTATATCATGATACAGACAGAGTGATATATATATATATAAATATATATATATATATATATATAAATATATATATATATATATATATATATATATATATATATTTTAAGTCAGTGGCTGAATGTCTTTTACTTATATATATATATATATATATATATATATATCTGTAATAAAGCATGCAAGTCATGTATATATATATATATATATATATATATATATATATATATATATATATTGGTATATGTATCTTGTGTGTTTATTGTATGTTTGTGAGATTTTAACCTATATTTATATTCAATATCAGACTGAAATTAATGAATATTTCATAAAGTTTTATTATTAATAACAACATATGTTTAGATAAAAAAGGAGCTTCCGGAATTAAAATTGCTTACTTTTACTATATATTAAAAACTCTTTTTACTGCCTCTCATAATTTCAGTTTTGATCTCTAATAAATTTGAGATTTTTATAAGATAAAAACCCAGACCTGCATTTTTCAATACAATATTATACATGAGCAGTGCAAAAACGGTTGTTTTGCATTGAATAATTCGTATTTTGTATATCTTAACTGAATGCAGCTGATACGTTAAGTCGTCCTGCTTTCATATGATCAATATGTCGCCCGCAGGGACAGTTGTCCATATACATGCATGGTATATTATGAATGCACTCTATATACAACAATAGAAAAGCTCATGCATGGGGCACTAATCACAATTTCTTACATTATCACGGTCTTACTGTTTTCTGCGAATTAATTCGTTAAGAGAACTATCGAATAAATACTCTCCTCAATACATGTATATCCTTTTTAATTTTATTATCCCTTTATCATTATGAATTAAAACTTGACGGAATAATAAAAAAAATACAGATTTTAATTTAAAAAAATACAGTTGCGTATATGCATTGTTGAGATGATTAAACTTTGATTTTGTACATGTAATAAGGGATTTACTTTTTATTTCTTATATTGATTGTTAAATATAAGTCGCCTTATTATATGTTAGTCGTTTTATTATGTAAATATCCTATATAGGTGGGTATTTGAATACCAAAAGAATATATTACCTTTCCATCCAAATGTTTATTAATATTCTGGTTTTACAGTAATATGTTCACACAGAAGAATATTAAATTCGCATATATTTATGTATTAAATATTTTTGAAAGGAATAAACGGTACACAACAAATATCAAATGTAAGACCATGCGACTATGAGAAGTTAATCTTTTATTTCAACATGTCAAATTGATTCTACAAGCAGCAGGTTATTTTATATAAAGACTACAAATTTGTTTAGTCATAACCAGCAGTACAGAGCTTATAAGACGGAAGGGGGTGACATGTTACTGAGTATAGCAACGTGGTGAGAAATGCAGCAAGTCACGCCGCTAGCCCGGAGACATATCTATTGTTCAGGGCAAAATACCTGAGATTTCTTCAACATTTAAATATACCTAAGACATGACATGGCACGGAATCTTACAGGGAGGGGTCAGTTATTAGATGAAACTCTATGCCCCCGGGATTTCACTTCCACACGGAGCGGTGTTGGCATTTTGCACGGGGTTGGAATTCACTGTCTTCGCCCGCCAATCTTTCCGCCGGCCCCCCGGCCCGGAGAAGCCAGCTTGGGGCTATTTACACCGTGAATTTATTGGGTCAATTCACACACAGAAGAGGCCGAATTTGCTGGCGAGTTCGGCTTCAGCGAGCCATTGCTTTTCTTCTCGACAATTGTGCTGATGTGTCTAACTCGTGGTCTCAGAGGAACTTAATGTGTGGGACGATTTGTGTCAGGGCAGACCGTGTAATCACCGTGGCACTCTCGTCTTCACGCCGAGTTTTATGTTTGTCAATGAGTATGTCGCTCCAGGCCAAGGACTTCTTGCTATACAACTAACTCTAGTTTCCTAATCGTACAAACGCATACACACATTTCGGCCGTGCAAATATGGAAAGTCATATTAGTTACAATGGTAATAAATACATGTGAGCAAACGGACCATTCCATTAGTTGGTACCATGTACATATAGGGAAAATCTACGCATTGATGCTAAAAGATTCCATCCCTTAGTATTAGGGAATATCCATGCATGAAGGAACATGTTCATCAAATGTGTACCAATTAAAGAAAAACGAAACTGGTCACAAAACAGAAGCGAAAATTTAGCTGTAAACATTGATCTGGTAACGTGGTCGCTCTGTCCTTATCATTATGTGCCGATTGAAATTTTATACCGCATATATAGGTAGTAGGTATACATGTAGATTCATTTTCAAGAATACAGGAAAACCATGCTTGTCCTCACTTCGTTACCTATATAAATAAGGTAACAGAGTTGAAAAATCAATATTGAACAATCCCTTTACAGAATAATACTTCCCGTGTCAGCGTAGATTTTTTTATTATATAAATAGCACAGCACCATTGAATGTCGCAAAGTGTGACAACATTATAATATGACCTGGGGGCGGCTGTGTGCCCGTGACACCTACATATATATGCATGTAATAATGTTTATATTTAGCTTTAGTCAGATGCTGAATACTTCTAGCAGCTGGCAGTCGCTGACCCCAGGCCCAACACACGTCCAGGTATCAGAGATCGTAATTCCATGAAAGGTAAACTTCGTCACCTGTCGCGCGGGGAGCATATCAAAAGCTTACAGATTTTCTAACCCTTCAAGAGCTATATCTAAGCCTCTTGCTACCCTTGAGCAGATTTGCAAGCATCCGCATTGAAGCAGATTCTCGAGGAAGGAATTCTATTTGTTTGCCCGAGAACGCGTTGATTGTCCTAAAGCATTCGACAGTGTTTAAACAGTAAGGCGCTCGCTTCTGGTCATATTATTCTGCCAACTTGAAGTAGACTCGGAGGGCTCGCTCAAGGGTGAAGCAAATCACTAAGGTGTGAAACCGTTTCTGTGGCTAATCTCGGCCTGTCCTCTTTTAACGGGTCTTCTGATGGGGACCTAACAAAGCGCATAAGCCGGATTGTAAAAACATCATTGGTTGTACTTTAATGCTGGCTGCCCCGAGGGTATTGCGGATTAGGCAGTAGCTTCTATGCGGGGTGCCCTACTGTAACTTTGCTTTATACACAAGGCCGCCGCATATATACCTGAAAGGATTCCCTCAACGACCCCCAGTTTCCTTAAGCGGGACTGTGGTGGTGCACATGCACAGGGGGCGAATCCATCATTTTAGACGAAGAACGATGAGGAATGGGGGGTCCGACTTAGCTATCTTGTTTTGAAAGTATAAAGTGACCCATTCATATTTTCAGGAATCACTAAGCTAAATCATATATATATATATATATATATATATATATATATATATATATATATATATATATATATATGTACTTAAACTACTGTTACCGAACTCGAATCAAGTGAGCACGCACCAACACTAAAATATAAGGTTGCGGACTAGAAATCCCCTTCGCCTCCCAAAATCTTCTGGTGTTGTGTATACCTTTTTATTCCTACTATTCCGTGCGAAGTGAGGGGCCTGCATGCATAGAGAAATGCTCATTGCTGAATTATATATACAGAACAAAGTTCACAAACATGTGAATGGAAATTTATACTTATAGACTGAAAATACATATTGTATAAACAAACTTTGCAGGTACAGCAGATATATATATATAAAATCACGGTGGTTTAACGTAATAATTATTTATTTGCAGAGGCATATACATTTCATAGAATGATGTCAGTACAAAATTAATAAGAACGAGTCGGTCTATCGAGTTCAGATTAGCCCATGCAGCTGCAGCCATGAAGATCACCGAGGGATAATTTGAAATCGATTCCAGATTATCCCCGGTCAGTTGAAATCTATTTCATATTTAACCCGGTTATTTGAAATCGATTTCAGATTACCCACGGTAACTTAAAATCGATTTCAGATTACCTCCGGAAACTTGAAATCTATTCCAGAATACCGGGGTAACTTGAAATCGCTTTCAGAATACCCCCAGTATAATTTGAAATCGATTGTGGGTTAGGCCCCCGCCCCCGAGTTTTGATTCCCCCCCCCCCGCGGGAAAAGTTGTTGTTTGTGTTTATTTACATAAAATTCTTTATTTTTTTTTCTTCTTGATTTCTCAAATTAGTTTGATTTTTTGTATATCTTACATGTTTGCACTTTATGCGTCATTCGCTTTGATGAAGTGTATGATTCAACAGAAATATAATGAACAATATAATTTTTACGACAATTTATTGTTTTCACAGATTGATCCCTTCTTTTAAATCTCGTATCTTTCACGTGCATGGTTGATTTAAATAATTTTTCATAAGATTGAATCGTAAGGATTTCTGATTTGGTGAAATCAGCGAGGGGGTATAATCTGAACAGTGCGGGGGTAATCTGAAATTGTTTCAGACTATACCAATGGGGTATTCGAATTTCAAATTAAATGCGTGGGGGTAACAAAAATAGGGAATAATCTGGTCTTTAAACCCGGGAAAGTATTCCATTTCACTTCTCGACAAAGAAAATTTAATTATGGGTGAGTAGAATTGAGAAGAAACGAATGCTTGAACGCCCAATATTTTGACTGATGAGCTTTTATTGTTTAAATGCATACATTATAAAGAACGCACACACACACGAATAATCTTACACTGATATACGCAAATCCCGCTGAACTTACTGTAGTTAAGTAATTACAATTTGGGTCCATCTACAACTGAGGTTGAATTAATTGCTTCATTTAAAATACACAAAATAAATAATTTTATTATTTCGGCGAAATGGGGCGAAAATAAAAATTATAGAGGCTGTTTAGCCTGAAGTGAGTCATAAGTTAGCGTACATTCTATGCATGGCATTATATTATCTAATAATATGAAAATTTATTTTTAAATATTAATTGTGCAAAAATGTAAACGACACTCAGGGAGTTCTTTATATACCCGCCGGCTTATCCAGAGAGGTCTGACCGTTTTAATATCAAGCCCGGTTACCACTAATAATAATCGTTTCCAGGTGAGGCAGGTGTCAGGGGGATGGGGCTTTCACTGGAGCACAGAAAACCGGCAACCCAATAGGGACTATAGTGTGAGGCCAACTAATAACACTGCCGAATTACAGGGCCCGCTACCATGTGACCGACACAGGTAAAACCGAGGTCGCCCATTTACGGCTCGTGTATATCATCCCGACTTGGTAGGCGCGACTTCAAAAGATTAATCATTTTAATGTCTAGCTTTTTACTATCAACCTCATCAGGACCTTTTGGTAACCAGCTACAAAAGAAAGTGACATTTCGTCTGCTGAGGGCTTCCATAACTTGGCCGTGAGTTGGGTGCACGCGAGCCCCTTTTGTCTGAGTTTCCTCGAGCCCCAGTTGGGCGCGTGGCAGACAGTCTCACAAAGAACCCCCGGACAATAGTGGTGCCGAATTCTTTCTTTTCAGCGGCGGGTGCCCTCGAAAACCTGATGGGGAATAAAATTCGCTTCTTTCCGCCAGAGATGGTTCCGTGAAAGAGAGGGAGTCATTAGTGAGAGGTCCGGCGAACCGGTGAGCCGTGATGAAAAGCCGCAAATAACGTTGGCCGGTCATTGTTGGCGAAAGTTTTATACCAAGTCCCGGTGGGTCTCGTGCAGTCGCACCTTTATAACTCAGCAGCGGGTGATGACGGGGATGATATGATGTAGCCTTGCCTCCCTTGACGGACTTAACGTGAGCTGAGGAACTGTTGCTTCGCCATGGGGTGAACATTTCCTGTTTGTATGTCCCAACAATAGGAGGGGTACCTCAACTGGGACAAAATGATTTGGTTAATAACTTTGCAAACACATCTTGCCCAAGGCTTTTTCGACATCATTCAGAGCATTTATATAAAATTCACGGATTGCTTATTATTAGTGATCGAATTGGCGGCAAATGTGAGAATCATGTTGCTCGAATATATATCATTTTCTGATCTATACATCTCCCAATCACACCAGTGTTAACAGGTATAATTTACAGACCTTCATAAATACCCATTCCTTTAACGAGTAACCGATAATTAATATTCTGATCGAATGTCAGAACTACTTTATCCAGCAGGTGCACCTATTTTAGTCGGAATTTTATAAATTTTCATTGAGGATTTACTACGCGTAATTATAAAGTGCTTGAGGAGCACATCACTATGATCCTGCGATTAGCCGCATCCGCTGACGTCACGCCTAACTCATATACCGGGCGGAATACATTATAAAAATACAATAGGCTCAATAAGTCGGAACAAAACAGAGATTACTTCGCACAGGACCCGACCTCTTAATCCATCCATCATTCGCCAGAAATACATTGAAGCGCTGTATCAAAGGCCTCACGGGTATCATTAATTAGCATAATTTAAAATAAATGCACGGTTGCTAGGTGCGCCCCCCGTGGAGCGAGCGGGGTGAAACACGCGCGCGGCTTTTCTGCAGACGCGGCAGTAAACCCCGGTTACAGAGACTCGCAATTTACTTTGATGTAACGAAACAAGTGGCTCCTTATGAGACATCTATGTCTTCTCTCCCCGGGAGATCGCACCCCTCTTCCTTCCAGGTCACCCCCGGTACAATCAGACTGGCTGACGATCCGTATTCAGCCTCCGTCACCATTAAGCTTATGCTTGTTAATTTGGATTTTAATGAAGCGCGCACCTGCTCTTCATAAACAGTGTAGTTTACTTTTGAGTCCTTATATGCACGCACCTTGCGTCTGTCTCATTATTAACCGCGTCTTTCATGTGTGCGTGTGTAATTGTGGACATGGCAATCTGCATCATTCTTCATTTATATCTACATATTATAACACACACAAGTTAGTCTATCGAAAAGACGTCACTCTTTCTCTTTACCTACTATTAACTTTGTCTACAGACTATAACACAGCTATACCATTATTATCATATGTGTATATATAGGTAAATATATGTATATATATATATAATATATATATATATATATATATTAGCATGTATTGCAGTACACAATTAAGGCATGTCGGATGAAAATATAACGGTCATTCATGTGAATATGAGAATATGCATATGTAACTAATTATATGTGTGTGTGTGTGTACATATATGCATGCGTGCGCTTATATATACATATGCATGCATATATGTACATATAATCTGCACGCGCCTATATATATATATATATATATATATATATATATATATATAAGTACATGCATGTAAATGTATATATATATGTGATCCTGCGATTAGCCGCATCCGCTGACGTCACACCTAACGCATATACCGGGCGGAATACATTATAAAGATACAATAGGCTCAATAAGTCGGAACAAAACAGAGATTACTTCGCACAGGACCCGACCTCTTAATCCATCCATCATGAGAATATGCATATGTAACTAATTATATGTGTGTGTGTGTACATATATGCATGCGTGCGCTTATATATACATATGCATGCATATATGTACATATAATCTGCACGCGCCTATATATATATATATATAAGTACATGCATGTAAATGTATATATATATATATATATATATATATATATATATATATATATATATTCTACAAAAGTATATGCACAGCTTGCAACATAAAATGCATTAGTTCGTATGTTTCGTTGTAATATATTATACATATTCCGGCAGTGTTCGACGCATAAGCAGTTTAACATTAAATAAATGTGTGCCCGCGTAAAGGAACTTTGACGTGCCCGTTTTACATGAAAGACTAAACGTTAACACGATCGTCCACAGGCATGCATATTCCACCTATATATATATATATATATATATATATATATATATATATATATATATATATATATATTAACACCGGAGTCATAAAATATAGAGTATACAGATTTTATGTCTGTAAGTTTTGATAATATATTTTTACAGTAACTTTGATTAACAGCTATTTACTTTGAGTCTAATGTTTATTTATTTTATGTAAAAACATGGTACACTGATGAATAAAATTTGGCTTGTATTTTTATATATACATACATGCATGGGCACTGAAACCGTCATTATAGAGCATGCACCGACTGACCTATATATTGATAAAACCTATTTACCTGATGAATTTGTCATGAAAAACATTTTTTTGCTGTATTTCAAATAAAAGTATTAAAATAGTTAGTGATGTATATATATACTGAATCATGCACATGCCATGTCACGACGACTAAGAGTAAAAATCACATTTGCATTTCATGTATACTATTTGTATTAAGTCTATTGCTTAAAATACCACCCGTCGTTTTCAAGGTATTTGTACTGCATAGTAGTTAATAGTTATCAATAACCCATGGCAGACCTGCCGATTTGTCAATGAGAGTGAATGTGTTCTTAGCTCAGGTGATGACACTAATACCCATGTAACAGTACACCACACAATATATCCTTACAACGATACTGGCATTCTTACTGAGAGCTATACAATACCCCAGTGAGATCTCAATCAGAAACACGGCACCCAGTGAATTCAAATTGAACAATTACACTTAAGACCTTTCTTAGAGCTATGCATGTTAAGTTTCTGGAAGCGGGATGAAAGGTGATTTACCGTTTACATAAATAATACAGAGTGATACAACCAACAGACATGGAATTGGTGCTCCTTCGAGGCAGCTCTTGAGGCTGAGTGTCTTATTATTAGCAGAGCCGGAAATCTCTGAGCGCCTCTTGGGCGTGACATGTTGTCCACGATGTACCAACAAAGATGAACTTTATGACGAGTAGATGCGAAGTTTGTTGATTAATGCAGAGCGCGTGGCGTGCGCACGCGCAGCACGTGGCCAGTGTAAACCGTCGTAATCTCCACCTAATGCAAAACTGAATGAGCAATCATACCGCCCTCCCTCCGGTTCTGTTTCGTGACACCCCACTCAGTCATATTCAACAATAACCCGGATTAATGTCATACCGTTTTCACTAAGGGTAAATAAAATTACCAATGTCGAGTCAAAACTGTTTTTGTCGGGCATTGGTTGTTGTAAATTGTAATTAACAAGAGTTGTATCAACAAATCACGCACACAAACACACATTCACACACCTTTATTCAGCCATACATATATACATGCACACACACATGCATATATATATATATATGTATATATATATATATATATATATATATATATATATATATATATATATATATATATATATATATATATATACCACTTGTAAGGATAGAGACTTTGGACTTTCTTGACATTTTTACATGTAACACTTTCAGATTTACCAATGGAATTGGTATGCACACAATATTTTTCAGACATTTGGATCTTGTTCTGTATATACTGGAGGAGGTTCAGTGTTTTTTTTTTACAATGAACAACATGTAGTGACCATTGATGGTAATTATTCAAGCACTTTATATATATGTAAGGACATTTTGTGCACATTTGTTCACATAGAATTCACCGTTTGCGACTATTTCTGAATGACCAATAAGGTACAAAAGTTTAACAATTGGGCCAATGTATAAATATTGACATGTCCAGAACCGATACGATATGTGCAACTATGGACAGGATCGTTAAATTGTCCTCGTTCTTTGGCTACTATATAAATTAAAAAATCGGATAAAATGCAGTTAACATATTTAAATCACACCTGGGCAGAATAAGGCCAAGAATTATGGATATATGTTTATTTGGACAGGTGGATTTGGGATCTGTTCTTGTATATACCGTCATGCAAAAACAAGTAACACATATTTCAATTTTATCCCGGGTATTGCGGGAGAAAAATTTAATATTCAAATAATTATATTTCAATAACAAACATTCTTCATATATGTGAAACAGGACTCAATGAAATGTCTAATGATATGCATATATTCATCATGCATGACAAAAATAAATAAATATGCAAGTACACTTTCTTTCCCATACATACAGTGTAAGTTCGGTTGCCGCGACGACTGTACCGGCATATGAAGGCACGCAGGTGGTATTATGTATAGTTTATGTGTGTGGTATTGTGAATGTGAAGATGCTTTGTATGTAACGTATATGGCTGCCAGTTACAGCGTGAATAACAACATGTGATGGTAACAAATTACAGCGTGACGAAGCAAGTCTGACGGCCCGTGTGACATTTGATTTCACACGGTCGTCATGGCCATCACAATAGGTCATATATATATATATATATATATATGTGTGTGTGTGTGTGTGTGTTTATAGATATATATTAAATTACAAAACCTGACTTTTAAATAGTTTGCATAAATTACTCTTTTGATCAATTTGTTCCCTTTAGCCCTGTGGTACATTTTCACATAGCTTATACAAACAAATTCAGATTTAAGGCACAATATGACATCAAATTGTAAATAATATGGAATGTACTTCTTCTGCATATTTCAAATTTGTAGAATTAACAGTCGCTTGACAAAATGTAGGTAATATTTGCATAGTCATTCATATTCGATTGATTACCCATGATCTTGCATGAAATAAATAGAAAAATAAAATATTTTAAATATCTATGTACAATGGAGCTGTGTAATACGTTATATAATGTTCACCAACCAGTCTCTTTCACGACACTCTGGAAGACACAGTCTTTGGGATACACCGGTAACTTCCCCCAGGGAATGCATGCGATGAGCTTATTAGGATTAAAAAGTCTATGTAATATTGTAGATAGATAGATACGCACGCGGTCACGAGGTCTCATGTACGTTATATCTGTTAAGCGGCGTCATAAAGTCAATCACATTTCTAGCTGTAACGTCTTGACTGAAACCTCTCCATGACGGGTAGTTGGAACAAGGCGCTCCACAGGGAGGAGAGGACGGAATGGGCCTGAACCCAGCGTGGAAAGCATTGTCCGTGAGCAGTCGGGGCTCGTTAGGTGAGGGAAAACTTTGTTCTGTGGCAGT
This sequence comes from Sipunculus nudus, assembly GCA_026874595.1. Taxonomy (NCBI): domain Eukaryota; kingdom Metazoa; phylum Annelida; class Sipuncula; order Golfingiida; family Sipunculidae; genus Sipunculus; species Sipunculus nudus. The sequence goes on along the minus strand of CM049307.1, from coordinate 43,892,337 downwards.
TTGCGACAGCGCCATCGCAGGAACAGAGCTCACGCACATATTTAAGTTCATGTTAACAGACATGTTATCACTGTCCTTGTTCACGCTTTCTTGTATTAACCGCGCTTGTTGGGCGGCGGTCCATGTGGTCCCGCCCTTCTCACCTTTGTCGTACATTTTCAGGGTTTCCGATAGCGCCCAGATATAGTTATGTGCAAAGCGGAGGGTTTCGATTTTGGTCAGTTTGTTGTCATCTGAGACTGCAGGAAGCACCGCACGTAAAGTGTCCAAGGCAGAGTTAAGGTTGTGCATTCTGTTCCTCTCTCGGTCATTGGCCTTGACCCTGCGATGCTTCTTGAGCTGTTTCAGCACGCCCGGACTTCTGACACGAGCACGTGATTTGCTGTATCTTTTCTTCTTCTGGCCACCCCCTGAGTTCTCGTTATCATCACGAAGGCGGCGAGAACGAGATTTGTTAGACTGACAGTTGCCATTAGCGTCACTGACGGCGGTTTCTTGTTTGATGAAACCGTCCAAAGTGTCTGAATTGATAGTCTCCAACTCACTCTGTATGCTAGAGCAGCGGTCGTCGAAATCTGACAGATCATCCAAGTCGTTCATCTCGACGCAGTTTACGGACCCCGTGAGGCTGGAGTGGCTGACTGCTGGAGACAGTGGGTCGGAAGTGGTACAAGTCTCACCCATCATCATGCTCCTTACGAACAGGCACCTGCTCGAGCTGTGCAGTATTCAAGGGCAGCCCTGCAACCATAAAGAGTGAAAGTTGAGAATTCAGCGAAACTCCCTATTATGCCAGAGAGCCATTAATATAGCAAGCTATAGCGAAATGAAGCCAAGCTCTGAATAAGAAAACATGAACAGTGAAAGATTACGCGTGCCCTGACAAAAGGACGTACGGTCGCCAGAGTGGGTCCACGCGCATACATCACTGCAGTGCTATTGACAAACATGACAGTTGACAAAAAAAAAATGCGAGTGAGGCATCCTATTTAACGTTTGGCGGGGGGGGGGCACTCTCTTATTCAATTGTCAGTCCTTGAAAAACTATCTGATGAACCACACAATGGCTTTTAAGCAACGGACATTACCCGAAACCAAACACTTTCAAGCCTAATGAAGCCAAAACAGAAAGTTCCCTATAAAAGTTGTCTTTCCCTAAAAAAGTATTGTAATTACTATTTTGATTTTGTTTTCATATGTGAGATGATTATCGCAGATTAGGCAATGCAAGATAGGTAGAATGACACTTACCTTAATTGAGAAGGAACTTGGCTGGCTGTTAAGTAAGCACTCCCGGGTGTCAGGTAGGTTGACCGTTCACTTATGGTGTACCGCAGTGGATGTCGCGAGATGTGCACAGTCAGGATGATACTTCCGTAATGCCAAGTGGTAGCGGAAAGACGGGCTTAATAGTTGGGTCTCCCCGAGTACTTTCCACGGCGCGCTTGGTCGCGTGCATCGAATGGTTGGCGCACGACACGCGTCACGCTTATATCCCCTTGGTGACAATTCCCTCCCGTAGGGTGTAAGCCACACCCACCGCCGCAATTCGCCTCATTTGCATACGACCAGCGAGCATTTGGCACCACTCAGCGACATTGGTCGCCCCGGATGGGGCTGGAGGCGTTCTGTCGACTTCAGCGCTTGTAGAACGTGACCTGCTTGGTCGCGCTGGTATTACCGGCGCTGAGCGCGGCTTTACTCGCAGAACGAGTTTACTCTCCTAACATTGCAGTCATTTTACTGTCTTCTCATTAATCAATGTTAGTATTCTGCCAGTGACTCCGGCTATTCTCCGTATCTTCCAGTTTTATTGTCAGTAGAAACAAACCCATCTGGCTAGGTTTGCCCCCTCATATTCCGTCTCTTCCGTAATGACTCTTACGTTTAGCAAACCGACTCGAGGCCAACCCGGCCAGGAAATGAAGCCGGGCATTACCCCACTTGATCAAGCTAAGCCGTTTGAGTCAACACAGTGATAAGTAATCTGATGATAGGCCACTCGTTTAGGAGAAATCAGAAATACCCTTTATGAACATCTGTCAACTTAATTTGTCATCATATTTTAAGGAGATGGGGAAATTATTTCAAGATATCCTTTAAATAAACTTCTTTTTATATCGCAAAGGTATTACTAGAAACGGCAGCAAGTTGAGATCATGCGCTATTAGCGGATATTTTTTTTCAACCTTGCTTCCAGACATGCAATGCAAGTATAAGACTCTTAAAGAAACTTCAATTAAATTGGTATTATTTATCTACTTATTACTATAAATACTGCATGGTTCATATAACGTGTCCTTGCTCTGTATGAGACTGTCATAAAATTGTGTCATAAACAAGGACTCTGACATTCATATATATCTCTCTCGCTATGACTTTTACACTCGTATATATATATATATATATATATATATATATATATATATATATGTGTGTGTGTGTGTGTGTGTGTGTGTAAACTCAGATACACTTCTGTTCAATCATCTCTTTTTCTATCCATCCATCCGTCCGTACGTCCGTCCTTCCAGCCATCCACAAATCTGCGTGACTTACTTTCATTCATTCATTCATTCATTCATTCATTCATTCATTCATTCATTCATTCATTCATTCATTCATTCATTCATTCATTCATTCATTCATTCATTCTCTTCTGAATCTTCTCTCTCTCTCATATCTTAAAAATCCGTTGATCTGATTGATTTTTATTTTAAACAAGAAACGCTCTGTATTATATTTAGCATGAAAAACATATTTTTCAGAATATCGTCTTAATGCATGTACAATATAAGCTAGATTTAAAAATGTAATTAATACTTTAATAATTCTAAGAAATATCTTCTTTAAAAAACCTACGCGCGCGCGCGCGCGCGCACACACACACACACACACACACACACACACACACATATATATATATATATATATATATATATATATATATATATATATAAATTGAAACCTGGTAAAACAATGGTCTCGTCATTCCGGGGTCCGTTTTAGAAGTAAATTAATACGTTTCAGGAAACTAAATGAATTCTGGCCAAGCCCATTTTATACCTTAATTGGGTATAGTTTGCATATATGTGCATGTAGGCCAGATTATACCCGGGTATACAATCAAGGGGGGTTATTGTGGCCTGCTGCACCGGGATAATTCAATGCTATTTCAAAGGATTTTTGAAAATAATTCATACTTCCCAGTGTTTTGGAATTTATCATATAAAATATCTAAAAAGGTATAAAGAGGTTTATAGCCCTCTTTAACGAAAATCATTATTCACATTATATAATGTTCTAGAATTTTATAAAGAAACGTGCTCAATACTTGCATGAATATGTGTATGCACGTTTAATTATAGTTTTGATACCCCTCGGAAGATTCGACATGCATGCAGCAGTTGGTCATTTTCCTACACGATATGGACGATACTGCACGCATGGTCCCGGTGTCAAACGAGTAGACTCGTCCTTCTCTATCTCTCTCTCTCTCTCATATATATATATATATATATATATATATATATGTGTGTGTGTGTGTGTGTGTGTGTGTGTGTGTGTGTGTGTGTGTGTGTGTGTGTACAAATAAACCATGCATACTAAAGTATATGACTTTCCACCAAGCATCACCTGCACGTATATATAAAAACTCATGACGCGGATTAATATAAACAGTCTCTTGAAATTCCTTTCATGCAAGGTGTCCATGCATGCCCGCTTCATAAATAAGGTTGCGTCACATATAATTTTCTGCTGATGCACACAGAACAGTTTTACTTTCACTTTGTAATCAAGCAGCATGTATATGCTTGTAGACAGCCATGCACCAACTGGCCATTAACTTCAGCGTTTCTGACGGGAAACACATCTGCAAAAATGCCTATTATTATAGGTGGGCCAGGGGCCACCTGTCCTGAACCATCTTGCCGTATAACAGCAGCTTAGCTGTCGTTTCGGTTTACTCTTCCTGGAAATAGAACAAATGCCATAAAGGACCGCATGTGTATGAGTCTATATATATATATATATATATATATATATATATATATATATATATATATATAATCTTTTCGATATATGGTAGGTGTTTGAAGCAGTATTTAAGACAAAATACTGAGAGAGAGAGAGAGAGAGAGAGAGAGAGAGAGGGAGAGAGAGAGAGAGGATTAATTAATTGAAAGACGATTCTGTCTACATAACTGATTATTGGAACTAGATACGATTCACAGATTGTATATAGACTTATCTGAATAAATATTGTATTAAGACGTCATATAAAGTTGTGTTTTATAGATGTCTTCGATTAAACACTCGTGTGTGAGGGTGTGTGTGTGTGTGAGAGAGAGCATAAATCCGGTTTGAAACACGCGTCTGTCTATATATACATGGTACATTATACAGTTAAACGCATGCAGTATATTGAAACTATATAGATATGATTCGCATATCGTAGGCTCATTTGAATAAATATATATTAGGACGTGCAAAAATGTTGTGTTTTATAGTTGTTCTTGATTATATATACACTCCGCATATATATACATATATAGAAAGATCCCGACGCAAATACTGTCCCCTGAATTTCTTATATATATACCTTCGCGGCCTGGTATCTTATTACATCTAGTATATATTACATGTATATATATATATATATATATATATATATATATATATATATATATATATATATATATATATGCCCTGCATGCTTGATAAGGAGCCATGCATGCAGTGTAGATCAGCTATAGTGTAACTTATATTTTGAAGTTCTATATACATATAAAGTGTGCATCCTATATAGTATATATAAAGTGTGGATTTTGCGTTCTCCGTTTAACTTCATTATATATATAATATAACTCATTATTCATATATACTTGAGTATATAATCGATATACTTGAGGCATCCTTTTTCCTGAATACTGTTTCAGATCAATAAAATTCTGCATTTATATAGGACGCAAAGTGTTTTAAGTCGGTGTTTGACTTAACGAGATTAATCCACTGATGTCATTGAGATGATATATATATATATATATATATATATATATATTCGCGTATATGTTTAGGCCTACTCATATATCACTTTACCAATAAATATGGCTTATCAAAGGTTAAACATAATGATGCATATTCTGCCTTTCGTTTGCTTCATTCATATACTGAAGATAGACCAATAGAGATTCAAACTCAGAATATACTACATATATATCGATCACAATTAGCACAATTATATATATATAGTGTTAAAGTTTACAATATATATACCTATCGATACATTAATTGCGGTACACATTATATAAAGGTATATATAGATTAGTATATATATATATATATAATGTCAAATATAATTTTAATGAAAAGGATATACTAGTATATAGACGCTGCTAATGGTGTGGTAGCACCATCTCTATATTCTCCAGCTATAATATGCAAATATACATGCAGGATGTGAACACATGTATGAATAGACTTTAGCTGATGAAAAATATGCATGCATGGTAAACACCACCATCGTTTAAAGAATCTTTGGGAAACTACAACATAAGCTGCCTGAGTATTATCACATGGATTGGGCGATGTGACATAAAAAACCCTTAAACATTAGCTCTTTATCTAATAGAATCGTACACCTTTCAGGATGGCTTGAAGCGTTGAAATATCTTGGAGCAAAAATTGCTTTGGCTTTCAATTCTGTATTCTTTCCACTCGAGATTTTAAACCATGCCCCAGAGATATGAAGATATCATGCATGCACATATATGCACAATATATGGCCTTGATGTTTGCATTACATGAGCATTAACTTTTGTATGATATTTGGTGTACGTGTGGATGTGGGCGCGGTTAAGTTTTATTAATTTGATATTTATATATATCTCGATATTAAACTTGAAGCACCTTTCACGATATGACAATAAGAGGGACACGTTTGCGTCGGTGAAGCGGGTATTAGGTGTTACTTTTGCACACGAAACAGCCCCACGTCTAGGACAAGCAAGATCGTCTTTGATTTGCCGGAAACATCAATCACAGAGGTGGCGGCGTACATACATGCTGACCTAACCCGGGATCTTTACATGGAGGATGTACACCCCAGAGCACAGCGGGGGGTTTTCAAGGACCCCGTAACAGACCAATACTAAACTTATTGAGCTTCTCCAAGCTTACCTCTGACACTGAACACACATAGTTCACGTAAGGTGTCCGCCGTTTGAAATTGAAGCACAAACGACAGCGAGTTCTTATAAGGGTTCTTACACAAATTTGTGTTGCCATGATCCGGCGAAATGAACAGATTTTGTCAGCTCACCCTCACACTAACCCTCGTTATTTATTTTTTTCTTCATATATTTGCATGTTATTTTGCTGTTCTAATTACTAGTCCGCCTGCCCGTCTCTCTCCCTCTGTAATCGGTAACGTCACCAAGGTTCTTCTGAATATACCTGCTTATACCGCACTTCGCGGGGGGCCATCCGGAGTTGTCCATTTATGAAACAGTTTCACTATAGTCTACAGCTATGTCGCCTTACTTAAAAACACACGCAAAGGCATGTATCGTACTTTTTTTTTATAATATTGTATGTATAGAGGACAAATGACTAGGTGAATTAACAAAATAGAAATAACCCATTTATAGAAGTTTTTTTTATTTCTTCGTGTTGGTTTTTTTCAAAACCTTTTTTTTTTGTTTTTTTTTTTTGTTTTTATTCTAATTTCAAGCACATGAGGAGGCATCAACGAAATTTACGTTTCCAGATCGTTATACATGGCACTTCTCTGTATTACGAAGGAAATTAAGAACGGCTATAGTTTCCGTAATTTGATCCTTTAGGAGGTTTCACTTGAAATTTCGCATGTGTTTGTTCATAAAAAAAGCTTTTAAGACAACGCTGAAAAAGGTCATCCTTGATGTTTTTCTTTTCTTCTTTTCGCATGTTTACTCTTGCTCTTCTTAAAGGATCCCGCTTAAAACTCCATATCTACAAAACATAATATAGTTTTCGTTTTGTTTTACATGAATTATTCTTCCAGTTCTTATAATTCCACATGAAAACTAGAAATCTTCTTTCTGAGGAATGCAAGTCTCCGCCATGTGTGTGTGTGTGTTGGGGGGGGGGTGTCCCTATGTAATGTTCCCAAAACTGTGTTTGCATCCACTTATTCGGCCCATATTCCCACGTTCATTCATGCATAAGTGACTCTACATTTGTGAACATTCCTTGACGACGTTCCTCAATCGGAGCATGTGCCCGATCCACACCAAAATCAAACCGATTCTTTATTGGCCCATTCCCGGAATAACCTGAAAATTTCATGAGATTCAGATCGTAATTGCGTGAATTGTGTCGTAATCAAACACAAACACACACACACGAGCGGAGACGAACGCATACTCTCTTGACGGAAGCAAAAGGTATAGACGCGGTTTTTCCAACCATTCGTTAGCCTCTGCAAATATTAAAGAAAAAGATAAAATAAGATAGTGCACGGAAGACTGAGGATAATATATAATCGATATAGGCTAGTATCTGACGGGCCCCTGTATATCTTCATTAACATTATACTGTACAGACGGCGTTATTACATGGGGGCAGAGTGCGGTTCAGCTACGTATATAATAGCACACGCACATTTCAGCTTGTATATACAAAGCCCGGTATACCCCTCAGACAAGATGTGGCGGGCACCAGATTTATTATCAACGATAATAACAGCATAAAAAAACCACCACGCTTCAGACATCTGGTAACTCCACATATAGGCAGGTAGGCCGCCATTTCCCATTAGATTACACTTTTTTTTCACTGCTCCGCGCTTTTTTGCTTGTATATACCTCCTCGCTGGCTTCCTTGCACCGATTGTACCCCAGCGTAGTCACGTGGTTAGGTTGTCATGATACAGTCTAGACGCGGCTACACAAGGTCACGTGTTCCGTTATCACCATGGCGAGTGCACGCACATAGAAAGGAGAACTATGTCTGAATGTGCGCATGAAAGAATACAGGCGCCTGTCTGCTGCACCCCCACACGCGCACACATCCACACACAGCATGTGATCAAATACACAAATATTTGTTACCATGAGTATATAAACCATGCGTAAAACGTCGAAACCAGACTTATTTAAAACATTTTTATTAGACCAAGTCTATTTATACCAGTCTCATATTTTGGTTTGATAAACGAATGTGGGAGTTGCCGAAATATGAAAGTGCCGCTTGTGCGGGTTTAACAGGTGCCCATTTAGATTTTTTTTTTTTTTTTTGGGGGGGGGGGGGTTATAGACAGGTTGTAGGGTATCTAGTTATCTATCTATATACACATCGTGAAATTTTAGTTTCATTCGACGTTCTTATTCTTACAGTATATGAAAAGATATTTTCATGCAAATATGTTATTTTACCGTTCTCTATAAATAAACTGGGACTGCAGTCATCAAACAAAATACATGATGACCCAAGAGTTTAGTATAGGAGGATATACTGGTATCTTACCGGACATCGGTATTTTTTTTTATTCACGATATTTATAATGAGGTTTGACAGAATATTGTGGTGATTTGCCCTGTTTATCAATTTTTTTAAGATGTCGTGCTTGCTAAAAAAGTGATTGTTCAAAAATGCATAAATTCACTCAAAGCAACTGTAAACATATTTTAATGTTAACTTTTTGGACAATAAAAAAAATGAGAATGGGAAATGACTCGTCATATACCAGTGAACATGCATGTAAATATTCCAATTTTGAAATATCGCGCTACATATACGGAGCGTAATCTGAATGCATCTATTAATAGCGAAGGTAATTTTCCAGCACGTCTCCGAAGTCTATTTAATGACCCCGTCATACATACTTAGATTGAATTGTTTTTGCGCGGAGAATTTATATATACACACATCAGTATACCTTTAAGAGCAGTTTATGTTATATCTGTATTCAGCATAAAAGAACCTTTATTTCTTTTATTTTGCAAATGAAAATGATACATGATTATATTGTACTAAAGCTATATAAGACATAAACGCTCATGTATATCAATGTCCTGTACATGTTATACATTTTAAGCATATCCAGGCAATATTAAGTGCATTTATACTTGTATTCCCGGCCTATATAGTTTATATCCAGGGAAGCGTTTGCCTGAGTGAAGCTCCCTCTATTTATAGACCATGCATCTGGAGTCGGTCTGACTGATAAAGCGTGAACTCACAATGTCTTATCAGGCCTTATACATATAGTTTTGACAGGTATATGCTCTCTGTTGATAATACGAATAAGTACCATGTGTATCCTTGTCTAATAAAGCTGGTCTCTGGAACACCAGAATTATTAAACAATAACCAAAACACGTGTTCATATTAATTGGAGTTTATGACGGCGCAAAAATTGCGCATGCCTTATACAAGTGACATGTCAGGAAAACTCCCAGTTTTCTTTGTTAACGAAAAAAAACCACAAACAACTATAAGCGACTTGGATAAAATATATATTTCCAAACTTATAAAACTAAGGAAACATTCTATATATAAATTGACATGTCATTTATAGAGGGAGCTGTTGCATGGGATCTATCATATGAGGAACAAGAGAGCCTTATTATCATGTGCGCCCCGCGTTTTTGTAGCTTCGCCTAAATACACCATAAGGTGCACTTGATCCTCTTGTTCTGCTCACGTTCTGCCAACCAAAAGCTGAATTGAAAATTGAGACTTTATTGATGAAGCATACATGACGATATATGTATTTTCATGGCTTTTGCTGCCTGCCGCTTTGTCCTATAACTGGTAGCTCTTGGCTCCGTGCTCGCACATGGCATTGGGGAGGCAAAAAACAGCGTGAAGTGTTTACTTTTCCTCGGGTTCTGCGCATGCGTAGCCAGATAAAAAGCGCGCGGTAGTTACAAAGTTTTGCCAAACTTCTAAAGTTTGCGGCGCCTGCTTGGTTGAGCGCTTAGCGCGCTAGCTTTCATACATACGATTTACTAGGATGAGAAGGAAATTGAATAGAACATCTAAAGGAGAAAATATAATACTAGAAATCAATCTTAAGTGTTCTGTGGCCCCAATGTTCAATTGGTTGCGCCTTGCCATGGCACACGCCGAGATCACGACGCCGCATGCAAACTTGTGGGTGGGCAATATTGTTATACGTTTTCCAGCGTATTGTCACCCATCTGTTGGCGACAGAACCGCGACAAGTTCTTTTAAAAGCTTGGTAGCGTTTTTTTCAAAAGTCATATCTTGGAGGGTGTTTGTTTCATGTTTAAATAAAAAGTTGACAAAGACGCAGCTCAGCCGCCCAGAGTGGCGCCCATCTGCGCAAGGTGTGCTCCCACAAGTGCCAGACTCTTTTGGACAGATTTTTTCTGCAAATGGTGGCCTATTGAAGGAATTAATCACCGAGAAAAGGCATACACTTGTTCACCTGCTAGGGGTGTTTGTGCGCACATTGTCCGACAATCGAGCGCTTTGCTCAACTTCAAAGGTGTGCCACCTTTTCGGGCAACTCGCTAAGCGGCGGGTGGGTCCAAATCGTCGTTTATTTTTCTGGCTCTTTGTGAAAACGTGGCGATAAAATAAGCGAGAAGGGCTCTGCACGTCAGCCCGCACGCGTCTTGGTAAGTGCTAAGTGTTTGAACAGAGCTGTCAATGCTCAGAAAACCGACGCTATAGACCTTGTGCTGAAGTTTGCTCGGAGCTGTCAAAACCTGAGATGCTTCGCCGAATCTTACCTTTACACTGCCAGCTTCCAAACTCCATTTCTTTGTTCGTTGTTTCCTCAAAACGCGTCTGCTATACACCCTGCGGTTTCGTTTTTTCGATTGGCTGAAACTGGAGAAAACTCGCCTCAGATTTGTGGCTTGCCCTTGTTGACCCGTTGTTCTTGCGACCTAACATGCGTTTTTTAATGTTTTATTTTGTTTCACCTGACGGGAAAAAGTTGCTCGGGCGAAAGCGATGGGATGAGGTTTCCATGTGCCTAATCTAGTGTTAATCGCATAACGTGTCCTTCATCGCTTACCATATGCCAGGAAACGACGTCAACATTCAACAAACATTCAAGCAACTACGGTTCTCCTCTCGATCCGACCACTTGAGCGATTGAAAAAAGTTAATTGATATTACATCAATTATATTTGTTATTGACATCCATTAGGTTTAACTCAACTTGAAGATCAGGTGCAAGTTACATCATTTTTACATTTTATGAAATTGACTATCATTTGCATTTTTAGGTTAAGTTTTAACGTTTACACTTATTTTGAGCAGTTAGTAGTTTATCATGCAACTATATCCGTATGCCTGAAAAAAGTTACAACGTTTTTATTGATGGAATGAGAACTCATTAAATGACCACGTTTAAGCAAAACATCTCCAAGCAAAATGCAAATAAAATAGATTTTTTTTCTGTTAACAGCATCTTTGTTAACAGTGTCCTGCAGTGTATTTTATCATTAGAGGTGATGCAGAAAATAAGTTCTTAACCACGCGTCTGTTATATGAGGCTCAAAGAATAGAAGATGAAAGTGCAATTCAGTTCAGGCTCCGGTTAATTTTCCTCCATCTCGCATTTCGGCGTGATTATATATGGACATTGGCTCTAATTTAAGTCAGGTAAAACGTATTATATATGTATTATCATCAGGCGGAAGAACAACCTTATTTATAACTGTATAGTATAGATTTCAAACATAAGCTTTCAGAAAAGAGTCCGGCTGATTCTTTGTATTAATCAGGTTATCCATGCATATTGGTTACCTAAATCTTTAATACATAAATCAGAAATTTCACACGCCTGCACATACGACTTTATTAACGAAATTCAGACAGAATTATATCCTGCATGTGCTAATAGACTTGCATGTAAAATTCTCATAACTGAAGAAAAAAGCGGAACGTTTTCAACATCAAATGTGCATATATAGGCATGTGCTGAAAAAAATTAAATGTATTGTCATTCATTTTTCTTGTAATTTTATGTCCAAAGAATAAATTTAACTCATGTATGAGTTTTTTTCAATATATGTTTATATATTGGCATTGCCCGGATTATTCGAGTTTCGCCCAAGTTACTCCAGTCCTGCCATAACACCTTTGCGTATTTGCCACTGCTTTTCACGACGAATGCAGCTCACTGAATCATAAACTGAGTTTATTCGAGAAAAAATAAATTTAAAAATGCATGTTTCAGTAATTCCCACATTTTACACATAAAGCTTGTAAATGATAGATAAAAAACTTGGTATGTTTTGAAGATACACGTTAACGACAAAATAATTTTTCAAAGAGTATATTCGGTTTTAATAGACGTAACATGCAGTTCTCCAACGATCTTGTTTTGTAATGACTGATACCGTGTATAAGACAGGGATTATTCGGATCTCTAAGATATAAGACGAAAACTCGCCTGGGATTAATTGTAGCTAATGCATCCAGTTACCATGTGTCAACTATTTTATAGAATATTACCTGCAAAGCTATATTTAGCATATATATATATATATATATATATATATATATATATATATATATATATATATATATATGAAACACTAGTTGAGAGGAGTGCTGCATGTTAGCTTTGCATGGACACGACAACAAATTCAAAGAACTCAAGAAAAAGTGGTTGTTTTAGAATTTGCCCACCTGCAGTGCGTTTTGCACACCAGGGGGCGCTGTCATCATAGCAATTCTCTTTCACATCTCGAGGACTATGTTCAATCACTGCCTCATAAAAAACCATAAATAGTTGTCTTAGGGTTACACGTGTTTAAAATTAAACTAATTCCGTGAATAAATGTTTAAAGTGACCTGTGTCTGACAAAATGATTGACATACGTGTAAAGAACATTCAACCAACATATACAGTTTACAAACATATGTTGGAGCTCGTTTACGGATCTGGCCCATCTGCCGATGGGCTTCGCCCATATGAGGATCTGTTATTGGGCTTTTGATACTATGCACTTTCTGGCCTATCTGCAGATGGGCTTTGCCCAATAACCGTTTTTAGTTTTTGTAAGTTATACGTTATTATTTTATTATCATGACTTTTTCGTTATATACCAGTAACCTGGTAGGTCAGCATTAATTCTTGCAGTTTGATAGAATGGACAACACACGCTATCGCGAACTGCTAGATGCGCTCATCAGTAATGCCTTATCAAGCAAGAGGTCAGGTATCATCACCAAATAAAGATATGACGACATTCTGAATCATTTGTAAAAACCAACATGTTCCAGTAGATCCTTACTTCAAGTTCTACGTAGAATCTAAAGGATTCAAAATTATAGATTTGCCTGCTCTAGGGGTGTCCTAGGGGTGTCCAACACACTTATTATTCCCTCTAAGACATTCCAGCTGGAGCCTTTGTCAAAATTTTGCATGTAAATAAAAATCATTGGATTACCATATCAAACACTGGACAGCCCAAAAAATTGTGTCGCTGTCCATGACTCCGTGGTCATGGACCAGAAAGAAACCCACAGAGGAAACTAAGGATCTAATCCGAAACTTCACCAGCAATCAACACCCTAGGATGCTTGTGATGAACGTCCACAGACAGACAAATGCAAGTGCATGACTGTGGCGTTTTTGCCCTGGCCTGTGCAAAGACACTACTCTCGGCAATGACCCCTGCAGCCAAAACTACATTTACCCTCGGCATTATCTCTGTGATAACTTGAAAAAAGGAGTACTGCCCGACTTCCCTGTTGGACAAAAAGCACTGTAGATGTAGTATTGAGGATGGTAAGTGGGCAATGAGGGGTTCAAACGTTATGTATGTGCAGTGCTGATGATGAAAATGTGGCAAATGAGTAAGGGTGTAAACGTCATGTAGTATTGAGAATGGAAAGTGGGCAATGAAGGGGCGAAACGCATTGTTTTTTTTTGTGTGTGTGTGAGCATTGCCGAGGATAGAGAGTGGGAAATGGGGGACACAACGCACTGTACATGTTTTATTGAGACTGAAAAGTGGGCAAGGCATTAGGGGACAAAAAGCACTGTATATGTAGTGTTGATGATGGGAAGCGTTTTGTCCCCTAATGCATTGCCCACTTTCCATAATCAATCATACGTGTGCAGTGCGTTTCGCCCCTTTATTGCCCACTTTCCATTCTCAATACAACAAGTGCAGTGTGTTTTGTCCCCTCACTGCCCGCTCCCCAATCCTAATCACTGCATGTACCGTACGTTCTCCCTTTGTTGCCCACTTCCCATCCACAAGACTACATGTACAGTGCGTTTCTTCACTTATTGCCCACTTCCTATCCTCAATACTACATGTACAGTGCTTTTCTCCCCTTATTGCCCACTTTCCATCCTCAATACTACATGTACAGAGCGTTTCTCCCCTCATTTCCATATTCCCATCCTCAATATTACATATACAGTGCGTTTCTCCCCTGATTGCGAAATTCCCATCCTCAATACTACATGTAAAGAGCGTTTCTGCCCTCATTGCCAAATTCCCATCCTCAGAACTACATGTACAGTGCGTTTTGTCCCCTCACTGCCCACTCCATATCCTCAGCACTCCAAATACAGTGCGTTTTGCCCCTTCATTGTCCACTTTCTATCCCCATCACTGCACAAAAAAATGCGTTTTGCCACTTCATTTCCCCCTTTCCAATCTCAATACTACATGGAAAGTGTGTTTTGTCACCTCATCGCCCACTTCCCATCCCCAACACTGCAAATACAGTGCGTTTTGCCCCCCCCCCCCCCCCCCACTGTCCACTTTCTATCTTCAGCACTGCACATGTGTTTGCATAGACAAATTCCAAAACCATGTACAGACTACGTTGCTGATTAAGGAACCATGATTCCACAGCTGTGATAACATCATCCCCTCTTGATCATCTAAGTGTATGAGGCATCTTATTCCCGATGGTTTCATATTCGCGATTATTTACCATTCGCAAAAATCGCGAAATTAAAACCCTCGCGAACAAAAAGGCATCCACAGTATATACAGCGCGTTTCTCCAAACCGTGCCCACCTAGTGTTCAACACTGCATGCTAGTCCATGAGCCAGGTAGCTTTTTTAGAATTTTGGTATCAAAAAGGTGACACATTCTATCATACATTTTGTGAAAGCTTATTAGCTCTACTTTACATTTTCGTATAAAAGCAGTGCAAATGAGTAGCTTAGTGTCTATTTTAGGCCTCTAAACTCGGAAGACGAAAATGTCATTTTGGGAAAAATGTCGGCAAAGGAAATGGTGAAACATAAATGACAACAGAAAAGCTTTCGCTGGTCCTAAATACGCACTTGATGTGGCAACTGAACGCTCGGAAGATATAAAGATTGTATACACGGTCATTGAAGTTTTACATAAAATATAGTAAGGTCACATGTCATGACACCAATATAGCATATGGCCAATTTGATTTTTAAAAATTTTACTTGTGTGGCAGACACAAATACTTCATTAGGTGTCGAGGTTCCCGTGGGCATGAAATGTCCCTGATATTACTCCTCACATTCGTGAACTAGACCATTAGACGTAACAAACAAAAGGTGGTAGAGTTCTGGTAAACCTGTAATAATTCAGAAAATGATGTCATAAGCTATGCCCATAAACTGCTATATCTCTAGATCTAATGATAGCAGAATAATAAATTACCACTTAAAATGGTTGTATTCAAGTCTCCTATACATTGAAATGACCAATATGCAAATTGATCGATTAATGAGGTCATTAAAGGTCAAAAGGTTACGAAACTGAGGCTCAAGTGAAAATTGTATATATCTTCAGGCATAACAGTTATGATACTTTTGGAAATGCTTGTAAAGCATTGTATCAAAGCAGAAAATCATCTTAGAAGATATTAATTAAGACATTTATTTGCATTTGAGTGTGTTTTTTATTTTTATTGTGGGAAATTCTTTATTAATTGAAGGCAAATCAACAAATTTGAGGGTTTCCTGTTCTGTATTTAGCAAATGAAGCTTTAAAAGTGGGCCAATAAAAGAAAAAATCCAGGTTAAACTCTGATTTTCAGCATTAAGGAAATTACAGCTTTCTACTGAAGACATATTATCACAAATTATGGATTGCAATTACAAATTATTTCATATTTTTCTTAGTAGCTAATACAGTTTTTTTCTATATTTCTTGTTATCTCTCGTTGGCGTCTCTGCATATTAGCACTAGCTGTCAAATGAGTATCTTCTTGTCAATTATGAACTTTAAACATTTAAGATCAAAGAAATGTTATCCTGTAAATTTATGAAAATGGAAACAGGTGGGGGGAACGTAAAAACTGTAGAAACCTGGCTCTGCCTTGTGATATTTTCTCACCTGATATATGATTTTACAGAAATATAACCAAGCTTTCGGAAAACAATCAAATCATTTCCTTTGCCATATGATTTTTGTCAAAATGACATTTTTGTTGTTCGAGTTTAGAGGCTTGATATAGACAATAAGCTACTCATATGGCACTGCTATCATACAGAAATGTAAAGTATAGGTAAAAAACTTTCCAAAAGGTATGATATAGAACTTGCCACCTTTTTGAAACTGATAAAATGTCGGATCATGGACTAATGCGTTTTGTCGACTCATTGCTCACAGTCAATCCTCGTCACGGCAAATATACCGTACGTTTTGCTCCCTCATTGTCCACTTCCCCTTCTCAAAACTGCATTGACAGTACGTTGACCCCCTCATTGTCCCTTTTCCATCCGAAACACTGCATATGTAGTGCGTTTTGTCGACTCATTGTCCACTACCCATATAGACATATACATTGCGTTTTGACCCCTCATTATCCACTTCCCATCCTCCACACTGCATATACACTGCCGTTTTTGTCCCCTCATTGTCCATTTCCCATCCGAAACACTGCAAATATACAGTGCGTTTGTCCCGTCAGTGCCAACTTCCCCTCCTCAAAACTACATATATACAGTGAGTTTTGCCCCCTCATTGTCCACTTCCCATCCTCCACACTGCATATACAGCGCGTTTTGTCCCCTCATTGTCCACTTCTCATCCTCAACACTGCTTATATATACAGTGTTTGTCCCGTAAGTGCCAACTTCCCCTTCTCAACACTGTATATACAGTGCGTTTTGTCCCCTCATTGTCCACTTCTCATCCTCAACAATACACATACACATTGCGTTTTGCCCCCTCATTGTCCACTTCCCCTCCTTAACACTGCATATACAGTGCGTTTTGCCCCCTCATTGTCCACTTCCCATCCTCCACACTGCATATATACAGTGCGTTTGTCCCCTCATTGTCCACTTCCCATCCGAAACACTGCATATATACAGTGCGTTTATCCCGTCAGTGCCAACTTCCCCTCCTCAACACTACATACATACAGTGAGTTTTGTCCCCTCATTATCCACTTCCCATCCTCCACACTGCATATACAGCGCGTTTTGTCCCCTCATTGTCCACTTCCCCTCCTCAACACTGCATACACAGCGCGTTTTGTCCCCTCATTGTCCACTTCCCCTCCTCAACACTGCATATACAGTGCGTTTTGTCCCCTCATGGTCCACTTCCCCTCCTCAACACTGCGTATACAGCGCGTTTTGTCCCCTCATTGTCCACTTCCCCTCCTTAACACTGCATAAACAGTGAGTTTTGTCCCCTCATTGTCCACTACCCATCCTCCACATTGCATATACAGTGAGTTTTGTCCCCTAATTTTCAACTTCCCCTCCTCAACACTGCATATACAGTGAGTTTTGTCCCCTCATTATCCACTTCCCTTCCTCAACACTGCGAAGACAGGGCGTTTTGTCCGCTCATTGTCCACTTCCCATCCGAAACACTGCAAATATATAGTGCGTTTGTCCCGTCAGTGCCAACTTCTTCTCCTCAAAACTACATATATACAGTGAGTTTTGCCCCCTCATTGTCCACTTCCCATCCTCCACACTGCATATACAGCGCGTTTTGTCCCCTCATTGTCCACTTCTCATCCTCAACACTGCATATATATACAGTGTTAGTGCCGTAACTGCCCACTTCCCCTTCTCAACACTGCATATACAGTGCGTTTTGTCCCGTCATTGTCCACTTCCCATCCTCAACAATACACATACACATTGCGTTTTGCCCCCTCATTGTCCACTTCCCATCCTCAACACTGCATATACAGTGAGTTTTGTCCCCTCATTGTCCACTTCTCATCCTCCACACTGCATATACAGTGCGTTTTGCCCCCTCATTGTCCACTTCCCCTCCTTAACACTGCATATACAGTGCGTTTTGCCCCCTCATTGTCCACTTCCCATCCTCCACACTGCATATACAGTGCGTTTTGCCCCCTCATTGTCTACTTCCCCTCCTCAACACTGCATATACAGTGCGTTTTGCCCCCTCATTGTCCACTTCCCCTCCTTAACACTGCATATACAGTGCGTTTTGCCCCCTCATTGTCCACTTCCCATCCTCCACACTGCATAAACAGTGCGTTTTGCCCCCTCATTGTCCACTTCCCCTCCACACTGCATATACAGTGCGTTTTGCCCCCTCATTGTCCACTTCCCCTCCTCAACACTGCATATACAATGAGTTTTGTCCCCTCATTGTCCACTTCCCCTCCTTAACACTGCATATACAGTGAGATTTGTCCCCTCATTGTGCACTTCCCATCCTCAACACTGCATACACAATGAATTTTGTCCCGTAAGTGTCCACTTCCCCTTCTCAACACTGCATATACAGCGCGTTTTGTCCCCTCATTGTCCACTTCCCCTCCTCAACACTGCATATACAGTGAGTTTTGTCCCCTCATTGTCCACTTCCCATCCTCAACACTGCATATACAGTGAGTTTTGATTGAGTTTGTATTGAAATTATGATTACGTGTTTGCAGGAGAAGGTTCCGATATACCATCCACAGAGTATGTTGTTGATTAATAAACCATGTTTTTGGAGGTGTGATAATTTATCCATTTGTGCAGATGCATCATACCCTATTGTGCAACCTCGATAAAAGGACAGCTTATATATTCCTGAGGGTTTCATATTCGCGATTATATCCCATTCGCGAATATCGCGAAAATAAAACCCACGCGAACAAAAAGGCAACCACAGTACGTGTTTTGCCCCCTCATTTCCAATTCCCATCTTCAACACTGTACATACAGTGCTGGCGTTTCGTCCCTCATTGCCTATACAGATTCTCAACACTGCATATATACGAAAAGTTTTGTTCCGTCAGTGCCCACTACCCGTTCTGAACATTGTATACTAGTATATACAGTGCGTTTTGTCCCGTACGTGCCCACCCCAATCCTCAACACTGTATATATACAGCACGTTTTGACCCATCATTGCCCACTTCCCATCCCTACATTTCGTACACAAGTCATCTTGACCCCCCCCCCCCCCCGCTCGTTTTCCCGTCCGAACATCCTCTACATTTTGTAAAGAAAGATTCCTCTCCAACCCCTCTGTCCTCTTCCACTCTTTAGTTTGATATTGGGTTTATACGGTAAATGTTCCCGTGTTACCGGTCGTCAAGGAACATTTACATCCATTATATACCTTTTTGTATCATGGTTAATGTAAAGACAGCATACCTCGTTGTATACGAGCTGCACTTATGGGTCATTCTAAATATTACTCCAGGTTGATATAATGTATACAACCAACGCTTATAACGCTATAACTCTTCACCTTAACTATATACTGCTAGATAAACATGTTGATATATGACATGGGACAAAATATTCTGCGATGCTATGCTATGCTGTGCTGTGCTATACACTTCTATCATGTAATACCATATTATATGGTATTATATAATATAATGTAATGAAATGTACATAATACACATTTGTAATATAAAATAATATAATAATAATACAATAGATTTTAATGCAATGTTATATATTATAACATTATATATACTATGCTATACTATCTATACTATACTATACTATACTATGCTAAACTATAATCTAATCTAATCTAATATAATATAATATTATATTATATAATGTACATGTAATATACACGTAATATAAATGTGATATTCATGTAATACAATATATAATATAGTGCACTCAGGTGTCTCATCAGAGTTTCGATCCGTGAGTAAGAGTTCAGGGGATTTCTTGGGCTGTCCTAGAAATCCTCGTGTAATTCTAGGAACTTGATGGGCGTGGTTTTGCCCGCGCCCCCAGCGTATTTGTTATGGCTACTTACTATAACCGCCCAGGTGGACCAGGCGTTTTCGGACCAGGGGCTATTGTACTGACACGTGAAACACTAAACCTCTTTTGTTTCACTGTCAGGTAATATATTTAGCAGACCCGTTCCTTGATAGCTAGGTTTAAGATATCCTGCTGTGGCCACATGTACGTCTGTGGAGCAACACTCTGTAAATTTACCCTGTGTTCCCACTGAACGAGTCCATTAAGGGCTTATTTATTCCGTTCGATCTGGAAAACCAATGATTTGATTAATACCCATTACAACACGTGCTAATTAACCGGTGAGCGGGCCCCAATATTTGGCAAAACCAATCTGTGGTCCGGCACCGCGGGAGATCTCGTGAGCGAGAACTGCTCGTGGTTACAAGTGCGAATGCCCCGCGACTTGAAACTTGATAACAATATAAAGAGCTCTTATTCGCTTCGCTCCACGCTCCAATTTTAGTCCGGCAGACATTTTAATGGATATATTGTAATCAGATGTAATTGTCTTTCGTTTAGGAGACATGACAGATTTTTTCCTCTCAATCAAATTAGTAACGACTAGCGTTTTTAAGACCTTTTCATCCCGTCTCCAGTCGCGTTGTATTAAGAAACCCCCGGCTAATGTCTAGATCCGTTTAAGTTTGCGGATCAGTGAACGTGATGAATAAGAAGTAAAATAATTAATGAGCGCAAAATGAACTCCGGCACACTTTGTTTAACCAACAGCGGGCGTTGGCTTCAATGGTCTGCGATCTATTACCGGATTAGCCGAGCTGAACGTAAGTGAGCGATCAAACCTCGTTTCTCCTATATTTGCCCTGTTTAGTTTTACGACGCCAGCCAAAAAGTGTCCGCATCCAATTGCTCTGAGTGATTTAATTACCAAATGATACCGCAGCGACTGCCGGGCGATAATTGGTTAACTACACACGTTAATTCAACGGCACCTTTTATTGTGTGAACAATCTATTTTGCAGTGTAGATAAAATTTTGTTTTTTGAAGTCAAAGCATGCGGTTCAAATAAATATTCGTATTGAACAAAATAGAACACTCACTTATAATTAATGATTAGTCATCATTATAAACATGATGTTGATTTTCACGGTTTTCATGCATGCACATATATTAAGCAATGATAAATACCATGATACTCCGTTTGAGTTATAGCCCCAGTGTGAAAACAGCGGTTAATTATGCTTCAAGAGAAAATTCTTGTTTCTCATGTAAAAGCCTTGTTTATATTTCCATTAATATAATCTATCAATATATTAATATTATATATTGTATTATATATATACTTTGCATTTGAATGTATTTGTATTACCAAACTTTAAAACGAATGTAACCTATAAAAATATATCCATGTACTCGCCCCTACGTATATCTTATTATATCAGAACTTTACTTTGCATGTCACTGAAAAACAGCCACAAAGCATCTACCATAATTTGTAAATATTTGTTTGTAAAGTTAGCGGCTGATAAAAAAAATTTGATCTACCAACCTTATAAAAAACATTTTTAGAGAAAGTTTGAGAGAGTGAGATTCAACTGCATTAATGATATATACCCATGGTTATAACTTGCTTTAAATGAAGTACAGTTCTTTAAAAAAACTTTATATTTACATATTTAAGTATGTACTCAAATTTATAAAAATTATCTCTTAACTTTAAAAAAAAAAGCAGAGTTTTTCAAATTTCTTGAGAAAATTCAAATGCACAATAACGTTATCAAACACCTTTTCATGACTGTAAAATACGGCGTATCACAATTTAAGTTTTGATTTGGTCATAGCAAACTTAATGTTTGAGTTCGGTCTGGTCAATCTGTAGCGCCGTTTCGACCCTCTGGCATTAAAGAGTCTATACGACCAGCTTACTGACTGACCAGCCCAATTATCAGTGCCTACTGAGTCTGGTTGTCACGGCTACAGTCAGTCTTATAATATATATAACGCGTGTCATCCCTGTTTATTTATGTTCATGGATGAATTAAATGAATTAAGCAGATTCTTATTGAGACCTGCCAACCCGTTTTAACTCACAAATTTTGTTGAGATGGTATAGATTTTGATCCGGTCTAGTCTACATCCCAATAGTAATTTGGTCTGGCCCAGTTTAGAACTAGCTTAGACCAGACTAAAATTAAGAAGCTGGATATATATTGATATAGTCTAGTCCAGATTAAGACTGGGATCTGGACTAGTCCTGTTTAGAAATGACATAGACCAGATCCAAATCGTGATCTGGCTTAGACCTGATCCCATTTGTGATCTGGCCTATAGGTCAGTTCTAAACTGGACTAGATTTAGATCCGGCCTGTGACATATGCATACTCATTTACCCTTTGTTACACATTTACACACACACACATATATATATATTTAGATATATATATATATATCAACTTGAATATACTGCTGCATTTATACTCATCACATGCACTTGCACATGAGATCAGTTGTGATTATGTTACTGTATATCTGTTGATTGTATTCTGATCACTTTTAGTTCAGTAGTCACATAGGACATTGTATTTAATCTCAACTTCTCTATATTTATACAGGACCCTTATGTAAACAAAATTTATTTGAGCATGACATTTTTTGCAAATTTATTCAGTATGAAATCTAATTCTACCCGAGCATTTCAACAAAACCGTTCATCTTTATGTGTCTTTTTTTTTAATTTATGGTACCACGATAGCAACTGAGATAATCCGCACGTGACCTGGAGTGATAACAGGTAACCGGTTATTAATAGGTGCCAGCCATTAGCGATAATCAGCAGGTGGGGTGATTTTAAACAAGCATTGATAAACTGACCGCCGGGTTAAACGGTACTCGAAAGGAATAATTGTTTTCTTAGAGTATCGTAAAAGAACCCTCCCGCACTTTATTACCCATAGAATGTGCTACAGAGAAAGAGGTCATAAGTGGTTTGGCTGTTTGCTCTTCGGCCGCAAGGCGTCGCAGAGGCGCGACCCAGAGACGTCCACCGGAATAACAGGGGTAGCGTCACCTCTGTGCACTCTCCTGCTGAGAGGGCGAGAAGGTACTTCAGGAAAAATGGTTCCTATAAGCACTTAGGACTCGTTTGACCTTCTCTTCCGACCATTGAAACCGCCTGTTTACGTTTTCACTTTTGCTACCGTAACCACACATTGGGTATTTAATCGTTAGCACAAATATTTGTAAACTGACTAAATGCGCATGTCCTGAGCGCATGCGTGTTGAAGTGGTTGTCGATGGCTGGAGGATGGCATCGTTTGTCAGTGCACGAAGTTCCTAGAAATATCTAAATTCTCATAAATCTGGCGCAGTGGAGAGGGAATTTATTTTTAACACAGTATTGTTTAACATTTGAACATATAAAACAGGAAGTCTGACCGTATAAATAATTTGAAAAATGGTCTAATTATCGGATACACACGGATATAACAATAATAATGATGATAATAATAATAACAAATAATAATAATAATAATAATAATAATAATAATAATAATAATAATAATAATAATCATAATAACAAAAGCAATAACAATAAAAATAATAATAGTAATAATAATTATAATAACAGTGTCAATAATAGTTATAATAATAATGATAATAATAGTAATACTACTACTAATAATAATAATGATAAAATAATAATAATAGCAATAATAATAATAATTATATATATAATAATAATAGTAATACAATAATATCAATAATAATAATAATAATAATAATAATAATAATAATAATAATAATAATAATAGTAATAATAATAGTAATAATAATAATAATAATAATAATAATAATAATAATAATAATAACAATAATACGACAAAACAAAGATCTCCACTTTTGGTGTAGTTTGAGATTATTAAACTTTTTTATTATTATTTTGTACAATCCAATCCTGTCAATTGTTAAAGCATTTTTTTACTATAGACTGTAACAATATTTTATATCTTCCGGGAAACAGTAATATGCCTGTCACGCCTGAAACTTAATGTTGTTTGTTATCGTTTTACTTGCAATTGTATATATACTTAAATGCATTATACAGCAATTAAATAGAATGAGTCATATAGCTTGTTCAAATGATCCTAAAGTCAAAAGCCCCCAAAGGCAGAAGTTCAATATACAGTAAAACCTCCAATTTAGGACCACCATCGGGACTTCGAACAAGTGGTGTCATATGTGAGAGGGTCCGTCTCAGCGAGGTCTAATATTAAGAGCGAATAATCGGGACCAGTAAAACGTTGTCGTTGTTTCGAGGTGGTCGCTATAAACCGAGATGCATGGTCGCTAGGCATTTTCAGTGTGCAGTGTGTATAGTAACTCTGTCAAGGACCAAACTCAAGATTTATTCGCTAGATTTGCAGGTAACTGTAAAATAGTCCGGATTTGCGTTAAACAAAAGTGAAGACATGTGTTATTATTATTATTATTATTATTAGCAGTAGTAGTAGTAGTAGTTATAGAAGAAGTAAAAGTAATAGCAGTAGAAATAGGTCCGCCGTTTTTGAGCGGGACTGGTTTTCGAAGGGTCGAGGCCGAGTTCTTAGGCGTATTTTCACCCAAAACAAACCTCTGCAAGTTACGAATTGTGGGACTATTGATAAAATGTATACATTGATATCTTAATATATTACTGCATTACATACTTATATTTTATAATTTTGTTATATCAACAGTGAAAAGACAAAATATAAATGTATTACTTTTATTTAAAAAAAAACAAGATTGAATCAATGTTCAAGATATAAACCATTAAAGGTCTTAGACTTTCCACCTATCACCTGTACCTTCTACACATAATACAACATCTAACTACTCCAATATTAATTTCAACACCGAAAGAAATAAATTTACACGTATAGTCTAGGTCTAAATTAGCAGGGGTACTTACAAGTGGATTTGAGAATAGACAGAAATTTTCATTTTCATTTGTTTTAATTTACAATCCATTGGGGGGGGGGGGGGGATACACGCCTCAGTTTATCCAACAAAGCTGTAAGTGTTTATGGGTAGCTCAGGGAATCAGTAAAGTATGAAAACGGTATGAAAGGGGATCACAGAGGAGCATACATTTTTTTTCTTTTTTTTTTCGAATTTGTATACAGTCGAACCTTTCTTAGTGCATGGGCACCTCCATAAACTGGGCACCTCTATAAAGTGGGCACTTTTGGGAAGTCCCATTTTCCTTCTCTTTATTATGCTTAGCTAATGTGGGCACCTCTTTATTCTGTAAAGTGGGTACATTTTCCAAGCTAATGTGGGTACTTCCTTGATTTTCCCAGATGAAGTATCTTCCTATTTAAACTTTTCTGAGTTTTATATATTGGGAATTTGTAATTATTAGCTATCAGAATAACCATTAATTAATTATTAAATATTTATATTTCAACAGTTAATGATAATGATCGAACAGATGAACAAAGGTCAGAGGTGTATTACTCTCTAATTGCATAATCATAATAATAGTCTTCTTGACTCTAGGCATGGAAGACATGCATATACTAATCAGACTTCTTTAATGTGCCTGCACATGCTCCAGGCCAGACCCTAGCCCAGACTGGCTGTACTGGTGATGGACTGATGGTTTACAGCCAGCAGTAAATGCACCATTCAGTAGCCATTCATATTGGACCGAAAAGCATACTTTGAGCTTACTTTGAGTCACTAGACTTTCTTGTCAGCGAAGCAAAGGAACTGCTAAAGTTAATACCATGAGTGGACACCCCGCTCATTCACCCTGTTACTTAATTGTTACTGAGATGAAATAACAGGGTAAGGTCCACCTGGGCCAGAGCAATGATGACTAATTAGCAGTTGCACTTAATGGCATTGATCATTTGTATGCATTATGTCATATTAACTCTTACTCTCCACTTATAAAATGTCAATCCCAAACTGGTATATACTAGTACAGGTTGGCATAGAACAAAAAGTGTACCTGTTCAGAATTCTGAGAATGGCTTGTCTCAGAGAAAGTTTTATAGAACAGTATAGTATATCTAAGGATCCACTGGGTAACTTATCAAAATATTTGCAGATTTAAATAATAGGATCAATACTTGTATGTTATTTCCATCAATATATGTTATACAACACACATAAATATATTTATATATATGTTATATAAACTATATATATATATATTATATATATATGTTATATAAACTATATATATATATATATATATATATATATATGTGTAAACAATGATAAATTTATACTTGTTCACATTTTTGTTAAGAAAAAGGAAGAAAATACATAAATCAATTTAACAAAGTACTGTTAAAACAGGAGTAACTATAGTTATGTTTCCAAGCAAGTGGCAGCACTGAAAAAGGCAGCTTTTACCTCCATATAGTGGGCACCTCTATAAAGTGGACAGTTTAATTGGCCCAGTCCCAAGGGTGCCCACATTATAGAGGTTCGACTGTACATGCATCGGTAGGTCATTATCGGATATTCGGTCTGGTCCCTCTTAAAATGGGTTGACAATCTTAAGTAGGACGACCCATTATCCGATCTAAGGATGGGTCAGATCGGAAATGGCGCGCAATATATATATATATATATATATATATATATATATATATATAATATATTATATATATATTATATTTATATTTATATATATATTTATATATATATATATAATATAATATACTGGATTCCATTAAATTCGAGTCACATAAGTACCATATGGTAACTAAGAACCATATGCTTAACGAAAAAGCTGGCTTACATAATCATTGAAGTGATGTTAAGAAAATTAAAGACTTTCGCTTTTGCATGTTGCCAAGTAACAAGCAGATGGACAAACACCGACTGCATTTTGACATTTCAGGTGATTGGCCGTGTATATTTAGCCTGTTGCACTTTGCCGTTTATATATGCCATAGTACACCGGCATCTTCAGCTGCATAGTTGTCAGTTTTTGTATAGACCTTCAGAGTAATCCCTCTAGGCTTTTACTTATTGACTTTTTACCATCTGTCACATCTTATTATACCACACATTTCTTTGTCTCTCATTCTTCACACACAGCTAGATTATATTACGTTTTAGCCCCCCCCCCCCCCCCCATTCACCCTCCTCTCTCTCTCTCTCTCTCTCTCTCTCTCTCTCTCTCTCTCTCTGTATGTGCTTGTATGTGCTTGTTTACATGTTGATATTAAAGTAAATGTGTGTTTCAGGGGGGGGGGGGGGGGCTAAAAAGTATGGGAAATAAATCATTAAATGCTTAATATGGAAAGACTGCGATCCACCTTGCGTCTCATACCTTTTTCTTCTCTGCTCCTGCAAGAAACTGTTATGTATGAAATCTCTAGGCTTTCGAAGCAGACCTGTTATATAGAGATTATAACAACTGATCATATTATATATAATTTGCTGGTAACTGGGCGGCAATCTACAACTGAGGCACAAGATAGCACAGATGGAATGTAGCCTTGTGATATATGTCTTGGTATGTATAGCTGCCTCCGCCATGAGGGTGTGCGTTCATTCCCGTTTATGTATGTGTGTGTTTGTTTAGTTGTTAATACAACATAACTCACGCAATCTTTAACGGAATCTCATGAAATTTTTAGGGCATTTCGGGAATATGGTAAATGATGAATCGTTTAGATTTTGGTGTGGATTTGGCTCATGATCCGGATTCAGGAACTTTATCAAGGAATATTTACAAATGTACAGTAAATTATCCACGAATAAACCTGGGAATACGGGCCGAAAAAGTGAATACAAACACGATTTTCGTAGCATCCCACGATAGGGAACCCCCTCCCCCCCCCCCCCCCCCAATTCCAGAGGCTTGCATTCCTCAGAATGCAGTTTTCTAATTTTTTCATGTTAATCTGTCAGTGCTGACCCCTGGTGTAAAGGCTGAGCGTAAAAAAGAAAAAGACTTCTCTTATATCCGAACTCTTATTACGACATATAGCCTGCTTAAAAAACAGTTAAATTTAGAGATATATATGACTTATGGTGAATACTTGGCTTATGTTAGGAACTAAGATCCGCTTGCTAATCATTTGCAGAGTTCAAGGCATGGCGAGTATATCTGCATGCTGGTGGGACGGATTTTGAGACGATCGGCACTGGATAGGCGTGGCTGCTGTTGCTCTTCTGGTTTCTCCGACTTTTCCTCTGGCCCCTGTGCTTGCCGGTCTGTAGCTATGTATACGCTGGAGTGTTCTGAGCTGTTTTGGGGTAGGGCTTTAAGGTGACATCTACAAAACCATAGCTCTAATCCATCCACTCTTATCTCCTTATACCCTTTCAACATTCATCCTGCATACTATAGTCCGTTTCACCACCTGCTGTCCACCTGTTTTTTGTAGCTGATTTTCTTAAAAGTTTATATTTTTCAATAATTTCCAACAAAACATCATATGGAAGTGACAACCTAATATGGCAATTAAGAATTTTACAATAAATCCCCTGTTTATGTTTCACAACATTATAGTCTCTTCACCATGATCTGGCAGATTATGATGTGTTCCTCCATAAGTAGCCATCTTTGTTTTAGCTGGTTATATTTTTTAGAATGTTTACATGACATCATCCAATCAGCAGCTGTCTGTGGAGGCTGTTTTTGCATGTGACCAATGACCTTGACCACCATAAGTGGGTCTGATATGTTGTATAATGTAGACTGATTTCTCATATTTTCAGAAAATTCTGTTACTCAAATATGGCATAAGGTAGATATTTAGTTACCTAGTTGAAAATTAGGTTCTGTAATCCTCTCCTCTACACTATAATTGTTTCCCTTGAAATGTACCTAATAAAAATTTTCATAGCAAAAAAACAGGTGGACATGAGGGGATGAAACGGACTGTAGTCAAAGTAAAAAAAAATCTCCATCAACTTTTACATGTATCTGATAGGTTAGTTGAAACAATTGATGTATAAAATGTGACTGAAACATTCAGTACCTCAATATATAGTCATGGTGTTTAAAATAATCTTGTATATTCTTAGTTATGACAATGAAGATCCAGCTGAAAGGTCATCAATTTCAACTCTTCCGATATTTTATGTTAAAAAATCTATGAATCAAAATTGACGAAATAAAACGCGAAGCTTCAAAAGTTATCGGCAGAAATCCTATAGACGATGCGCGACGAAGGACAAAACAAGATATATCTCTCTGGAGAGGTGAGGCCCTTATTTGGTCTGACTCTAAAGAGAGTTCATAATAGGGAGGTTATGGTGTTAATAGACTGGTTTGTACTCTATTTGTTTACAGGTTAAAACATGTCACATGACAGGTATTTCCACATGCACTGCGCATACTCAGACTCACAAGTTCGTAGTAGAAACGACCTCTGGCGGAAGGGTGCGGTATTTCATACGTGAAAAGCATATATATACACTGATCACATACCCAAATATACTGTATGTAATAGATAATAAAGTATGTAAATATACAAAATTTACCGTCATAGATGCATTCATACAAAATGGCCGCAGAATAAATGATCACCTGTAGAAGTTCGTCCTCGGTCACATGCATGTGTTTCTATTATTCAACAAAATGTACCTTGTTTCGTAACACTGTAGTTAAACAAGCTCAAACAGACGTCACAGAAGCGGTTTATATAAGAACCTTTCTTAACAGGAATTTTCCAAATTTATCAATTTGTACTGATATTAAGCCAGAAATCACATAAATTCTACAGATAAGGCAGGCTTTATATGTATATATATACATATATACATATATACATATATACATATATACATATATACATATATACATATATACATATATACATATATACATATATACATATATACATATATACATATATACATAT
Source organism: Sipunculus nudus (assembly GCA_026874595.1). Classification (NCBI taxonomy): domain Eukaryota; kingdom Metazoa; phylum Annelida; class Sipuncula; order Golfingiida; family Sipunculidae; genus Sipunculus; species Sipunculus nudus. The sequence goes on along the minus strand of CM049307.1, from coordinate 43,862,308 downwards.
ATACATATATACATATATACATATATACATATATACATATAAAAATACAGACAGAGAGAGAGAGGGGGGGGGGGAGAGAGCTTTAATTATAGTATACAAAACCATATTTCTGTACCGCCCTATATATTTTGTATTTACCTTCCATTGGTATATAGCTGTTCCTTCTCTATACTTGTGTATATAAGACGATGACTCTGCGGATAGCATTATTATATAATCTAAGCGTTTTATACATCATGTCGACAACCTGAAAGAAATTTCCAGTGTTAAACTTTACTATTAATTTTCACTAATAACAGCATAGATGTTTCTGGTAAAAAATTATATCAACCAATAAGTGTGATGTATATATTTGCGGATGCATGTGTGAGGAATTTGTGGGGAATAGAGAACAGGTTTGGGGCCAGGTATATGTAACAGTACATATATATATATATAAGTACAAATACATGCAGGTACTTGTGAAATGGCCAGCTATACAGGTTTAGGTACAGGTACATAATTGTTGTAGAGTACCTAGATACAGGTACTTTTAAATGCCATTTTAACCAATTATTATTGCATAAAAATCTTCTACAGGGGTGCGATAACAAGTTGTAATAGAAAGACGGAAAATATTATTAAAATGTATTAAATAGTCACTCCATACGTCTTTAGGAAAATACAGGCCTTACAAATATACTGGACCGCCTTTATGAAGAGTGCTAAATATATGAAGTTGCGCTGAAAGTTCAGCCATATAATAGGAATTTTCTTCAGTTCTTCTTATGCTCTAAACCAATTTTCTGTATATACTAGACCACTATCTGCATCAAGCATTTTTGCAACCCTGTTCATATCCTTTGCTAGTTGCCCTTTACTAATGCTGATAACGCCACAATAAACTTCCTGTTTAGAGGCTGGAGGTAGACCAGGATGCTACTAGCTCTATACCCCTCAACTTGAAAGACAGCAGGGATAAGTGCTTTAATAATTACCCTTGCCTGACACATGTTTAGGTAACTGCCCCAACAGGGGTGAGATCTTTTAAAATATAAACTGACCCAAGCCTGGTGTCCAGTATTAAACATGAACCTGCATGGAGTCTACCTGATACCAGGTACAGGTACTTTTGTTCCAGGTACAGGTACAGGTACCAGGCACTTCCAACTCATGACAGCAAGGCACTGTTACAGGTACTCTGAATTGTGTACCTAGGTACAGGCACAAGTACCTGGCCTCAACCCTGGTATAGAAAAGCACACCCGCATATACACACGCATACGGACAGACTGACGGATGGACGGACACATACAGATTAACATACACGAGCACGTATATAAGTCCTCATGCAGCTTACTCCTGTTAAAGACTATACCACCGGTGCTCTGTATTAAGTATATTGATAATCTTTCAATTAGACCAATAAGAATAGACTACTGAGTGAATTAAAACATGGACTTGTCCGGATGTGACATACCTCCAGGTACGCCACAACAGTAAGAAATCCAATTTTTGTTTTAAAAAGAAAACGCACCAAAAATGAATTTTAACCACTTCCTTTTCCCGCGCAGTACGCCATATCAGGTGATATGCCGGAAAAGGAGTTTTAGTACGCCACATACGGAGGTTTTAGTACGCCACATTAAGCCTTACAAACACGCACACACATATACACGCAAGAGCTTCTGCGAATCCTGTTCAGACTTACGAACATACCTTATATGTAACGTTCCTTTACCTGTAGGGGCATACCTCCTGATGTTGAGTATATACTATATATGCCGGAGGAGGGGTTGGGGGGTTCATATTGATATCCGACGTACGAGAGGGCCAACAATCATATTTTCGATTTCTGTGGGCGTACCTCCAGGTGGAATACATTAGAAAGCAACGTGAATAAAATGGAGGGCCAATTTTCAAACGGGCGTGTCCAAACATCAAAGCTGTACAATTTCAGATGATGCCACGTGGCGTTTCATTTACATCTAAAAAAAAGAAAAAAGGATATGCGATTTTATTGATATATGTATGTCTGAGAGTCACCCCATTCTCTTTAACTCGGGGGGGGGGGGGGGGTTAAAAAGTATTAAAAAAAAAAGAAAAAGTATCAGGTAGTCCATATCAAGATTTTTAGGTACGCAATAACAAGTGTACGCTGGGAAAGGACACGTGAATCTATCTGCGTTTGTATATAAGTTTCACAGGTGAACCAGATCATGGAATGAAGAGCCATCAAAGTCGCGTTAGAATTAAATCACGCACGGGCCTTTACATTAAGTAATCAGCGGGCTGTAATAGACACAAGAGGCTGGTCGTTTTCTGCCAGTCTTGGTGTTAATAAGTAATCCTCCGCGAAGTTCGGCTATCATCGTCAACGGAATGACTGACAGTTCATCTCCAAAGTTACAGCTAATTATACAAGTCCTCGCTGAAATGTGATCAGGTCCACAAAAGGGCACGGCGGGTTCCGGTGACTGCTCGGCTATAATTTATCGCCTCTTAATCTCTAATTACCATATTATCATGGGGCAGCAATTAATAGGGTATCAGGTTGTATGGATTGGCGAAATGGAGGCGCGCGCGGTCCGCGTGTCGTTCACGCGTTAGACCGCGGGAGGCCCCGCCAAGTTTGGCCACTTTGATTAAAGTTTCATACGAATGGATACCGCGGTTAAACCCACTTCCTGGATAGGTTGTCAGGTCGCAAGACATCCTGGATTTGGGAGCGGAGTGCAGTAACCATCCTGAAAAATGAGCTTGCATGGTACCCACAATAAAGGCAAGAAAACAATCGAAACTAAACAAGTCTTCTTCGACTTTGTACTGTTACGAACAAGCGTAACGTCTTGTTCAACCTCTAAGAGTTTCTCGACGCTACAAATTAGACTGTCACTCTTTCAGTATTTCAAGCCGCCACTAATCAACAATAAATCACACCTTTATGAATGGGCGATACTTTCTTGGGGAGACCTTCCATGGCCTTGGGGTTTGGTGTCATGCAAATGAATGAGAACGGTAACTTTCGCATGGGACGCCGACAAATATATCCGTGTGGCCATGCAATTACATAAGCCAAAACATTAATTGTTACGTTCGTTATTATATTGTTACACAATTTAATTAAGTATCCTATCTTTTAACAACTTATGCATGGGCATGTGTAGGAATACAGCTTCAATCCTTCGACACATAAATATTTCTTGACACATGCAGTGTGCAGGAGTGTATACGAGAGAGTATTTGCTCTTTGCAGTTCTATAGAATTTACAAAATTGCCTTTTTAAACTCACTCCTTACGCATTTGGTATAACACTCACATAAGATGCAGTTGGTTTATGGAAAATTATATCATTAAACATAGCTTATGCATAGAGAATGAGAATAAACAAAAAATAAATAAATAATGAATTAAGTAAAATAATAAAATATACTTCCTCTAAATGCTGTTAATGTTGTTGTTATTCTTTATTTCCTCCATGATATATGGAGATTTTTCTCACAACAATTACCAATATATACAAACAGGGGCGTCAATACAGGGGGTACACAAACACACTTTCTAGCAAGGTGTGGTCAATGTAATCATCCCCCTCTATTCAGAGTATAATATTTACATATTGGAAATGGAATATATTAATAATGCGAAATATAGACTGTATTCTTTTTCTGAGTTAACTATGAAATATTATATATCTAATGGATTAGAATTTATATACTAGTATACTGGAAATATAACATAATATCGTATTTTTTTTAAATTTTAAACTTGTAATATATTTGAAATGTGACACATGCACCATGCATGCACATATACTTTAGTGTATACACGAACATGTATATATATATATATATATATATATATATATATATATATATATATATATATATACTTATTCGTGTATACACTAATGTTCATGCATGTACCATTTAAAAGAGTGTCACCATATCAGTCCCTGTATCAGCTTAACAGAAAAGGCTCATTGGTGAAATCCACAATTGGACGACAGTGTGTGCAACGAACTGAATAAAACCGATTAAAACAATACACTCTTTTAGACTGACATTTACGAAACTCGTGTACAGACAATGCGTGGCGCCACTGTGGGGGTTCCCCCGGTAACCTGGTTGCGACATTTATTTGTGACACGTCCAAGATCAGCGTGGTCAGCGCGCCTGAGGGGAGGTCACTGTTGGAAATTAGTGTACTGACCATTGGTCATCATTGGTCAGTCTCCCCACCTGGTATAACACCATTACCGGCGTGATCTATGTCGGTCCATGTGTCACATCTGTCCGTGTCATCCTGACACAAGTACCAATTAAACAGAAAGTGAAAGGATGTATACGGTTAAAGAAACCGAATGTTCAATGTAACAATATATACATAGTAGAGGAACGCTTGTTGTTAATAGCACTGTCGTCTCACTGGCGTGGATTAAAAAGCTTTGGTTTACAATAAAACGACTTTCTTAGCTACACTTTCGAATCCGTTTCATGAAAAGGTAGTCTCGGCCTTTAAGATACCAATACTAAATTGAGCATAATTAAACAATAATTTTGGACTTCAATATTAGCGTTAGATTAGCATGTGTTACTACCCATAATGTAATAACCGGCCCATAATGTAATAACGGCCCATATTGTAATAAAAACGACCCATAATGAAAAAATGGCCCATAATGTAATAAAAAACGGCCCATATTGTAATAACCATACCCTGCCCATATTGTAATAAAATCGCAAGTAGGTAAAACGGCCCATATTGTAATAAAATCGCAGTTGGGTAAAACGGCCAATAATTTTATAATTCAAATTTCATGCAAATTAACTTAGACAATTCAAATATTGACTTCTCTTGACACGAATGTGTAGGTGAACATACAAGTATGAAAACCCACTGGATTACATAATGACTATCTGTTCAAAACGGTGACCAAGCTTATAGGAGCGAAATATGGCCATGATTCATGTTTATCCTTTTGTTGAGTCAGTGTTTAAATAGAGTGATAAAGTATTTAAACATGATAATATATATATATATATATATATATATATATATATATATATATTCGGGGAGATTCAGGGGCGTAGCCAGGATTGAGGGAGGGGGCCATGATTAGTGGCAGATCCAGAAATTCGAAAGGGTGGGGGGTGGGGGGGTGGGCGCTAATATGCACATATGGGTACTATGAAAACTGTTATATATACGTATATATATATATATATATATATATATATATATATATATATGTATATATATATTATTATTATTATTATCATTATTATTATACGTTATATTTTAGTGTATGAAAATATGATTTTTTTATTCAATTATGAACCATGGTTTCATTAAGGTTAGTAACAGGTTCATGGGGAGGGGGTCCAACATTTGGACTTTTTTTTAATATGAAATGTAAAGAAGACATTTTGAGGTAATTTTCACAAAAAAGAGGATTTCCTGTTCCTGAAAAACTTGTCCCTCATGTATTTTCGTTATGTAGTCAGACTGTAGAGAGGTTCAATATTTAATATTTATTTTACTTCAAAATTAGAATATAAAATTTCAATCGTTTCCAACATGTTAAAGTCAAAGGCGCATAGGCGCATTTACGTTAATAACTTGCAAAATATTATCTTGCATGGTAAACTTTGCATTTTACCGGGGTCCATAGTCTCGACAGCACACATGACTCCTTAGTGCACATATCGCGGGTTCGAGTACCGGTGTAATAGGCCAGAATAAACCCCCCTTATTCTATACCCGGGTATAAACTGGCCTAGGCCAGAATATACCCCGGGTATAAAACGGGCTAGGCTATTTTATACCCTGGGGTATAATCTAGCCCAGTCTATTTTATACCCCTCTGGGCTGAATTATACCCCCTTGTTGCTTCTCATATCTTTTATATATATCAATAAAAAACAGCTGTGCTTAACACAATAGTTAATTTAAATGGACTTAGTCATTGTGTCTGATAAAATAAGAACTCTTTTTTAACGATATAGCTAAAACTCAGTTTTCGTGTTATGAGCGATTAATTCTATTTGCGGCATTTATGTTAGTATGTATACTTGTAAGTTTTGTCTTGTATATGAACCTAAACAACTTCATTATGCCTGCATGATCTCATGCATGCAAGTAATGATTATAATGATTGTTTGGGGCTTCTCTGAGGCTTGAGTTTCTCTAGGAGATCGTGGTTTCTGTGAGGTGGTTTCCTTGGGGTGGGGGGGGGGGGGATCCCTTAGGTGGATCGTGGGGTTGGGGGGGGGGGGGGGCTTCCTGAGATTGGTAATCTGAATAATACATTATGGTATTAAACATACTAAATGTATAGAGTGCATCAAAACATATATCTACATACATATACATATAAATTTAAGAAGATTATAATTATAGAAAATTATCCTCTCAGTCTGCTGTCATTATTCCATGTGCAAGGAAACAGTTTAAATCAGTTTTTCTCAGTTTATAGTATCAATAAATACAAAAAAAATATTTAGAATAACGAGGCTTCTATTCAATTACATATATATGTGTGTGACCCTTGGGTGTGTGTTTGTGATTGAAAATGCATGAGAGTACAGGTGTTCAACCAGATCGGTTATATCATTTTATGGATAACATTAAAATTTGTTATTATATCAACTTTGATACATTAAATAACAGTGAAACCTGATTGCATGTGGGGGTATAATCTGGCCTAGGGGGGGTATAAAATAGCCTAGGCCGGAATATACCCCGGGGTATATTCTAGCCTAGGCTGTTTTATACCCGGGTATAAACTGGGCAGGGGGAATAATCTGGCCTGTTACACCGGTATCAACATACAGAGGAGCCGTGAGAGTGATCACAGTCGACCCAAACAAGGGGCTGGTACTCTGCAGTAATTCTGCGGCTGTTTATAAATATCATCATCCTCAATTAATGAATTTGAAAGTAATAAAGTGCAGTAAAAAAATTAAAATCTAATTGCTAATTAATAAAAAGAAATATGAAAAATGAAAAACAATCACGAAACTTGGGAAATTACATACATACATACATACATACATATATATATATATATATATATATATATATATATATTGGTATTAGATTAAGTGAAAGGTCGGCGAGTACTGGATGAGACCGGGGCCCTGCCGAGGAGCGGTGAGTTTTTCATGGTCGGCCCCCATCCAGGGTGAGCGCTCTGCATAATGGGAAGGCTGTGCCCCACAACCGTGTATCACGTTTGTATCACAAACGAATGCAACATTTGGCGAGTTCCTTCATGTTATGACTCAGTAATGGGGACGATTACACATCCAGAACCCGCAGGTGCGGTAGTTACCTGACACCAGGATATTATATAAATGACACTAAGCGTGTGCCCTGTCACGTATTCCAAACCGAGATGGATTTATACATGCAGATGTACAAACAGGTTAAGATTAGTTGAAAAAGCGATTACATCCACATCTCCTACAGAGAAGGTTTGACTCAGTAGTATAAAAAAACATTTTTTTAATGGAGAAGGGTGACAGTATTTTGTCTACCTAAAGGATCGACGAACAACTATAAAGACCTATAAAGACTACCGAACGCTACCATCTGAGCCATGGAGAGTGCCTCCCAGTAATTATTACAACTGCATGTTTGTACAATAAGTGAAAAACCAGATGTTTGCAATCGCCGAGCGATCGCAAGGGAGGTCTTCCTCAGCCTTCTCCACCCTTCCCGCCACCCCACCCCAACCCCTCACGGTCAAACCCCCCCCCCCCCCCACCCCCACCCCCGGTTACCCGCAAATGATCGGTAATAGTAAATGCGTGGGAAAAGGGAAGGAGTAGATTTTGCTCCCAGTTAATTTGTCAGTCATATGCTATATTGCTATTTACTATTTTTGCTAATTACTATTCATAGCATTATGTGAATGCCCTGGTCTCAAAGGAGTAAAGAAATTACAAAATGAATCCAAACATTATGCCTCACCCAATCCCAATGGCCTATTGCTAGGGGTTTTCCTTGGTTAGTATTCCATATATATATATATATATATATATATATATATATATATATATATATATATATACATATATATATATATATATATATATATATATATATATTGGCCGTTATTACAATATGGGACGGTTATTACATTCTGGGTCGTTATTACGACTCATATTGTAATAAAGACCAGTATTGTAACAATGGTCAATATTGTAGTAGAAATTGCCTATTTTGTTGTAAAAACGGCCAATATTATAATAATTGCCAGTACCCTAATAATAAATGAGTAACATTGTAATAACTTTACCTCACCTATACTGTAATCAGCATGGTGGGGGCTAAAATGGCCAAAAAGGCCAATATTGTAAAAGAAATATATAAGAAATGTCGTTTAGAAGATTATGATTAATTGCATGTCAAATTTACGTAGACAACATAAATGTTGACTGTTTCACTGGATTTCCTTTATGACTGCATCTCTTATACTAACGAGGAACCAAAATGGCTGTCATTTTAGAAGGTATTCTCAAACGACATATCGCCTGTTAGATTTGGGATTCAATTTTGAACTGTTACATATGTTATTACAATATGGGCCCTTTTTCCCACTTCCCATTTTATTACAATATGGGTAGGGTATGATTTTTACAATATAGGTCGTTTTTATTACAATATGGGCCATTATTACAATATGGGCCGCTTTTTATTACATTATGGGCCTTTATTACAGTACGGGCCAGTTATATTACAATATGGGCAGGGTATGATTATTACTTTATGGGTCGTTTTTATCACAATATGGGCCGTTATTACATTATGGGCCGTTTATTACATTATGGTTCGCAACAGCATGCATAATATTCCGTGAATCATTGGACTCATGCAGTTCACTTAATGATAACATTTATTAAGGAGAGAATTGACAGATACTTGTGTATATATATATCACAAATGTTCATGCATCTAACGCTTCTGTCGTGCAAGGTCAATCAATGTACACATAGACCTTGCCAAGACTCGTTCAGTATACACAGGAGCATTTGCATAAAAGAAACAACCAGTGGCGGATCCAGAGGCCCCCCCCCCTTATAAGGTGTAACATCTCTCATTTTATATATTTTTCCCAGTTATTCGTAATCAGTTTTCACTTTTTAGATATCTGTTTTATTTCCTAACAATTAAATTATTAATTATTCCACAGTTTATTACATTCTTGTTCTTAAGTTGATTATATTAATGAACAGCCCTGTGATTAAGATAGCATCCAAAGGTTTCTATATACTGAGGGAGGGAGCCTTTCCGTTATTATACTCTACTGGGTCATAACACAGACCCCCCCCCCCCACCATACATATATATTGCAGGCATTTTTATTCAAAATGTATATATGCATACACAAGCCTGCATGCAAAGTCATTGTATGATAATTATTAGTCAATATATATTATATTTAGAATATAGGGTGCTCTCGGGGAGCTATAATTTATCAATGAAGCATCTTGCTGAGGGCACGTCCAATTGGTATACCTTCATTACCGTATTTGAACCGTCAAGGCAGGATGTCAGAAATTATATAGATCCGTCCAAAAGGATCCCGTCCACCTGGGATGACACATTTTTATTCAGGATCTCTAGATCTAGATACACTGCAGTCTTTAAATTACAAGAGTTCATCTTTGAGGTCCAGAAATAGCAATATTCACTCCCCTCCGGCCTGTCAGGCAGATGAAAAACTTGGTTCAAGCGCACAACTCTTTTTTTTCCTCAAGGTGGCAAAACGCGTGGAATCACGTGCATTTTCTCCGTATCATCAAACCACTTCATGCGATTTATATACGTCGTCTATTACAGATACAGTTATAAGTAGATGTTTAAATGTTTAATGAGTTAAATTGCATTTTTTTTATAATATACACATGTATATGTTATCAATAATATTTGTTATCATTTTAGGAATAACGATTTTCAGAATCCAACAATGGTTTTATACTAAAGAATACAAAAACGTGCCTAAAATCCATTTGTTTCACTTGAAAAAAGATACATGAAACATAATTATATTAGTTTGTGCGAAAAGCTCCCAAGGCGTAGGGTTGGGGCTGTTGCTAATAGCAAATAAATTGCGCGTTAAATTGTGTTAAATGGGCCGAAAGCAACATGTTTCGCTCCAAGACTTTTTTCCGTTCATATAATTAGACCTGAAATATGAAAAAAATGACCATTTACGTATGAAATTTTGTTCACACCGAGGGAATAAAGGGAATTTACACGACCTTCAACATATCCTCCCCTCAGGAACTTTGACCCTTCGGCATTGCGGGCCTTCGCTCTGCTGAACTCTGCCTGTAAAATATATGAGCATCCAACCAGTCAGCCGGTTTTGTAACTGTATAGGTATAGTTTTCGGAAGTGTGTCTACGGGTACACATTTGTACAATGTAGTGGCATTCCCGCTCTTGACGTTCTACATCGTTAAAAGTGTATACATTCCTGATTATGAAAACGGGCTCTGATATCTGAGACAGTATAGTGTTTACCTGTATACATACATATATATTTGTATATATGTCTGGAAGACCATAGGTTCATTGATGAAAAGCAAATATACCTTCAAAATTGTTATTATATATATATATATATATATATATATATATATATATATATATATATATATATATATAAGTAATATATATATGAATATATGCGTCGTTGTACATCGTTGAAGGAATAACTTTTGATAGAATACATGCATATATTATAGGCCATCATTACTCCCTGCTGCATGCAAAGTCGCTGTGTCGACGTATAGCCTGTATATAAATGTATAATTACATAGTAGGTATTACTTTGACGTCATTATCATGTGACGTCACGTCGCTGCTTCCTATAAAAGTGTCCTTGGTAATGCACAAAAGGGTTTTGGATCTCTGGTAGCTCACTTGTAAAGCAGACGACCGACAGTCGGAATGTCATGGGTTCGATTTCCCATTCGGAATGGACCGACTATTCTGTCATTCATGTTTAATCTCTCTCTCTCTCTCTCTCTCTCTCTCTCTCTCTCTCTCTCTCTCTCTCTCTCATATATGTGTGTGTGAGGGTGTGTGTGTGGGTGTGTCTGTGTGTGTTAAAAATTGACCTATGTGACCGTGGGTGTGTCTGTGTGTGTTTAAAATTGACCTATGTGACCGTGCTATAGACAAGGCAAAATTTTGTGAAAATATGCATATATTTAAAGCGCTGAAGGCAAATCGAGATATAAATTTAAAGGTCGTACAACTTAGAGAATGGCTGTGCATTGGAGAATTGGGTACGCCGCGGCCACGTGACCAGGATTACCCACATTTGAACTCTGGCAGGTTAATTCATCCTATGTTCAATGGTCGAGGGGATTGTCGAGTAAATTTACGCCAACTAATCACCGGTAGAGAGAGACCATAAGTTACATAAGGTTACGCGCAATCCCATTTGCATCCTTGCGTATGGTTTGGCAGCATCAATATCAGCTGTATAAGTAGAAGTAATTTGTCCCCAGCTACGGTCATAATGATGCCGTTTAGCTGTCAAGTTGATGAATCCGCATCGAACATTAAGCTGAACCGGACCTCAGTATTTGTATAAAATAAAATAAAGGTCCTCATAAAAGTCTACACCCGATTTTGCAACTGATATCTGTATTATCAAACTACTAACATTTGAGTGGGATATTAAAGACTGAATGAAGGCAAAGCAAGGAAACCATTTTATCTGAATTCCACAGCGTTTTATATATATTACATTTATAGCGCTCTGCATGGGTGTAAAAGAGACAATCAGATTAATATAACATATAAACATCTGTATTTTGTATATAAACATATTATCACATTACTTAATTGTTAAGTAATGATAAATCTTCTTATATCAAATTTTACTTAAACTTAACTAGATGAAAGGTCTTCTTCGTGACAATGACACGGAGTGAAAATGCATACATTTTCATTGAATTATTCCCATGCACCTCCGCTCCGCTGTCTAACTTGTAAAATTGTAGAGTGGTACAGATCTGGCAGCGTTAACCAAAAATATACCCGAGTGACGTCATTTTACCCGGAGTCCCAATGTTCACGCAGACCCGTGCACTGCGTGAAAATCGCTCATGTGGCGGTTTTTACTCTTATATGCACATATACGTTTAAAATCGGACGGACACTTAGTTCACCACAAGCACCGACCATAGTTACAAAAGTCATATAAGCGATTATATATATACATATATACATATATATATATATATATATATATATATATATATATATATATTTATATACGCATATACGCTCACACGGAAATCTGGAACAAAGTTGGAGCACATCGCTAAATTAAGTACCTTATATGAGTATAAAATATAACACATTTAAATATAGGCCTATTATTCCAGACCGTTCAATTTTATACAGATTTGATAAAAGTAACATTTATTCATTGTGTGCAACACAATGAAAATAATAAAAAAATAATAAAATTTTCTTAACCATGCAGGCACAGATTCAAATTAACGGACTCTTAAAGGACTGTATGATGTCTTCATCAACAGATCTGGCTGTTTTATTCAAACCAGACCAGCCACTAACAATTAACTTATGATGCCTCAAGTTCTGATTAATAATCTCCCGTGGAGATTGACGGACTCTGGGATCGCTGTGTGGACCATATCAGCTCAGTTATTACCCACCATCCAGACTGCCCTCTAATCAGACTTAACCAAGTGCAAATGGGTCGCGCAATTAGTCCCTTATTAGCTCCGAAAAGCATTGTTACACAAATCTGCGCCACGCGAGACTTTTGTCCAACTGGAACAAACAAGCCCCGAACCCCCCACCACGCAGAGCTGGCTATTTAGGGCCAATTTAGTTATGTAATAACGGAAAAAATACCGGTCTGTTGTATGAATGGCTCGCACCACAATCACCCGCTTCGTTTAAAGCCGCGTTTAAATGCCCCCCTCCTATCCCAGGGGAGAGATGGGCGGGTATACCCCGGGGGTGGGGACGGCCTTCTCATTTGGTCGATGGAATTACAAGCAAACATTTCTATCCACTTGTTTTGTCAAGCCCGCGGCTCAGATCTGAACAAGAAAGGAAATTAAAGGTGTGTCCGATTTGTTGTAATTGTGTGTAAGGAAACCCCCGGAGAAAATCCTGGTTACTTTAGGTTATTATCAATACGCACCTTCATGTGGTGCTTTATACACATGCTTTGTTACACGGGTGCTCAAACGTCAAATTATAGACACGTCTTGTGCTAGGTAGAGAAACTTAATTCTTTATGAGTAACAAATGTTGATATTCGTTCCGGATATCTAAATATAAAAAAAGTTGAGCTCCATGCGTGTTTACATGCAGTGTTTGTATTAACCTATATAGCTGCATTTAAGAAATCCTCACATAAACCAAAGAACATTCATCAATCAGTGATACATGCGGTGAGAAAAACATTAAAATTAAATTGTTTTTATATACATACGCCAAATAGAAGACAAAATCAATGCAAGTATTCAGCTTCCAAATTATCGATATAATTATGTGTGTTTTAAACATTGTATGACATATATTAAGGATGAAAGGTGAATCGGTCCATATTTTAGAAGTTTTCGTCGTTATACATACTTGTGTCCAATGTTAAGGATGAAATGTAGAGTAAACGCGTTTTGTTATCTAAAGCAAACAGTCATCAATGATACCCGTTGATCCACATAAAAAAAAGTAAAAAGAATCCAAGGCCTGCCGTACGAAACAGAATATATTTATAATGATTTATATAACTATATCTTGCAGCAAACACACAAAAACTGAATGACGAAAATTTAAAGGCAGCCTTTGCCGATTCAAACAGAGACAAACAATGTGCAGGCTCATTATGGACCAGTTAATGATTAAGAAAAATGAAACTGCTGTCCAGGTGTTTGTCAATATCAAAAGCCATTATAACCTCCGTTAATTCAGCACTTGCTGACCATACGATATAATATTTTATCCTTCTTAAGTAAATGATATGCACTTCTTGGCAGAATACCAATCAGGATCAAGTTAATTAATAGCCGCCGTTTTGATCCCTGCCCTTTCAGAGTGTGCGCACCTGTATCGAGTTACCTTTGCTGGCCACACGGTGTCGCTTGCGGGTCACGTGTGGCCTGCTGGTGGGTTTGCTCCTCGCTGGCTGGAGACACCTGACTTTGGACACCCCGCCGCTCCAATAGGAAGGACAAACACAAAAGCAATCAGTAAGCCTATAACAAGTCATGTGTTGGACTGGTTTTATGCTGCATTGAACATGAAAATATTTCTACAACATGAAAATATTTCTACATTTTCATGTATATTGCTCTGTTTTACCATTTTGACGCAATTAATTGCTCGATTCAAACTTAGTTTACTTGCAAATAACGGTCTTAATTATTGTTTCAGAGAAAATCAGGTTGTGACAAATATTCCAGTCCTTGTTTAAGTCCTGAAATCCGAAAGCGGCCTATGTGTGAACACGAGTCTGTATGTAGATTAAAGCTTCTACTCTTAAAATTGTAGTGTGAATTCTTTTATGTGAATAAAGGTCATTACTGTTCAGGAGACGGTCACAAAGCCATGCTGACATAGCAGCGGAGTCGAATGTTTAGTTTGATATAATTTTAGTTTTCACAAAGTCAAATTTGAAGGTTATATGGATCACCTAAATCTGTATTAAAAGAAATGGATTCTTTTCCTTTGTGGGGATAGGTAAATTTCTTTCTCCCCGAAAGAGGACCAGAGCTATTCACTGATATTATGACCGCTTTTGCTCTTAAACTAATCCTTATGTGTCTCAGCCATGGATTAAGTGAACCTTAATTAACCTTGATACACTCTGAAGTAGACTGTATTCTTTTGAAAAGGATATTTGTGGAGATGTATTTGTTTGCTCTCACTACCTTTCTGGTCCTCAATTGATACTATTTTTAGCGATACGATAACAAAACATTACCTTTATTATTGATATTTTTCGTTCATTGGGAGAGATTTTAAATATTCATCCTGAAATGTGATACTTATTGAATATAATAAATATAAAAAATATAATATAACAATATATATATATATATATATATATATATATATAGAGAGAGAGAGAGAGAGAGAGAGAGAGAGAGAGAGAGAGAGCAACAATTAAGCAGCTGCCTCTATATATATATATATATAGTTGTACAGTGGTACATGAAGTAAGCATTGATCATTTTCTTTGATCACCCTTCTTTTACTTGTATACCCTTTCACTTTCTGTTTAATTGGTCAGATTTGTGTCAGGATGACATGGACAGATGTGACACACGGACCGACATAGATCACGCTGGTAATGGTGTTATACCAGGTGGGGAGACTGACCAATGATGACCAATGGTCAGTACACTAATTTCCAACAGTGACCTCCCCTAAGGCGGGCTAACCACGCTGATCTTGGACGTGTCACAAATAAATGTCACACCTCGGTTACCGGGGGAACCCCCACAGTGGCGCCACCCATTGTCTGTCCACGAGTTTCACTTATTGGCAGTCCAAAGCAGTGGATTGTTTTAATCAGTTTATTCATCCCAAAGCACACACTATTATTTCATTGTTCGTTTCACGCTTTAGTCTAATCTTAGAAACTGACACCAAAGGTGTATAGGTAGTATATATATATATATATATATATATATATATATATATATATATATATATATATATATATAAATGTTATAATGAATATGTATAATACTCCGGGATTCCCGACTGAGTGGATAGCCTACAGATATACAAACCTGTGTTAGTATAGCCTCAGTGTTAACATGCGTGGTCTTTTAAACAATATTTATAAAGGGTTCGGTATGGTAATGGATAAACCAGCTTCTAGGATTAAACCCCATGACAGCACAGAAAAGTGAACTTGATAATTTTTCTAAATGTAACATCAGGTAAACAATTCATGCACAGCCACTATTTTGCCAGATATACAGAAGGATTTAAGTAGATTATTATAAGTAAACCATTCCCCTATGTATACCTGTGGTGTGTAACATCCTGTGTCAGAAAGAGGCTGTTTACTGATGTAACTGCAACAAGAATAGTGTGGTACGGTCGCCTTTCTGCAGGCGGCGCCACTGCCCGGATATGATTGTAATTTTGAAGCATGGTACATCTTATGAAACTGGTTGTATTAATAAAACTTGTAAATCGTTTTGAATATAGAAATAAAATAACAGGCAAATGTGGTCCGGTTAAACATTTGTTTCTCGATCGGTTGTTCTAAATTGATGCGGGAAGTCAGTCATTAAATTGGCTACTTGAAATATTACATGTTATGTAAAAACTCAATTTTTTAACTTATCATTCTTCTTAAAAGTGACGGAACCATGTGGCTGAACAAATGTCATGCAAGGTATTTTCAAACATTGAGAAATGCCAGGTCTGAAATAATGAGGGAAAATGATGCTGTCTTTCTATACACACTCTCAAAAGTCGGAAAATATTCCCCTCTAATAAACGAATATCTATTTCTCATAGCACTATTTATTTATAATCGATAACTTTTTCTTAAATCTGGATAAGATATGAACGATAATTAATGTGCTGAGTCATACGGTTTGAACCTATCTTAATTACCTCATTCATTTTTATGATGAATCATTTGATTTTAAATGGAGATATATGCATTACCCCCGCCGAGGAAAACATAACAATTTTGTGCATCTATTTTAGCATAGGTTAATTCGACCTCGTGTATCCACCTCCTCATTCATTAACGCTACGATCCGCCCCCTATTCCAAATCAATCTCAGGAAATATACAGGTTCGACAAATGGATTCACGGATCGTAAATTATTAGCTGATGGCATCAGGATACAAATGAGGGATTGGGTGCCGATCTGGACAGGGAAATGGCATAGTCTGCCATGCATTACCCCAACTGGCGTGTGCAGTTTGGTGATATGAACACATTTTACGTCACCGTGTCGTTTATTACGTGGCGGAATCATACCCACGTCAGGAGCACGGTGATTGGATCGAGAGAAATGACGTGCAACGCAGCGTGACGCGGTCTACCTCCGCGGCGCTCACCGACAGGGGGCCCATACAGCGCCCCTGAAATGGAATGAGGCACTCAGGCGAGGGGTGACATGACCATTGTGTTGACAGGGTGGACAGGACAGAAAAGTGAGCGTTAAACATGTACTGATAACCCTCAATTATCCGTTGACACTGATTAGATGAGGGTTGTACTTTACTGCAAACCATGGTCCTTTCAGTGACCAGTCACCATCGTTTGGTAATTTAGTGCGGAGCAGTGATAAATGACGTCAGTCAGACTGAGACAGGAAATTTCTGGCTCTGCTGTTTTAATCTTATGCATATGGCCATTAAATAAATCATCGTAAGTTCTGAAGTGTATATGTTACGCCCCAAATGTGAAATTTAACATTTATATAAATGTTAAGCCATTTTACCCATTTTTATGAAATGAGCAACTGCTTCGCCTTATTCACAAAATGGGTCTAAATTCTAACTTGGAATATAATTCTCAGTTCTGCGAGGTTTGAGGGACTGTTTAAAGGATTGCTTATGATTATCTGAATGTGTCAACGCCACTCAAGTGGGATGTGCTCTGTAAAGCATTATAATTAACAAATTATTTCCTACCCTGTTATATGAACGAATTAATATTGCATCAGTTATAAGGAGCTGGTTTCATGCGTAGGTCTATAACACCAGTACATTACAAAAGGCACGTGAAAAAAAGACTTGTAAGAGATTGCCACAAATGACATAAAAGGACCAAAACGGTATATTTTCTGTTTCAGTTTCAATTTATGTGTTTGATTCTTAAAATATTATCTTTTATACAATATCAATATATTAAACCTGTTTAATTCTTTTTTATTTGTGTGTGTGTGAACGGCTCAGTATTACCTCAACCCACAAAGATTGGCCATATAAAGTTGATTATTTTTCGTTTAAATTTTTGAAGATATATACCATTGGCGTAGGAAGAAAAAAAAATTAGGATAGATCGTTTAAGTTTAAATGAGGACCTGGTTCCATGCAGATCCGTCCTAATCGCCCCTTTTTGCCTACTTTCTCGTGTATTTTTTCGTATACAACATAAGAAAAAGTAAACTGGTTTGCCCTTAAATTTAAAGGGCCCAATCACCCATCTGGTTTTTATAAACTATAGGTAATCCCTTGGAGCTTTTATAAAAATAGGTCAGAAAACGTGAATATCACTGCACACAGGCTGCTTGTTTTGTTTTTATCAACATGTTAAAATATGTGGGGACCTGTCAAAATAATCAAAACAAATACAACAAAGGCATCTGGCGGCAAGTCAGATAAGCAAGAGCTTTGCAAATGCCATTTTGCAACAAGTGACCTTTCTACCTAAGCATATATGCAACCTACCACTTAAAGTAACATGCTTGTCCTGCACAAGACGGGTTTTAACTTGTGTGAGGAATGACCACAACAAAGTTCTCACAAAATGATGTTTCCTGGCTGTTACGGTCTTTGAAGACAACTGCTCCCCTCCCAATCTGGGAGTTGTGGACCTTTTTCAGTGTATTATAATAGTGTATAGTTACTTTTATTGTAACCGTAAACCCCTCAATTCCCAAAATCATGAAACCTCCCCTGGATTGTATATGGGGTTAAGCCCGTATAAATGTTCATGACCATAGACATACAGAGCTATATTGTCTATGTTCATGACATTAATTGCTATATCATGCATTGCAAGGGAAACAATTCCGAAATCTACCGACAGATGGCGACAAGAACAATTGCACATATAAATTGTCTGTTTTGAGCACATGTTGTATGGAGTTTCTGTAGTGTAGTGGTTATCACGTTCGCCTAACACGCGAAAGGTCCCCGGTTCGAGCCCGGGCAGAAACAATCTTTTCTTTTATAATCTCTCCGTTCTCACAATGTCTAGTTTTTAATTAAAAAAAAAAAAAAAAAAAAAAAAAAAAAATAATAATAATCTGGTCTTCAGGTCTAAGAATAACGTAAAACAGATGGCACATTTCAGAATATGATGAACATCCATAGAAAATCTTGTTCATTTAGGCAAAGATAGTATATATATAGTATTGGCTATAGGCTGTAACTTATATAGTAATATACCCAGTTCACCCGTGAATTCACTTTTAACCTGACCTTTTTTTTTATATATGAGAATACTTAAGGGAGTTCCTAGTAAAATCTCCTTGCTGTTACCTATTTTCTTAGGGGAGGGGGCATGATTTTTCAAGAGCACTCTGGAAGTCATTCTACCCATTGTTTAACTTTAAGGTTTTTACAAATATTCTTCACCTGATCATAACATCAGTAATTAATACATGCATCACCTGTATACATGTCAATTTCAACTGAACGTCATGATTTATGCCCGGGCCACTTGTTTTAATAATGTTATGCCACAAATATCTTATTTTTTAATAAATTAAATTGCATGAAATATGTGGCTTTAATTTGTTAACTACAAAGTTATGGCTATGTCTTTTAAGCTTGTAATAAATTTAATTGCAACATGAAGCCAATATTCACCTTAATTTAAGACAATAATCATTCGGACAATTTCCCATATCAACAAGGCCAAGGATCGACATAGTCCTGTGACAAACGGTATAAAATTGGAAATCATGGCAGGCCAGAGAAAATATTAACGGATACGGAAAGTGGAAGTCGCAGCCGTTTCTTCATGAAAGTGCTCCTACAACATTTATTTTTGCTCTGGATAAGATTTTTATCCAATATTGAAAAGATTCGTTTCTGTTTTGGTCCAACTTCTCCCTCTGCAAGGCGGATATTTCGAATTTCCCTTGGTACGCTTTTTGTTTGATGATTCCCATCGGTGAATCTTATTTCAGTTATGAACCCATAACAAACATGCACAAGAGCTACGAGTTAAAGTAAAAGTTTTAGGCCTACTATTTATCGTCCGTTATATCATCTCATCATCTAATTGTTCAACTATTTTTGCTAAAAAAAAAAAAAAAAAAAAAAAATTTTCTTTTTCCAGGGAGATAATGATATTACAGGATAGAGATTGATGGACATAATTTGAAATAAACACCTACATTACATATTTTTTTTTTTTTGTGTAATATGAGAAAACATTCTACATTTAACAACACAACAAGGTCAAGGTAGTTGGTCACATTAAAAAAAAATCAGCCTCAGTTGATCGCTGCCGCTTGAATGAATTCATGTAAACACTGAAGAATAAGACCAACCGAAACATATACAGCTACTCATGCAGGGACAAAGCTGATCTGTCAGATCTTTGGAATAATTCATCGAAACATCTGTTAACAAATACATATATAGGAAAATAGTCTATTTGCAAAATTTGACAACCCGGCTAATTAAGGTCAACGTCATCATTATCTTCTCAAAGTACTCAATTAAAAACTGACTGGTTGTTTATTGTAAAAATATATTTTAAAAATGTAAACACCAAATTGAAACTGACAACCCATGGCAGACGCAATGGCGCTAGACTACAAGATCCAGAATGCCCAGACATTTTTAACATGTTAAATGTTTGTTTTGTCATGAAGAATTTATCTCACAAAAGACCTATTGTCACTCATAAACGTAAAAGTGTCAAACTGTTCGCTCATAATTACCTTTGAGAGAATAATCGTCTGATATCAATAGTTTTTCAACGAAGGAACATACAATAGTAGATTAGAACAGTCGATGCAGTTTTTAAGTTTTTGCTACCTCTATATATAGAGAGTTATAAATTGCTCTCACTGTATCGCAACGCTTAGAAACAAGTACTGCCACCTCGTGGTAAATTATATGACTACATTACGAATCATTGATCGACTCATCTCACAACGCTTAGAACATGTACCGCCATCTCGCGGCGAATGATATAATTAATTGACGGTTTTCTGACCGACTGATTTAATTTCAAATTAGTTAAGAGCAGGCACGGAGTTACGCCTATCGGTGTGTGGAAAAACGTTTTATTTACGCATTTTAAAGGTATACAAAAATACTAACGCTCTGGCAAGACTTTGACAATAGCTTAGATTTTATATTGACATTGTCCCTGTTATGGTGTAAATTGGTATAATCTACGTTTTGAGATGAATGTGGTCCTCAATGTATAGGCATAATTGGACATACACAAAGCTATATGTTGGTTTCAGACATATAGTGCGTGCCGGATTAAACTTTAATCATTCATTAGGCCACACACATACGAAAGGATTTGTTCTACGAACTTTGAACAAGAGACTCTGATGCGACAAAGGGATTATTATCGGTTCAGACACATAGACAAACTTTAACAGCAATACATATATATGCATATATATGTATACAAAAAAATCACTTAAATTCTTAAAATAGTGCATATTTATAATCAACACAAAAATTATTTAGCATAATAACCATACCTTTGAGAATCATTTTAAAGAATTTAAGTTAACGCAAAACTTCGCAAATATTCTCGATAAACTGGTCATCATTTGCAGGAAAAGGAAAATGATAAACAAAAAACAGCAATTCGGTAGATACACATTTAGATATACATTTAAGTAGATCCGCCATTGCAGCCAAAGTAGTGAGGATTAAGTCAAATATGCTGTACACCTGAAGACATTAGCAGAACGTTATGTGTTTTATGGTTATATAATAAATATTTAAAAAATATACCATATATTCTACCGAATATAAAGTTTTGTCCTGTGAAAACAAGGGCAAGTCCGGAATCTTTGGCTGACGGTTTACACTTATCCTACAGAGGGTTCCTCACCCGGATGCTGGACATCTTACGTAAGTGGAAAACTCGAGCAAGTCCCCCTCCCCCAACCAGAGCACGATAACGGCACGAGAATCTGCTCAAAAGTGCTTCGAGGACGGCATATAGGCAAGAATCTATGTGCAGAGATTCGTGATAAGACGACGGTATATCAGCAAATTTATGTAGGGCGGAAAACCGTTTTTACCACGCCCAAATCCTCAAGTTAAAACGCACGGGGCGGAATATATATATATATATAAATATATATATATATATATATATATATATATAAATATATATATATATATATACACATACATAAATATGTTACAATCAATGGGTAAAAACTGTCAATTTGTAAATTGCCTGACATTTTCAATTTATAAGTTGCCCGATTCACTCAGGCACTTTATAAAATGACTGAAATTTACAGCTTATTTGACACATTGACTGAAATGTAAAAAGAATGAAATAATATTGTTATAAGGTTACAAAGATTTAAATGACATTTCATTAATTTCATATACCTTACTTTTACAAAATTTTAATATATTTAGCACTATATTATTGTACAATGTAATGATTTATTTGATCAGAAGCGTCCATCTGACTTGATTCTAGTTTTTGCAGTTTTAATTATGTAATCATATGAGATGTAAATATTATATAATATTATGTCAGAGGCATAATTTCCTTTTGCACTTTAGGGAGCGGGTGTACTTTGGATGACCCCTACCTTCAATGCGGGAAATTGTCACAAATGTCTTTCAACAGTTTTTTTAACACATTTGGTGTAAAATAAAAAAAAAATCGGAATATTCTCGCTTCTGAAACCAACAACATGTTTAATTGTTTGACCTAAAAAATACAAATGGTAGCAAATACAAATGAGAAACCCCCCCCCCCCCCCAACCCTTGGATCCGCCGTTGGTTATTTCAAAATATAACTTCAAGTTCTTGTTTATATTCTCAAAATCTGTATGGATCATTTAATTTGTGCTTTAATGATTGTGTCCCATGCACAATGTCACCGAAAAAAAAAGAATTATGCCATGTAATCAGTCATTGTGTTATTAGGTATATCTGAAAGATTGTACACTTTTTCAATATTTTTGTTAATAACTATCTTTTTTTATTACAAAATGGCATTATTTTAGTTGTCAATATCCGGGGGGGGGGGGGGGGGATTGAGTATCCTCCCCACTTCCCCACCAAATCACACTTCTGTACTGTCTTATTACAAACTGACTATATACACAACACTACCAGCTTTCACAGACTGGCTCCAATCAGAGAATGTGGATGGAAATTTAAAATCATTAAAAGTAACAAAAACAGTTGGAATAATTGTGATTAAACCCTATACCCTTTGTAACTCACTTAAGCATATCTTGATCATGTATTTGATATTATCAAACATGTAACTGTGGTTATTCTTCATCATTCTACAATATACATCATTCATTTCACATATATTGCACATTTTAATGTTTTTGTTTTATATAAGAAAAAGCTTCCATTTGATTTGATTCTCGTGCTTTCGTAAGCAAGGATATAGTCATGCATATATGAGTTGTAAAATATAGTATGCATATTTCTTTATGTTAATATAGTCTGCATATTTCAACTATATGATGCTTGTTACCCCTAATCAGTCTGTGTATTTTAAGTCTTATAACGTGATCAATATTCTTCATAAATAGCCTAGAAAGAAGAAACAGACATAAAGTTTACTTAAAAGTAGCATGTTATTCTAAATAACAGCTAGTGCCTGTTTCACAATAATGAGATATATGAAGCAACAGACTGTTCCATATCGATTCAGTCAATGTGTCAAATAAACGGACTGATTTTTCAGTCAATCTCTAAAATGCCTGAAAATTTCAGTCATTTTATAGTGCCTGAATGAATCAGGCAATTTGTAAATTGACTGATTTTACACATTGACTGTAACATATAAATGTGCCGAAAGTTCAAAGAGTAACGGAAATGTTCTTCTTGCCTATATATGCTGTTAAGGCTATAGCTGTAATTGGTTGGTTTACTTATTTACCTGCAAACAAATATACCTGCACATAAAGGCCTGGTGGACGCAGTGATGCATGTCAGACCAATACAAGAAATGAAATATTTAATGTTCAATGCAGCATAAAACCAGTCTATCACAAAACTTGTTTAAGTGTCAGTGATTTCTTTTGTGTTTGTTCTTC
Organism: Sipunculus nudus; assembly: GCA_026874595.1. Taxonomy (NCBI): domain Eukaryota; kingdom Metazoa; phylum Annelida; class Sipuncula; order Golfingiida; family Sipunculidae; genus Sipunculus; species Sipunculus nudus. The sequence continues at coordinate 43,838,317 of CM049307.1, read as the reverse complement.
AAGTTGGAGCGGTCAGGTGTCCCGAGTCAAGGTGCTCGTGAACGTGGTAACTGGAAGGATCATATTAATTACATCTGTGACAAAGCCTGTAAGAGAATTGACGTATTAAGATCGCTCATGTTTAGGTTTAGTAGGAAAGCTTTAGAAACATTGTATATGTCATTCATAAGACCAGTTTTAGAGTATGCCTGTGAGCTTTGGGATTGGTGCAGTGAGGCCCAGGCATGAAGGTCAAATAGAAGCAATCCAGCTAAATGCTGCTAAAATATATTTACAGGTGCCACAAGAGGGATTAATTAATGATGAATTAATCTATAGAGAAACAGGGTGGCAAACATTATCTGAGAGGCGTAAGATCCGAAAGTTGATACTCTTTTTTTAAAATGATAAATGGACTGGCACCAAAATACATGTGTGACTTGATTCCAGATGAAGTTGGTAGCACTGGTTATCATTTGCGAAACAGAAATAATCTGAGACCTCCCGCCATTCGTACAACTCAGAGACAACATTCCTTCTTATTATCTACAATGTCATTGTGGAATTCTTTAAATGAACAAAAACGAAGCAGTCCTACAGTCCTGAGTTTTAAGAAAAAGTTAGGATCGAATATACAGAGGCCACCATTATATTTCAGTCATTTTGAGGGAAGCAGGCCAGCTCAGATCTACCATACTAGGTTGAGGCTAGGTTTTGTAGCTCGCTGAATTCTCATCTGTTCAAAAACCACTGTATTGAAAATTCTCTATGTCCATGTGGCAATGGCATCGAGACACCAGCGCATTTCCTTTTTATTTGTGATTTTTATAACCAAGAAAGACTTGACCTTTTCAGACAGATTAGTCCGGAACTAAGAACTATAGACATTTTATTATATGGAAGCGAATACCTATCTCGTGATCAAACCCACCAGCAGGCCGCAGGTGGCCTGCGAGCGACACCGTGTGGCGAACAATGGTAACTCGATACAGGTGCGCTCAGTCTGTAACAGCAGGAATCAAAGCGGCGGCTATTAATTAACTTGATCCTGATTGGTGACTTTTGGTGTTCTGTCAGGAAAGGTATATTATTTACCTTAGGTGATGAGTGAGAGCAAACGCAACATGATATATAGGATATCCCCGTGACAGTTTTGGCAGTACTTTTCGAATGCGAAATGGTGTATTAGGCCTATCATCAAATAGCAATGTACAATTTAGCAAAAGAAAGAAATGTGCGGAATTCAAATTATATATACGTTCTAACATGGACGTATTATAAAAGGACCTATAGTATGTTTAGGGGGGGGGGGGGGAGAAAATTGCAATCTCCGTGTCGGGGAATCGAACCCCGGTCTCCCGCGTGACAGGCGGGGATACTCACCACTATACTAACACGGATACATATATGTCCCGGTAGCACGTGTACATGAGGGAACCCGCTGTAGTATGCATGAGGCCTTGCACAAGGCGAAGCATTACTATCAATATAAGATTTCATTATAAAGTTGCTTTAGGTTAGTAACATGTTACTTTTGTTATTACATCTAAAAAAACAGCAGGTTTCATATAAACTAACACACTGTTCACATGGCACAATCATATACACATCCTCTAAATAAGCTGAATATAAACACGTACACACACCCTAACACACACACACGTATATATATATATATATATATATATATATATATATATATATTTATTTATATTTATATATGGACATATGTAGAGCAAACGAACATTTTAGATTGATTCATGTTTTGTCAGTTGACACTTTACTTCGCTTGAAGCATGCTTGTATTGGAGCATGCAGTAGAACAAAGCGGTTTGACAAAATCGTTTGAAAACGTTTTGTGTGTGAAAGGGGTAATATATCATCTCTGCACCAGTACGTGAGCGATAACGGGGTTTAAGAGGCACCAGTGTATTTACCGTTCTTGTGCTGGAACAAGTCCACATGTACATGCTTGGGGACTTGAGGCCGATTTTACCTTCTGGTTACATACCGTTGCTATAGTTTCTATAATAGATGGCGCTGTTGACAGACCTTTCGAAAAATTCGAAGTTCCTCAAGACTTATGGGGAAAATATGGAAACCCTTAGGACACACTTAATTGACATCGTTTAAATTACTTCAAGACCATAAAACAAGCATTCTCAAGGCGCAGTCGTACATCACTGTGTGCATGACAACGATTTAGGGTCACCAACACCAATCGTAATATATAGTGGAATTATATCTTTTCTGTCTATTCACTTACAACCCAGAAGAGTTTTTAGTGAAAAGATAAACTCTGTCTGGTCTTTCTACACAGTTACTGGTACCACTCATACTATATATAGCATAGATTATACCCGCGCTTGTATTGTGACACGTCCGCGGGACTTATCCGCGTTTGTGCGGGACGGGTTTCCGCGGGTAAGGGTTGACATGTACTTATATCAGTGGGAGTCAATTGCCCGGGGTCACAGAACCTTGAGGATGAAATATTAGACTACTAGTATTTTCATTGCCAATATGCCAGGTGAAAGAGTCTATTAAAGCGTCTACGACCTCCGTGCTAGGGTCATGTTAGGCCTACCAGCACATTATAAATGCCTACTGAGTCGTGTATCCATGGCTAATACTAGGCCTACATAAACTGTTCCCATATCATAGACATATATACGCCTAGGCCTAGGCTATACACCCACAGGCACCTACAGTACTGTCAGTAGACCTAAAGGTTAGAAGCGGATCCAAAGGGGGGAAGGGGGGGGGGGGTCCAGGGGGTCCGGACCCCCCCCCCCCTTTTTTTTATCAGGAACAACGTTTTTTAAGGGCTTCAGACAAAATTTTGCCGCCTGGACTCCCCTTTTTCAGACCTGAGGACCTTTTTTTTAGGGTTTTCATTTGTCCTCCTGGGTTGGACCCCCCCCCCCCTTTTCCTAAATCCTGGATCCGTCCCTGAAGGTATTTCCAGAATAAATCTTATCAACAGTTTTTTTTTCTTCTTCAAATATAAACAATATGTACACATCGACTGAGTGACTAATAATATATAAACACGTGTTATTTAGTTTTAAGGGTCGGGTGCCTGTGTACGTAGGCCTACTTCAATGAGGCCTATATACTCTCTTCTATATTATTCAAAAGATATAAAGCTTGATAATCCTGGATACAATGACCTACAAACATCCGTATATATATATATATATATATATATATATATATATATATATATATATATATATATATATATATACTGGTTGCCTATTTGTTCGCGAGGGTTCAAATTCGCGATATTCGCGAAAGGGGAATTAACGCGAAAATAAAACCTTTGTGAATAAGAGTTCCATCGCCGAAAGCAAGTCGAAAGCTAAATCATTGATATTTAACATAAAATAATAAGATCTTGTATGTTCAGATGTTGCTATAATAAATGATCACAAACTTTTAAAATTATCTTGGATGAATGAACAATGATTTAACTCTTTTGATGTCCATTTGTCTAATTATTAATATTATTATTTTATATAATTAATCAATATAATTATGCTTTAGTTTGTGTAGGATTTTCATATGGCGAGAACGCGAAAATATAACCCTCGCGAAATATTGAAACTGTGAATATCGCGAAATTTTAAGCTCGTGAATATGAAGCCATCCACAGTATACGTCAACTATGTTTTCATCACTCTTTGTATCATTCCACAGGTAGACAGATATTCCACAGGAAGCAAAATATGTCAGCAGTTAATTAATGTAACACTATATAAACAGGCGAAGATATTCACCACTGCACGGACATCGACTTGCGAGGCGTTGGTACTAAACTATAAGAAACACGGTTATCACAAGTAACGATATACTGATTGAGGCCCACATATTGCCATGAAGAAACGTTGATAATAATATGGCCTCAGCTTCTGCAGTAGTTAGTCTGTGTCCATGCCAATAAATGAAAACACAGTTGCCCAACTGGGTCTTCCCAGCCGGAACAAAGTTACATGTGTGTTATTTCTAAAAAGGACGTAACATTAAAGGAGGTAATGTGAGAAGGAAAAAAGAAAATTCAACGTCTCCGTGTCGGGGAATCGAACCCCGGTCTCCCGCGTGACAGGCGGGGATACTCACCACTATACTAACACGGATTCATACGATGTGGTTGCACGTGTACGTGAGCGATACCAGGAACAAGAGGTCAAACTACACCAGATATCGCTTTTTCACAGCTATTCTAAGTGACCTCTGGTGGTGATTACTCAGACGTATACCAACATGAGGCCTTTAACATGGCGAATTATGAATTACTATACGTTTTCATCATAAAGTTGCTTCAGTTCTTGTACCTCGGTCATTAGTTCCATAAAACAGAAAGTATACTAGGCCTACATAAACTGTTCACATAACAAGTAAGAGGGGGCCTCAGCCGCCTGTGGCATATCTTATATAAAGGGGCACTTAATTAAGTTGTATACCTTTTATATAGTCTTTGTTTAGATGTTTGCCCTTGATTCTAAGCAGTAAAAACTGCTCATGAATTAGCAATAAACATGAACTTATTATAATTTGCGCATGTAAATATCTTTTATGTTCAATCGAAATGTAACGTACCCTGGCCGTTAACTTGACCTTCATACCGCAGTTTGGAAAAAAAGTCTTTCCTAATGTCATTCAGTTTATCAAGTGTGCTGAAACAGTGCGAGAACAGTAATCCGTAACTGCTTATTTTTTTTCCTGAATTTCTTACCAGTATATTTTCTTTATAATAAAGTAATTTAATGTTATTAGAATAAAGGTCAAGTTTGAGTGTGTTCTTTATAAGGGAGTATTTGAAAATTCTTTATGTATGTTTTAAATTTGTATTTTTAATTTTCTATATACTTAAGCATGATGCAAAATTCAGTCTTACTATATGATCTGTCTCTTATGCACAGACATTGCCATATAGTATAAGAGCTACTTTTGAGTAAATGTGATGCCTGTTTCTAGGTTATTTATGAAGAATACTGATCAGGTAATAAGTTTTGAGGTGTAACCAAAATCACATATATATATATATATATATGGTTGAAATATGCATACTGTATTAACATAAGGAAATATGCATACTATATACCACTCATATGGAAGTCAAATTGACGCTTTTAATTACATGTAACACTAAAATGTGCAATAATATGTGACATTTACCCAAATGTTACACCATCAGAAATATCAATGGAACTGGTACATTTACCACTGAGATATCACGAGCCTTTTGGCGTTTTTGGGTGGAAACTCCGTATACAGCGCGGGGCAAAGTAAACCGCGGAGCCTGTAGCACCTGCCACTTATATAACTAGGTTAGTCCGGCACTGCATGTATGTATACCGTGTACATCGTTACCTTATAGTATCCTTCATTGGCTACACATGCACCAAAAGGCACCTGACGTGTAAATCCAGAATAAATCTTATCAGACTATTTTTTTTTTCAAAATATAAACGCACATACACATTAGATGAGTAATCTATATATACGTGTCACAGGTATATACGTCAGGAGTCTGTGTATATGATGCGCGCCATGTTCCGATCTGGCCTATCCTTAGCTGGGTCTGACCTAATAACCGATGTCGGTTATTGGTTCAGACCCATCTTAAGATGGGCTGCCCAACAACCGATCAAGAATGCATGTCAAAGAATCAGGTTTGGAAATGTCGAGACAGGTTAGACCCGATTACCGAAATCGGTTCTTTGTTCAGACCATCTTATAATATAGGTCAGGCCCAATAACCGATCAACAATGTCATCTTGGAATAGGACCCATCCGATGTTCATTTACTGATATTGATAATATTTTGATATGTCGTTTATTGGTTCAGTCCCATGCATCTTAAGATGGGCCAGGCCCAGTAACCGATCAACAGTATCAACTTTTCACAAACCAATCTCTGGATGTTCCTTTACTGGTATTGATAATATTTTATTTACGTTTGTTATCTAAAAAGAACACATAAACTTAAATTGATTTAAATATATTTAAACAAATAATAAAATCAATGTACACGGTGCAGAACCTTTGCAGGTTTTTAACATTTCACTTTTCTATATACGTTCTACATATAATACAACATCTAACCATATGAAGATTATCTTCAACACAGAAGTAAATATTTAACATGTTAGTCTAGGTCAATATTGTGACTGGTGACTTACAATGGGATTGGCGGATTTTTATATAACCAAGGAAACCATCCCTTGGACACATACCCCGGCCCTAAAAGAAACCACCCCCCTCTGACACGTATATGGATAACTCCACCCATGCAGCTTGCGGATAAGACCAGCTCTGTCACACGGTTAGGTACCCCAACCCATTCACCGCTCATGCAGACGACACAGAACTGCAAAATAAAGATAACCCATCGCCTTTTTAAGTCAGCTGACTGAAATTTATCTAAACTATAGCTATCACTCTTCGTCCGTCGTCCCTTAACAGGGCACAAATCGTAACCGCTGGACCTGGAATCTTCTAACTTGATACCCAGGGAGGTCCTGGGCAAATCTCCTTGGAAACCTGAAATGAGGTCATGGTGACCTATATTTTGTGACCTTCAGGCTGAAAACATGATTTTGAGCACCCTGAATGTCAGATGGGGACAAATCCTATATGTGAGGCCTAGAATCTTCAACTCAATATCCTTGGACTTTCTGGGCAAATCTCCTAGTACCTTAAACTGGGTCATGGTGACTTGTATTTTGTGACCTATGGGCCGAAAACATGATTGTGAACACTCAGACAGTCATATGGGGCACAAATAGTATACATAGGCCTAAAATGCTATAACATGACATTAAGGAAGTTCCTAGGCAAATGTCCTTTGAAACCTGAAATTGGGTAAAAGTGACCTATATTCTGTTACTTATAGGAAAAAGATGTCGCATGAACACACTGGATGTCAGATGGTGACAAATCATATAGTTCTGTTAAGCCTAGAATCTTTTTACACAATTTCCTAGGCCTTGGAAACCTGAAATTAGGTTATATTGACCTACATTTTGACCTACAAGACAAAAATCTGATTTTGACCCTCCTGAATGTCAGATGGGCACAAATCCTATCTTTTAGGCCTAGAATCTTCTAATGCAACATCCTTGGAGGTATAAAGCAAATCTCCTTGGGAATCTGAAATTAGACCATGGTGACCTACACTTTGTTACCTACAGGCTGAAACAGGATTTAAGCACCCAGAAAGTCAGGCGGGGCACACATTGTATTTGTTAAGCCTAGAATCTTCTATACTGTAATATTCTAAGACGTCCTTAGCAAATGTCTGTGGAAAACTGAAATTAGGTCACCATGACCTATATTTTGCAATCTTTAGGAAAAGAAGTCATATAAGATACCAGACAGTCAGCCAGGACACACATTGTATATGTTAGGCCTAGAATCTTCTAATGTAACATTCAGAGACGTTCCTGGCCAGTGTCCTTGGAAAATTAAAATTAGGTCATCATGCACTATATTTTGCAGCCTATCAGAAAAAATGTCATATAAACACCCAGACAGTCAGAGAGGGCACAATTTGTATCCATTCGGCCTAGAATCTTTTAACATAAAATTTAGGGAGATCCCAGCCAAGTGTCCTCGGAAACCTGAAATTAGGTCATGATGACCTATATTGTGCGACCTTTGGGCTGAAAAACGGTTTTGCGCACCCAGACAGACAAGGCACAAATTTTATCCATTAGACCTAGACTCTTCTAACATGACATTCAAGGAAATCCTTGGCAATTCTCCTTAGAAACCTGAAATTGGATCATGGTGACCTATATTCCAGACAGACAGGGTACAAATTGTACCTATTTTTCTTGTACCCTCTATTGTGAAATCCGGGGGGATCCTCGGCAGTCCCCTTTGAATCCTGACATTTTTATTTTCTGTCGATTTTTTTCAACACTGCAACTTTAGCCATAGACTATCATAGACAATATATAACATAAATACAAAACATGAGCACCCAGTCAAAATTAGCTGAGCGTCGTGGCCCATGGGCCACTTGTTTCGAATGTTCACTCATTTTTTCTTTATTTTTGAGATATTCAAATAGAGCATCATCTGTTAACAGGGCACAAATAGTCATAGTTTGACCTAGAATCTTCTAATTTATCATCTTAAGAGGTCCACAAAAATCTTCATGGAAACCTGAAATTAGGTCTCTGTTACCCATATCCTCCGAGCTATAGGACTCGTTTGTACCCCCAAGAATAATTAACAATGTGATACAAAGCTCCTGTATTTGAATAACTAATGCATTGATTGCTACGATTCTTTGCATGCATATCGATCATGGAGTGTTACATCAGTTCCTGGTACTGGTGGCGCCACCTGTATTTTTTTTAATTTTTCTCAATCTAGACCTTCAAATAAAGCAGTCATCTTTTGACAGGTCAGAAATCGTCTCTGTTTGACCTTGAATCTTCTAACTTCACATCCAGCAATGTCCATGAAAAGTTTTCATGGAAACTTGAAATTATGTCTCTGTTACTCATATCCTTCAGCTATTAAGGCTCATATATACCCCTCCCCCCAGAATAATTAAAAATAATGATACAAAAGCTCTAGTATCTGAATAACTGATGCATTAATAACCATGAATTTCTGCCTGCATATTGATCAAGGAGTGTTTCATCTGTTTCTGTAGACTGGTAGCGCCATCTGGATTTTTTTTTTCTAATTTTTAAGCATTTTTAATTTGGACACCACTCTGTTAGTCATATTGCCCTTTGTTAAATTTTCCCTGGTTTTCAGCTGAGCGTCATGACCCATGGGCCACTAGTTATCTCTCTCCCTCTCAAATTTACGGTTCCTTTCTTTTATAAATACCTCAGTTGATCTGAAATATGTGCTGAGCGGGGAATCAGTCAAATATACAAATGATATTAATCGGGGATAAAAATTAGACATTTATTTGATCTTTTTATTCTTTCTTGTTTTTTTTTAAATTAAAAGCTGTTAGCATGCATCGGCAGATCATGATCGGATATTGGGTCTGATCGGAAGATGGCGTGCGACATATATACCTAACAAGTGACCCATGGGTCATGACGCTCAGCTGACTGGGAAGAGATTCACAAAAGGAAATTTTATCATCAGAATGGTAGATACCCATTCAACTGAAGCATCAAACAGATTAACCAACAGGCCAAGATTTAGTCTGTATTTATATATCTGAAAAATAGAGAAAAAATGTGTAAACTTTAAAAACTAGAATACGGGTAGCCGACAAGTGACTACGTGTATCCGCCAAAATCAGAGTGGAATGGGTGAAGTGAGGCATGGATTGAGTGGCAAGGGGAAACAGAATGAGGTATGTTGAATATTAGCATGGATGTCTGCAGCCTAAATGTGTATGTAGGTTGTGCCACCTACCACAAATCCAGAAAGCTGTCCAAGTTGTATACATATGCAAAATTTTAGGCAGAAAAGTCAAACCACTACATGGATTTGAGTGATTTTAGCCCACGGCAGACAAACAGACAAGACGCTGTGCAAAAATGGTTGCAGATGGCCCCTCCAGTTTTATGTATGATAAAGACCTATGTGAGATCTAAACACAAGCACAATTTTGGCCCAATCGGTCAAATGGTTCCTGAGATATTAGCTTGGAGGTGTGCAGCGTTAACTAGAATAAAGGTGGCGCCACCTGTCATAAAATCAAGAAAGCTGTCCAGGATGTATAAAACTGCAAAATTTTAGGCAGATATGTCAAACCACTACAGAGAAATGAGTTATTTTAGGCCACGGCAGACAAACAGACAGACCTGTGCAAAAATGGTTGCAGGTGGCCCCTCCAGTTTTGTGTATGATAAAGACCTATGTGAGATCTATACACATGCAAAATTTTGGCCCAATTGTTCAAACGGTTCCCGAGATATGAGCTTGGATGTCATCAGCGAGAACGAGAAAGTACGTGGCGCTACCTGTCATAAAATCAAGAAAGCTATCCAAGATGTATACGCATGCCAAATTTCAGGTGAATTAGTCAATTCACTGCAGAGATATGAGTGATTTTAACCAAAGGCAGATGAACAGATGGACACTGTGCAAACATGGTTACAGGTGGCGCCACCATTTTTTGTGTATGTTATAGAGCTATCCAAGGGCTACATTTGTATAAATTTTATTTCCTGATCAGTCAAACTGTTCCCGAGATATGAGCTTGGAAAGCTCATAAAATCAAGTCCCAGAGAAGCTCTCTGGAAACGAACGCAGCAACGGCGGAGGAACCCGGTCAAAAACATAGTATCCGCAAAACTTCGTTTTGGCGGGTACAAAAATACAGGTGGCTCCACCAGTCTGCAGAAACTAATAAAAACACTTAATGATCAATATCCAAGCAAAGAATCATGGTGATCTCCGCATTAGTTGTTCAGATACTTCAGCTTTTGTATGTAATTGTCCATTATTCTGAGGGATACTTTGGAGTCCTATAGCTTGAAGGATATGGGTAACAGAGACCTAATTTTAAGTTTCCACAGGCACTTTTCATGGGCCTCCTTGCATGACAAGAATGAAGATTCTAGGTCCAGTTGTTGCGATTTGTACCCTGTTGACAGATAACCACATCTTTTAAGGTATCAAAAAAAAGAGAAAAAAATTGTAAAAATTTGAAAAAAATAGAGGTGGCGCATCCAGTCTGCAGAAACTGATGGAACAGGTCATGATCAATATGTATGCCGAAAATCATGACCATCAGTTTTGTAGTTATTGAGATACTGCAGTTTTTGTATCAAATTTTCCATTATTCTGGGGGGTAATTTGGAGCCATACAGCTTAAAGAATATGGGTAACAGAGACCTAATTTCAGGTTTCCATGGAGACTTTTCATGGACCTCTCAGTGTGTCAAGAATGAAGATTCTAGGTCCAGTCTTTATGATTTGGGCCCTGTTAACAGCTGTTCACATTTTAAAGGTCTCAAAAATAGAGAAAACAATTCGTAAAAAATCGAAAAATACAGGTGGCGCCACCAGTCTGCAGGAAGTGATGGAACATCTCATGATCAATACGTATGCCAAAAATCATGACCATCAGTAAAGTAGTTAATGAGATATTGAAGTTTTTGTATGAAATTTTTGACTTTTCTGGGGGGGTACTTTCGGGCCCCATAGCTCAAAGGATATGGGTAACAGAGATCTAATTTATGGTTTCCATGGAGACTTTTAATAGGTCTCTCAGTGTGACGAGAATGAAGATTCTAGGTCCAGCGGTTAAGATTTGTGCCACGTTAACAGATGACAGCATCTTTAAACGTCTCAAAACTAGAGGAAAAAATCGTAAAAAAATCGAAAAATACAGGTGGCGCCACCAGTCTGCAGAAACTTATGGAACATCTCATGATCAATATGTATGCCAAAAATCATGACCATCAGTGATGTAGTTATTGAGATATTGAAGTTTTTGTATGAAATTTTTTACTATTCTGGGGGGTACTTTGGGGCCCCATAGCTCGAAGGATATGGGTAACAGAGACCTAATTTCTGGTTTTCAAGGAGATTTTTCATGGACCTCTCAGTGTTTCAAGAATTAAGATTCTAGGTCAAGTCTTTACGATTTGTGCCTTGTTAACAGATGTTCACATTTTTAAAGGTCTCAAAAAAAGAGAAAAAAATTTGTAAAAAATCGAAAAATACAGGTGGCGCCACCAGTCTGCAGGAACTTATGGAACATCTCATGATCAATATGTATGCCAAAAATCATGACCATCAGTCAAGTAGTTAATGAGATATTGAAGTTTTTTTGTATGAAATTTTTGACTTTTCTGGGGGGTACTTTGGGGCCCCATAGCTCGAAGGATATGGGTAACAGAGACCTAATTTCTGGTTTCCAAGGAGATTTTTCATGGACCTCTCAGAATCCCAAGTTACAAGGTTCTAGGTCCAGCGGTTACGATTTGTGCCTGGTTAACGGACGGACAGACGGACGACGGACAAAGAGTGATCGCTATAGCTCAGATGACTTTCAGTCAGCTGAGCTAAAAACCTTTCCTGGGGAAAAGTGGATTTAATTGATAGTATGAAATTACTCCTGTTTTCCTAGGACAAATGACTAAAAAAGCGCTTTAATAAGGACCTGAACAGCACGTGTCATTGTAAAATTAAAATAATAATCTGAACATCGTGCCTTATTTTATATTATCATTATTTATTTTTTGGTGAAGCTTCATTTTCATAACCAAATGAAAAGTTCAAGATTAATGTAAAAGAAAGATCAAATTTTGATGAACATAGAATTTCTTTTAAATGTTAAAAATATGAATTAAAGGTTGGCATGAAATAATTCCTGGTTTCCCTGGATAAATGAGAATTCTCATCTCTAAATTCCAATCTTTCTCGGGAAGAAGATAGAATTCTTAATACTCCCAGGAGAGACAGGAATTCTCATTTATCCCGGGAACAATGAGAATTGTCATATTTTCCCCAGGGAAGAACAGAAATTATTTTACATACAGCATCTCTTGATTCTCATTTCCCTCGGGAAGAATGGGAATTCTCATTCTTCCCGGGAAGATTCTGGACTCTCTTAGATTCTCATTCTTCCCCCGACATCTTCTCTGAAAGAACAAGAATCGATCCATACCATTTCTTGATATTTCCCCCGGGAAGAATAGGAATTTTCATTCATCCAGGAATTATTCTGGATCCTCCCATGCAGATTCTTATCTTCGCCCGATATGAACATGTATTTGTGCATCAAACGGCATGCCATCCTGCCGAAGCCATCTTCCTCTACATATAACATATACCTATTAAGTATTCTTTAAATATAGGCCTACTTGCCTAATCTACACATAAACCAGCCTACCTGATTAAATTACCTGCCTTCCTATCAACACCTTCAATCTATGTTACCTAATACGTATTTTCCTATTTAATCATCCAAAAACCAAGAAAGTTAAAAAGATTTTTATTATCCAAATGTATGTATATTTTGTTCCTATTCACTACATGATGAATTCTAGAAATAAAATGTTCTCATCAACCTTGGCTTTAATAAAGGTGGATCACTATCTTTAATTCAGGAGTCTACTATTAAGACTACTATGTACATTTATGAACTTTATTGCAAAAAAAAAAAAAAAAAAAATGCCCCCTAACGCTTACGGCATTGACCATGGATACTTAAAGTTGTATTTTTTCTGTAAAAGGAATTACTTTTAATAAAGTGAAACATGCTACGGATGACGATGTCTGTAAAGATAAAACATCAATCTCATACGCCACCACATAGCTTAATTTCAGTGGTCAAAGATGCATAATTCAACAGGTAAAGCCAATCATGATAAATTCATTATCTTAGGTATATACCTTTATTTTCCATAGTTTTTAACTACTGACAAATTGTGTAAATGTGATATATACAGTACAAGTAAAAAGGCCACATGGACAGTTCATGTTTTCTCTTTCTTAACTGAAAATTCATGTTACCCTGCTGCCCTTACTGAATAGTTATAATATATACAAAATGAACTTGAATGAGACTGTCTCTACCATTCAATATCATGAAACATCCGTGAGACTGAAAGATAAACGAGACCAATTTTTGCTTGTTTAAGGTGCTTTTCCACACATGCAGATTTTCTTGTCCTTGCGGGGACCAAACTTTATGCGGTAAGCCTCCTCCTTTATGTGTGGGTCCCGCATGCTGATGACTCAGTTTCAAGCCAAAAATACATGCTGCACTAATAATAACATTTCTGATTTTTACTTTCTAAAATTTTCTTGCAGAAGAAGATGAAGAAAAAGAAAATCATTTTTAATCTATATGTATTTTCAAAATTAATGCATTTGTGAACATTAATACTGGGAAAACAAAGTTTGAGTGGAGGTGGTTTAACATGTGGGATTTACCTCAGCGTACTCATATAGCAGGCATGAAAGAGGACAGAAAAGATATTTCCTTAAACATATGGGAGTTCCCAGTCAGTTATATATACCGGTATATATATAAGAATAAGAGTGACTGAGGTAAAATTTTCCTGAAAATTCCTTAAATATTAGTTCTAAAATATAGGAAATGTTCTGAAAGTTCTCATGCCTTACAAGCTCTATTGATCCTATCATCTATTCCAAATTCAAGGGACATAACTTATGTAATGCAAGCAGAATCTGCATACAGTCCCCCACAAAAAAATACAACACTTATAGTTAAATATCAGCATGCAAGACCAAAGCCATCAAAACAAATTTTTTCATCTTCAAAAAGTGTCTACCAATAACATTTATCTGTTATTACACCTTGTTGCTTTTTTTATTTTTATATATATTTTTTTTTTCATTCACGATAATAGCTATATGCTTTAAAATGTCAGTTCAACAACATACCATTCACAAATACAAAAGATATACATCATGTACATAAGCAAGAATATATGATGATTTAACAAAACAATAGGTGTTATATAACTAAACATCAAATATTACACTTCCTATGAGAAACAATGTTACAAAATTTTCTATTACAAAAAGTGAGCTATTTATTAAAATTGCATAACAATATCACAATTGCCAAAGGCACACAGTAACAAAACACATAATATTTTTTCAGAGGAAGAGATTCTAAAAACAGGGGAATATAATGCAAAAAAATGCATGTTACTGCCATGTCATAATTCCCCGTATACAAAGAAGTCTGCGAAATATCTTAACAGATGAGCATTTTAGCAGATATCAGTGTCAGAGACAGACTTGCAAAAGTGTCAGAAAATTTTTTTTAGGGAGAGGGTGAAGGTCAACAACCATGGTCAACCGCCTATAAGCTTTATGAACCATGGCAACAATGAGTATAAGTTCAGGTTATCAAATAAACTCACATTGTCATACAATACAACAAATGATTTAACACAAACTTCTGGTGTGCTGATTTCCATTTTACCATTCTATCCACCTTTATATTGGAAGAAGTAGTTGACTGTTGTGGCTGGTGTAACCACAGACCTGGTCTGAGCTGATGACACAACTGGTGTAACCACAGACCTGGTCTGAGCTAATGACACTGCTAGTGTAACCACAGACCTGGTCTGAGCTAATGACACTGCTAGTGTAACCACAGACCTGGTCTGAGCCAATGACACTACTGGTGTGACCACAGACCTGGTCTGCAACAATGACACTACCGGCGTAACCTCAGACCTGGGCTAAGCCAATGACACTGCTGTTGTAACAACAGATCTGGTCTGAGCCAATGATACTGCTGGTGTAACCACAGACCTGGTCTGAGCCAATGATACTGCTGGTGTAACCACAGACCTGGTCTGAGTTAAAGTCACTGCTGATGTAACCACAGACCTACTCTGAGCTAAAGACACTACTGGCGTAACCACAGACCTGGTCTGCAACAATACACTACTGGCATAACCTCAGACCTTGGCTAAGCCAATGACACTGCTGTTGTAACCACAGACCTGGTCTGACCCAGTGACACTGCTGGTGTAACCACAGACCTGGTCTGACCCAGTGACACTGCTGGTGTAACCACAGACCTGGTCTGAGCCAATGACACTGCTAGTGTAACCACAGACCTAGTCTGAGCTAAACACTACTGGCTTAACCATAGACCTCGTCTGAGCCAATGACACTACTGGTGTAACCACAGACCTGGTCTCAGCTAATGACACTACTGGCGTAACCACTGACCTTGTCTGAGCCAATGACAGTGCTGACGTAACCACAGACCTAGTTTGAGCCAATGACACTATTGGCATAATCACAAACCTGATCTGAGCCAATGACACTGCCAGCGTAACAACAGACCTGGTCTAAGCTAAGGGGCATCAATATATGGGTGGATGGGGGAAATATATCCCCCCCCCCTTTTTGGCAAGGGGGGGGGAAAGGTCAATGTAATCATCCCCCCCACTATTCAGAAAATGATATAGATATATTTCAAATAAAATATATAAATAAATAGACTTTGGTTCCATTAATGAATTTACTATGAAATATTTATATCTAAATGGTTTAGAATTAACATATACTTTATTTCTTAAAACCTTATACTTAATTTATATACATTTAATATGTGTCACACAGACAATAATATATATATATATATATATATTTATATATATATATATATTAACATGTCTGTTTTATCCCAATTTTGACTACCCTCCACGCCTGTCAATTCCCCCCCCCCCCCACACCATTGCGAGTCATCTCCCCCACCCTGCGAGTCATCCCCCCCACCCTTAAAGATAAATTGACGCCACCATCTGAGCTGATGACACTGCTGGTGTAACCACAGACCTAGTCTGAGCCAATGACACTGCTGGTGTAACCAAATACCTGGTGTGAGCCAATAACACTGCTGGTGTAACCATAGACCTGGTATGAGCCAATGACACTACTGGCATAACCACAGACCTGGTCTGAGCTAATGACACTACTGGTATAACCACAGATCTGGTCTAAGCCAATGACACTATTGGCGTAACCACAGACGTGGTGTGAGCCAATGACACTGCCGGTGTAACCACAGACCTGGTGTGAGCCGATTACACTGCTGGTGTAACACAGACCTGGTCTGAGCTGATGACACTGCTTGGGTAGCTTCAGACCTGGTCTGAGCCAATGACACTACTGGTGTAACCACAGACCTGGTCTGCAACAATGACACTACTGCCGTAACCTCAGACCTTGGCTAAGCCAATGACACTGCTGTTGTAACAACAGATCTGGTCTGAGCCAATGATACTGCTGGTGTAGCCACAGGCCTGGTCTGAGCTAATGACACTGCTGGTGTAGCCACAGACCTGGTCAGAGCCAATGACACTACTGGTGTAACCACAGACTTGGTCTGAGCCAATGACACTACTGGTGTAACCCAGACCTGGTCTGAGCCAATGACACTGCTGACGTAACCACAGACCTGGTCTGAACCAATGACACTGCAGACGTAACTACAGACCTGGTCTGAGCCAATGACACTGCTGGTGTAGCCACAGACCTGGTCAGAGCTTATTTCACTATTGGCGTAACCACACCTGGTCTGTGCCAATGACTCCGCTGGGGTAGCATATTGTACCAAACCATAATAAGAAATAATATAGGAGCTGTAATTAACACAACTGTTACAAAATATATAAAAAACTAATTGTGAAATTAATAATATTTGTTTGTCTGTTACTGTAGAGAGAATAACATGCTTTTGCACTTAATTCTTCAGAAGCGAGGTTTTACCAGTATCTTGTAAGGTTTGCACATGATCTGAAAATCATTTTCCACTAATTCTGGTACCAGTTTCTCTCCTTCGGGCACTTCAAACGTGAACCTCTGGAGCAAGAGTGCCAGAATGTAGTGAATCTGTGTCTTGGCCAGCGTCTCTCCAACACAAACTCTGCGGCCAGCGGAAAACGGCATGTAGCTAAATGGTTTGGGGATCATTTTTCCTTTTTCATCCAAGAAACGCTCTGGCTTGAAGGCCTCAGGATCATCCCATTCTTCTGGGTCATGGTGTAGTGCCCACAGGTTCACCATAACTTCTGTGCCCTTTGGTAACTCGTAACCCTCTACAATAAAATGACAACAAAATACATATACTGTAATAGCCTTTAAGTTTGGGTTCATACACTACAAACAGATCATAAATAGTGCCCTCCAGAAAAATGCCAAAGTCAGCTGAGCATCACAGCCAAAGGACCACTATTTTTGTTGTGGACTTCCTTTAATGACTGTTAATTCACAGATGTATGATGAAAGTGAAGAATATTTAAAACTGATCATTAAGGAGACTTATTGAGTTTTAGCAACACACAAACTCATCCCCTGGATTTTCAGGTACCTTAGATCCCCTTTTAATATCCGCGGCCTTTAAAAAGTCTTAAATTTGAAAATTTCAACTTTTTTTCTGAACTCACCATGCAGCCATGAAAAGATTGATTTAAAATTTATAACATTTTAAGTATACCAGCAGGTTAAACAGTGTCTCTGTGACATTCATTCTACAACATGCTTTTTAAAGTCACACTAATGATAGCTCAATAGAAACATTACCTAAGGAGGTGTCGCATGTAGTCTTGTGCCCCATGGTCAATGGTCCGATCGGATACATACGCAGTACTTCATGGTACACTGCTTCAATATATGGCAAGCTGGACCGCATGCCTAAGGTGACTGATATTGTAGGATCTGGGAATAAAGAAGCCATAGCAGTTCATGACTTTTACACTATGAAAACACTCCACTCTGATCTCTCTGCCAATACTACTAACTACAGAGCCCTCACACATCTTTTAACAATAAATTTTCCCACCAGGCATCAGTACTATTTGCTGTTCTTTGATACAGACAGGTGTGTAAGCAGACAAAAATTAAGATACATCAAGGTCTGGATATGCTCAAAAGTTAAATTTTCTTTGCTTTGTGATGCATCTCTGCAAGGCCTTCAGGCCTGATGCGAACCTGTGCAAAGTTTGGGAGTATGAATGGAGGTTTATTTTTAAAATTTAATATTGATCCTTTTAAGTCCTGCATATATACTTTAGTCATTATGATTTCAGCAAAATGGACATTTCGGACCTGCAAGTTTTAAACTAGGACATTTTAAACTAGAATATAGAAAGTCAACAAGCGACTATGTGTATCCGCAGAAATCAGAGTGGGACGGGTGAAGTGAGGCATGGATTAAGTGGCAAGGGGAATAGAGTGAGGTGTGTTGCATATTAGCTTGGATGTCTGCAGCGTAAATGTGAATGTTGGTGGTGCCACCTGTCATAAAATCGAGAAAACTGTCCAGGATGTATAAACCTGATGGTGTTTATAAGTGGTTGCAGATGGCGCCACCAGTTTTGCTTATGATGAAGAGCTATGTGACTATACACAAGCAAAATTTTGACCCAATCGGGCAAACTGTTCAGGAGAGATGAGCTTCGATGTCTGCAGAGTAAATGTGAATGTAGGTGGCGCCACCTGTCATAAAATAGAGAAAGCTGTCCAGGATGTATAAACCTGCAAAATTTCAGGTGGATAAGTCAAACCACTGCTGATATATGAGTGATTTTATCCATAGGCAGAAGAACAGATGGGTGCTGTGCATTAAAGGTTGCAGGTGGCACCACCAGTTTGCCTATGATGAAGAGCTATGTGAGATCTATACACATGCAAAATTTTTGAAAATGCTTGGATGTCTGCAGAGTAAACGTGAATGTAGGTGGCGCCACCTGTCATAAATTCAAGAAACCTGTCCAGGATGTATAAACCTGCAAAATGTCAGGTGGAAAAGTCAAACCACTTCTGAGATATGCTGTGCAAAAATAGTTGCAAAATAAAACTAGATGTGTCGGAACGACACGAATGCCCCCGCCTTGGGCAAATTAGAAACATTTGTAAAATTTTGAAAATTTTTTTAAGTTCAGGAGGTGTCGTATGGTCAAAAGTAGGTCAACAAGGGCAAAATGCAAACTCGATCTGTAACGGGTCATTATCAAGCAACACACCAAAAATCATGCCAGTATATGCAGGCATTGTGAAAAAAAGTCCATACATGTGCATTTTCCATAATAATTTCTGTCTTTCATGAAATTTTCTATGTTTAGGAGCCGTAAAAAAATCAAAAGTAGGTCAACCGGGATGAAACGCGAACTCGATCTGTAACTGTCATTATCTGCCCACACATAAAAAATCAGGGTGGTATCTGCAGGCATTGAGGAAAAAAAGTAAGTACATATGCATTTGTTATGAAAATTTTTATTTTTCATGAAACTTTCTATGTTCAGGAGCAGTCAAATGGTCAAAAGTAGGTCAACTGAGAGAAAACAAGAACTCGATCTGTAACTGGTCATTATCTGCCTACACACCAAAAATCAGGCCCGTATCTGCAGGCACTGTGATAAAAAGTCCATACATATGCACCTTTTTATGAAATTTTCTTTGTTAGAGCACCGTCAAATGATCAAAAATAGGTCAACTGGGACTAAACGTGAGCTTGATCTGTAACTGGTCATTATCTGCCCACACACCAAAAATCAGGCCAATATCTGCAGGTATTGTGAAGAAAAGTCTGTACAAGTGTATTTGTCATGAAAATTTATGTTTTACATGAAATTTTCTATGTTCAGGAGCCGTAAAACAGTCAAAAGTAGGTCAACCAGGACGAAATGCGAACTCAATCTGTAACTGGTCAATATCTGGCCACACACCAAAAATCAGGCCAATATCTGCAGGCATTGCAAAAAAAAGTCTGTACATGTGTATTTGTCATGATATTTCATATTTTTCATGAAATTTTCTATGTTCAGGAGCCGTAAAACGGTCAAAAGTAGGTCAACCAGGACGAAACGCAAACTCGATCTGAAACAGGTCTATATCTGCCCAGACACCAAAAATCAGGCCAATATCTGCAGGCATTGCGAAAAAAAATCTGTACATGTGTATCTTTCATGAATATTTCTATTTTTCATGAAATTTTCTATGTTTGTACAATGGTCAAAAGTAGGTCAACCAGGACGAAACGCGAACTTGATCTGTAACTGGTCTATATTTGCCCACACACCAAAAATCAGGCCAATATCTGCAGGCATTGCGAAAAAAAGTCCGTACATGTGTATTTGTCATGAATATTTCTATTTTCATTAAATTTTCTAAGTTTAGGAGCCGTAAAACAGTCAAAAGTAGGTCAACCGGGACGAAACCCAAACTCGATCTGTAACTGGTCTATATCTGTCCACACACCAAAAATCAGGCCAATATCTGCAGGCACTGCGAAAAAAGTCCGTACATGTGTATTTGTCATGAAATTTCATATTTTTCATGAAATTTTCTATGTTCAGGAGCCGTAAAACGGTCAAAAGTAGGTCAACCAGGACGAAACGCGAACTCGATCTGTAACTGGTCTATATCTGCTAACACACCAAAAATCAGGCCAATACCTGCAGGCATTGTGAAAAAAAGTCCGTACATGTGTATCTGTCATGAATATTTCTATTTTTCATGAAATTTTCTAAGTTTAGGAGCCGTAAAACGATCAAAAGTAGGTCAACCGGGACGAAACGCGAACTCGATCTGTAACTGGTCTATATCTGCCCACACCCCAAAAATTAGGCCAATATCTGCAGGCATTGTGAAAAAAAGTCCGTACAACTGTTTGATTTCGGAATGACAGAATGACGGAATGACGGACATTGGTAAAACTATATGCCCCGGCCACTTTGTGGCGGGGGCATAAAAAAATAATGCAAAATTTTGGCCCAACTGGTCAAACGGTTCCCAAGATATGAGCTTGGATGTCTGCAGAGTAAACATGAATGTAGGTGGCGCCACCTGTCATAAAATCGAGAAACCTGTCCAGGATGTATAAACCTGCAAAATTTCAGGTGGATAAGTCAAACCACTGCTGAGATATGAGTAATTTTATACCAAGGCAGATGAACAGATGGGTGCTGTGTATTAATGGTTGCAGGTGGCGCCACCAGTTTTGCCTTTGATGAAGAGCTATGTGAGATCTATACACATGCAAAATTTTGGCCCAATCGGTCAAATTGTTCACGATGAACAGATGGACGCTGTGCATAAGTGGTTGCAGGTGGCGCCACCAGTTTTGCCTATAATGAAGAGCTATGTCAGATCTATACACATGCAGAATTTTGGCACAATCGGTCAAACAGTTCCCAAGATATGAGCTTGGATGTCTGCAGAGTAAATGTGAATGTAGGTGGTGCCACCTGTCATAAAATTGAGAAAGCTGCCCAGGATGTATAAACCTGCAAAATTTTAGGTGGATTAGTCAAAACACTGCTGTGATATGAGTGTTATTATCCCAAGGCAGATGAACTGATGGACGCTGTGCAAAAATGGTTGCAGGTGGCACCACCATTTTTAGTGAATGTTATAAAACTATCAAAGGACTACATTTGTGCAAAACTTTTAGTCTGATCTGTCAAACAGTTCCCAAGTTATGCAGGTTTATGTGTGGAAACAGACGCAAAAATGGACGCTGGGCAGCGAAGAAAGGTCAGAGGTCAACCAAAAATGAGGGCGCAGCAGTTCACATGTGACCTGATGATAAACCCAATTCGCTTAAAATGCAAACCAAGATTTTTCAAACAGTTGAAAGATATAGTTCCAATAATCTGGGAATTCTGCATCTAAACATTGAGTCTAGACGTCTAGACGCTGTGTCTAGACGTCTAGACACATTGTCTAGACATTCATTCCCCCAGAGCCGGGTCAGTTGCTCTGGTGATGTCTGGACCCCACCTGTTTGTACTGAGTGACCTCTTGACTTGGCTGCTGAAAGTCAGCATGTCGTCAAATCTGTTTTCAAATACAGAAAGCCTTTTTCAATTGGCTACAATGTTTTTTTTTAAACTGTATTTACCCAATCTATTCTTATAAAACTGGCAGAACCCTACCATAGAATAATCTTGTAAAGTTTAAACCAATCAGCTTAACAGTTTCATCATAAATCAGTGTATAAGCTAGAAGAGTTTAAATTATATTTTCCCTTGTAAAAAACACATCAATGTAGGTGGCGCCACCAATACCTCAAAATCAGATATGACATATGTGACAAACAATGGTATAAAATTTGGTGATTATAGCTATAGCCGTTTCTTTTATTTTAATTAAAGTGTGCTTTTTTGGACAGATGACTAAGTTCAACCTCCTGTAACTCAGCCAAAATCTCCGAACTGGAACCATTCGAACAAATTTGAGAGAGATTGTTCCAGGGATCAATTCTGTGAAATATTGGACAATTTGGCTGGACAGTTTCAGAGAAGAAGATTTTTTAAGGTTTTTGAGCTTTTTCTCTATAAAATCTAAATTAATGCAGATACCCAATAATAAACTCCAGGGCACCAAGTTTCACATATGACTAATTCTTACATGTAATTTGGAGCTGCTAGCTCCAATGATTTCTGACTTACAGCCATGGACGGCGGAAAGCCAGCCCTGGACGGTGGACGGCTGAAGGCGGACGGCTGAGGATGGACAGACGACGCTGTGCCATCGCATAAGCTCACAGGTTCGCTAAAAATGTAAAATATATTAATATTTTGTATAATTAAAGGTATATGAAATATATGAAAGGTCATTTAAAGAGCCTCCCACGAGTGTGTTGCACTCACGACACAAATATAACCTAATGTTCTGCACTCACGACACATGAAAGGTCCCAGTGGACATCATATCTACCCGTCCTAATTGTATGATAGTTGTTAACTGACTGAGTAATACGTCGTCTTAAATGCCTGTTTTGTCCTTCATGGCTTGTTTTTGTTTTTCCATGCATAATGCTAAATCTAGTTTTAAAATGACGAAATAGCTGTTCAAAATGGCAAAAGTTATGTTAATTGCTAATAATCCAGTTGAACACCCAGTTCCAGTTTTAGCATACAAGATGCAAAGTCACAGCAACAAGTTTTTCTAGCGGAGTTAAAGAGAATAAGCAGATTTAATCGGTATGTTCAATTCTCACTACAAGTCAAGATTGACCTTTTAAATCTTTGTTAATGTATAACAATTGTATTTCATTCTTTTTACATTTCAGTCAATGTGTCAAATAAATAAACTGACTGATTGTTCAGTCAATTTGTAAAACATTAGAAAACTTCAGTCTTTTATAAGTTGCCTGAGTGAATCGGGCACTTTGTTAATTGACTGATTAACTGAAAATTTCAGGCCATTTACAAATTAACTGATTTTACATATTGCATGTAACTTATATACTCTTACATAGACACCTCCTTCACTGACAGAGGACCAACCCATTAACTGGGATAAAACTGGCTGGCCTTACCTGCTAAACTGTCCACTTCCTCTCTAGCCTTTGCCTGGACCTCTGGGTAAGCCGCCAGATGAGCAATCACCCAGTGAAGGGTGTAACGTGTGGTGTCTGTACCAGCTGTAAGCAGAATGTGTAACATGTTTATCATAACTGACAGTAATTCGCCAAAACTCCTCTTTATCAAGACCTGGAAGCTGCCTCCTAATTATGACAGCCTTTTGTTATGTATGTTATAAAGCTACCCCAGGGCTACATTTGTGTAAAATTTTTTTTCCGGATCGGTCAAACGGTTCCCGAGATATATGGGTTTATGTGTGGAGCGTTGAGGTGAATGTAGGTGGCGCCACCTGTCATAAAATCGAGAAAGCTATCTAGGATGTACAGCATGCCGAATTTTAGGTGAATTAGTCAAACCACTGCAGAGATATGAGTGCTTTTAACCCCAGGCAGATGAACAGATGGACACTGTGCAAACATGGTTGCAGGTGGCGCCAACTTTTGTTGTGTATGTTATAAAGCTATCCCAGGGCTACATTTGTGTAAAATTTTTTTCTGGATCGGTCAAACGGTTCCTGAGATATATAGGTTCATGTGTGGAGCGTTAACGTGAATGAAGGTGGTGCCACCTGTCATAAAATCGAGAAAGCTATCTAGGATGTATACGCATGCCAAATTTTAGGTGAATTAGTCAAACCACTGCAGAGATATGAGTGATTTTAACCCCAGGCAGATGAACAGATGGACACTGTGCAAACATGGTTGCAGGTGGCGCCACCTTTTGTTGTGTATGTTATAAAGCTATCCCAGGGCTACATTTGTGTAAAAAAATTTTCCGGATCGGTCAAACGGTTTCCGAGATATATGGGTTTATGTGTGGAAACAGACGCACAAACGGACGCTTGGCAGAGACGAAAGGTCAGAGGTCAAGGTCACTTGGTTAGGCACCAGTTCACATGTGACCTGATAATTTGTGTAAGTTTCGGAAAAATCTGTCCAGTAGTCTCAGAGGAGTTCTCCGGAAACAAACGCGGCGGCGGCGGCGGCAGAACCCGGTCAAAGACAGAGTATCCGCAAAACTTCGTTTTGGCGGATTCAATTATGCAAGAACAGATTTTATGCTAATAATAAAAATAAAAATAATCGATGAAAATGATAATAACCATAAAAACAATATATTACATTGTACATTTAAAATGTAAAACTATCCAGGCAAGGAAACAGACACTGTTTGTTTGATCCAGGGGTAGCTATAACCAGGGCCCACTGTATATTCAGTATATCAAATGCTGAAATTGGTGTGAATCTGCTATATAAGCTGAAATCTTTCAAACTATGTCAACACTTAAATTTATTTACAAAAAAAAATTTACCAATACAATGTTTCCACTCCCTCTCTCGAATGTAATCTAATACTGCTATAGAATATAATCTGTATGTTTGCCCACGTTGTATTAAAAAGCAAAATCCTGTATTGTACGAGTGTGAAATAATATAACCAATTGTGAAAAAAATGTAGGGTGTTAAACTGACCAAAGAAGAAATCATTCATTATCTGAAACATGTGTTCATCATCGAGTAGAGACAGCGCAGTCTCTCCTTCTCTTTCCGCCTCCTTCTTCATCCCGATCAGATGGTATACAATATCGGTCTCACTGTCTGAAATATTACACAGGACATCAAATGATATACAATATCGGTCTCACTGTCTGAAATATTACACAGGATATCAAATGATATACAATATCGGTCTCACTGTCTGAAATATTACACAGGACATCAAATGATATACAATATCGGTCTCACTGTCTGAAATATTACACAGGACATCAAATGATATACAATATCGGTCTCACTGTCTGAAATATTACACAGGACATCAAATGATATACAATATCGGTCTCACTGTCTGAAATATTACACAGGACATCAAATGATATACAATATTGGTCTCACTGTCTGAAATATTACACAGGACATCAAATGATATACAAAATCAGTCTCACTGTCTGAAATATTACACAGGACATCAAATTATTAACAAAATCAGTCTCACTGTCTGAAATATTACACAGGACATCAAATTATATACAATATTGGTCTCACTGTCTGAAATATTACACCGGACATCAAATGATATACAATATCGGTCTCACTGTCTGAAATATTACACAGGACATCAAATGATATACAATATCAGTCTCACTGTCTGAAATATTACACAGGACATCAAATGATATACAATATCAGTCTCACTGTCTGAAATATTACACAGGACATCAAATGATATACAATATCGGTCTCAGTGTCTGAAATATTACACAGGACATCAAATGATATACAATATCGGTCTCACTGTCTGAAATATTACACAGGACATCAAATGATATACAATATCGGTCTCACTGTCTGAAATATTACACAGGACATAAAATGATATACAATATTGGTCTCAGTGTCTGAAATATTACACAGGACATCAAATGATATACAATATCAGTCTCAGTGTCTGAAATATTACACAGGACATAAAATGATATACAATATCGGTCTCACTGTCTGAAATATTACACAGGACATCAAATTATATACAATATCGGTCTCACTGTCTGAAATATAACAAAGAGCAACACAGTTTCAGTTATAAGACGGAGCAACCAATTATCAGTTATATTTTTCCCTTCAAAGGTCCAACATGTTAAGCAAGAGGCAAAATCCTAAAACCCTGCACAGGTACTTCACCCGAAATATATCAGCAGATATCAGTAATCATATGAGGACTCAATAAATCATGTTGTTATGGCACTAAGAACTGTGATTATATACTCAACAAGAAATGTCACTTAAGGTGTCGCTTCCTTGGGCCAAGCCTTCCTTAGGTTTCTTACTGACTTTTCTTAGCATCTTAGCATTTACATATAAAATTGTTGATGATTACATGAAATGCATGAAATACAAGAAAAGTGCAAAACAGAACCAAAGTATTCAAGGATACCTGGGTCATGAGTTGTTTGATGTTCACTGTATAACTCTCTTAAGAAGGTATAAATTTTGTCCAAAAACTTTTTCAAGTTTCTTTCTTTCTGTGTTGGAATGTACTTGAGAATAGGAATATAGTCTCCTGGAAGCCCAGAGCCAAACGTTTCAGTGATGTCTTCTATGTCTTGTTTCAATTCTTGGAACTTTGGGTCATCAAATCTCCACCTCAAAGCAAAACACAGATATTAATGAGAAGGGTGTGTTCACATGCATTATTGAATGAGGCCCACCACCCACATACTGACTTTCCTTTATGCAGTGCCCCCTAAAACATCAAATATGTTTCCATAAGTACATAAGATTCCTTTTGCATGCATCTTTTGATACTGTGTAAATAACAAGTGACCCATGGGTCTAGCGACAGCCTGTCACCCCAAATTTCAATTTTAGATGATTATTTCCCAAGGCCTGAGTGTCATGTTGTCATGGCTACCCATGGGTCATGACGCTCAGCTGACCAGCAGGCCGTTTTAGCCTAACATTCACAACAGGAATTTTATCAGCTGATAGCCCTATTGAGATAAAATTTAAGATGTGATCTTGACCTTTGACCTTCTGACAACACAGCTGACATGGGTCACACTTGCTCAGACTGAATCCACTCTGACTGCATGGTCTATACAGGTTGTACAAGAGAAGAATAAAAATGTGTGAAAATAGAACAAGGGACCCATGGGTCACGGCGCTCAGCTGATCGTGATTGGACTATAAATGTATCACCATTGTGATACTATATTCAGTCAACAAACCTTATGAATATCATGAACATGTTTGGCTATTATAAAAGAATATAATGTAATATGTGAGTAAAAGATATATGAAATAACCTGACTGATGGATTAATATGGAGTAAATATAGTGGTTTATTTTTTATTTATTTGGGAGCTGTTGAAAATAGGGATACATTTGAGCAAATATGAATGCAATGACAGTACACTAAGCAGTGGTAGAATGATGATAAGGCTATTTGTTGAAGGATCTATAGTGTATGGAAGTCTGCAAGATTTTAATTTGACAGATATAATCTTATGATTAACTATGCTGAAGAGGGGGTAAATGAATTGTGACTGTATGACATGATATCTCTTAGGTCCTGACAAGGTACATTATATTGATGCCCACCACGTCTACATATTACGCAATATTGACATAATTTCTGGCATTTACATAGTTAACAAATAGTTATACAATATATAAAAATATGAATATATCTGATTCATCTTGGTCTCATTTACTTAGGCTGATATTGGGATGGGGTTCAGAGAAGGAAACAGTGTTGGCAGCAAGAAGGGTTGGATGTAAAGAGAAAAGGAGATAGAAGAAGAGGGATGGAGCATTCAACAGTATTTAAACACCTGGCAGGTTAAAATCTAAAATATTATGAAATGTAGATAAATTCTGAGAGAAAGAAGTAATCTAGGCCATGGTTGGTTGACATGATTGAAGAAATTGTTGCAAATAATATTTTAAGATCCGACCATGCGTTTCCATTGGATACCTTTCTGACAGGCTGTTGACAGTTCAACATTTTACACATTTGTCTAATGAGATCCAATTTTTTTAATAAACTTTTCTGCTATTTTATGATATGTATACAGTTGCTATAAAGTCCCCACTCCACAGGTGGAAAGACTTTTTTTTTTTTGGTCGAGGTAACCGCCTCCATTTTTTAATGCTGACTTATCTAATTCTTAACCTAAGTATGTACATCTGCAGAGTTTCCATTTTGGTTTGGGACTACTTGACAGGGCGGTAGCACTCGCTTTCTATCATTTTATTTTGTATCCTGGTGTCACCAAGGCCTGGTGTCTACTGCACCTACGGGTCCTGGGTGTGTAATCATTCCCATTGCTGGGTCATAACACCTAAGAACCCCCCAAAGACGCACTCGTATGTGATTGATACACTGCTGTGGGGCACAGCCTTCCCATTAAGCCTGCAGAGTGCTCATCCCGGGTAGGGGCCGACCGTGCAAAACCTCACCGCCTCGGCTGAGATTAGAACCCGAGATCCCCCGGCTTTGAGTCCTGTGCTCTACCCCTGAGCCACAGAAGCCGGTGGAAGGACTTGATGGGGGGGGGGGGGGGGGGGGTTAAGATGGGAGTTACAGCCTCTCTGTCTCTCTGTATATATTTTCTTCAAATTATTGAATTTTATGCTATAGCAATAGAACTGTTGTTCACAGTGCCAAGGAGCAAGGACTAACAATAGTTACAATACCCTTGCATATATGTACAGGATATGAAATTTAATTAATCAGTGCTTACAAGGAAAAAAAGTTTATTTATAATTATATAATATTTAAAACAGGCAGAAAGCTAGAGAAACAAAGCAAATCATTTTAATTCCCATTCTTCTGAGCCAGGAAATTATGAAAAAAATTACATGAATTCCTTTTTTTATAACATCATTTTTTTTCCAGGTTTGAAAATGTAACTATACATTTAGAGTATAACATATACATGTGAATATTTCAGTTGATTCACATTTCTTAATTGCATCAACATATATATCTAATAAATCAGGTTTATAGTACCTGTCAACAGAATGGGGTGGTGGGAGGAAGGGAGGCATAGGGGTGAGAGACAGAGAGAAAGAGAGAGAGAAAGAGAGCTAGACTGCCAGAGAAAGAGTGAAAGGAGAAGAGAGAGAGGAGAAAGGCTCTCTGGTAATTAATGCCTGACCCAGCCTGACCCAAACACTCACAGAAGCAGTACTCAAGGAGTGAATGTGTTATGTAACAGCCTAGAACACTGTTAACCAATGACTTGATGTAAACATTCAAGACATGGTGCTATAAATATGGGTCACTGTGCTCCGCTGAAGTTGACTTGAAGGTAAAAATTGAAAAAAATATTAAATGTAGATCAAGTCTCAGAGGAAAACAAGGGACCTATGGGTCACGACGCTCAGCTGTTATATATGATAAAAAAATATTATTTAGAAATGAGGCACATGCTGGTTTTGTGTGGTAATAAATATAAGCTGTATTATGAGTTGTTGTTGTTTAGCTTATGTATGATTTTGATAGTACCTCTGGAGACAGGGAACAGGATTGATTTCATTTATTTTATTAACAAATGGAGTACTACTGTCACACAGATTTTTACTTGGCCATATAACTTATAAGCAGAACATATAATATAAGAGTTTAACTATTTATTAAAAAAATTACAAATATTGTCCCAAATATAATTTTTATTAAAAATAATAAGAGAATCATATGATTTTTTAAAATGAAATATAACTGATATGATTATTAAAATAATATTAAAGAATATATTCATGAATGCATTCATGAATACATTTTGAAAGTATTTGCACGAGTATTCATATACTTTCATTTTTACCTGAATTCCCATTATTTATGCAAGAAATTTTATAATAGAGTACATAATCATATTCGTATTTAAATACAATTACAAAGTATTCGCACCATGTCTGGTATTTATTCAGTTTTCACCAAACAATGATGTTGAGAATCCAGAATATACAAATTTCACACATTTAAATAATGATCATAAGTACCTGGTTTTATGGCTTTTATTTATATTAAAAAATAACTGTAAAAAATTCATTTTGGACTAATTTCACATCAATGTACACACTGCACACAGTAGGAATCTAGATTAATATTATCAACTGCATCTTTGTCTATCATTAATTTCCTTCATATAATCCTTAATGATTAGTAATGAATAATATGATTTACTTCTTTATCATTAAAAATGAACTGAAAAATGCCATGGTGACTGCATGGTGTTATTTGGAATATGTGACATTCTACCCATCGATACAAGATTCTTATATCATCAGTAACTGCAAGTTAATTTCCTGTTATTATAAACTAACAAATTCCTTTTCTATTTTTCTTTAATTTGTTATTAAAAACCAATAAAAATTTATTAATTTATTGTTTATTGTTATGTTGTTGGTTAAAACTACTAGATGAGTTGGGTTGAACACCTGGATCAACTGTGGCTGGCCATAAGCTGCCTGGATTCTCCCCTCAAGCGTGCATAATTTGATGAAAGGTCAACAAGGTCAACATACAGGTGACTCAAGAGGGGCTGGAGAGAGCCAAAGTCTGACAGGGTCTCATAAAAAACATTAATAAAAGCTACAATATTTGGCAAATTTCTTTCAGCTTTCTAAACTAAAAAGCTGAAATCTTTATGTATGCATGATATGAAAATTTTATCAACAGTGCTCACGGGAAACAAACGTGCCTTGGTCACAGTTGGGCAAAATTTAAGGTACTAATTTTATATTTATACTAATAACTTATAAATTATGAAAAATTCAGAACTAATTTTGGGTATTCAATTGAATCTTGATTAAATAATGTTACATCCCTGACAAGAAAAATATCTAGCTTCAGCAATGCCCTTGTTAAGGGAGTAAATATATTTCTTGATTTTTTACAAAGTGCATTATGTTTGGGCCCATAACTTAAAAAAAATACACAATACTGACATCATTTCTGGCATGTGCATAGTGAATGTATAGAAAAATATGTATATTATATATGATCAAGGTCAGATCAGTGGTTTTGATATTAGGCAGTCTTAAAGTATAACATTGGGTTTATAATGGAAAAATGAAGTTTTTCATTGATATCTCAAAGGAATTAAGTCCTAGTGACCAAATTCTTGGCATGATAGGGGATTTTGGAGAAATCTAACTGTATGCCAAATTTAAGGAACTTAGAGCTGAAGCTCGGGAGCTGAGCTCTAGCAAACTGCATAACACTAGCAATATGTGACATGGTGCTTGAAAACTTGAATAAAATCTACAGTTTTTGATCAACTGGTTTCAAATTTTTGGTGTTAACAGTTGAAAGGCTAACAAAAACATGCTGTGAAAATTAAATCCACAGCAGTTACAGCAAAAAAATGTGCCATGGTCAAAGTTGGGCAAAATTTAAGGTACCAATTTTTTATTTTTGCTAATATTTTTAAAAATTTAAAAGATTTTGATCTAATTTTGGGTATACAATTTAATTTTGATTAATAAAAGTAATATTACTGGAAAAAAAGTGCTTAGCTTTAACAAGTTTTGTGTTAAGTGATAAAATTTCTTTCCTGATTATTTACAAAATGCATTAAGTTTGGGCCCATAACTTTTTTAAAATAAATAATACAGACCTAATTTCTGGCATGTACATAGGAATTATATAGAGGATTATTTATAGTAAATATGAGGAAAAACAGATGAGTGGTTTTGATATTAGGCAGTCCTAAAGTGTGAAAATAGGTTTTTAATAAAAAATTGAGGTTTTTCCTTAATTTCTCAAAGGAATGAAGTCGCAAAGACCCAGTTTTCGGCTTAGTAGGATATCTTGGGGACATCTAACATTATGCTGAATTTTGGATTCCTAGGTCTTACGGTTTCAAAACGTGCCACATCTACGGACGGACGGACGGACGGACAGACGGACGGACGACGGACAATGGACCACGACTATAGCTCAGATGACTTATAGTCAGCTGAGCTAAAAAGGTAATATATGCCATGGCTGGTTGACATGATTGGTTTGTATTGATGACCAAGAAATTGTTGCTAATAATATTTTGTGACCAAACCATGCATTCTCTAATGTCAAAATTGAAGCATGTGAGCATTTTGTGAACATAAGATGTATATTATTACCATGATCATTGGCTGGCTTTTTGATAAATTGTTGACAGTTCAGTAGTTTACGCATTTGCTCAATTGGATCTATTTTACATAATATATATTATTAAATATATGTATTTTTTATTTTATAAAATATATACAGTTGAAATATAACTGATGTCCCCAGTCCCCAGATGCAAGGACTTGGTGGTGGTGGTGGAGGTGGTGGGGGGGGGGGGGGGGGGGGATGGCGGGCTGGAATGATGGGAGTTACAACATCTCTGTATTAATATAGTGTATATACATATAGGATTTCCACTTAATTCAACAATACTAACAAGATTAAATAGTTCATTCACAATTACATAATATCTAAAAAAGGACAGACAGACTGTCAGACAAACAAAGCTGATAATAAAAGTTAATATTTCAAAGTTTTTCATCTGCAATATTACACATCTGAATACATAAGTTGCTTTCAAATTTCAGACTTTAAAAGCTTAAATCCATACACATACAGCATATGAAAGTTATTTCAACAGTGCTTAAAGGAAAAAGTTCATAATTAATATATATATATTTAATGATAATTGAGAGATGATGGACAGACAGAGCTGATCACTTTATGTTCCATTCTCCTGAGGCAAGAATATGTTTCAATAAGATCTTAATTTTTCTAATCCAATTATTTTTCAAATTAAAAAACTGTACACATTTGCAATAATAACTAATGTCCCAGTGCACAGGTGACGGTGAGGTGCAAAGGATCAATGACAGCCGGGGGAGGGGAGTGGGGGGGGGGGGGGGGGATGGTGGGATTAACAACACTTTTGCATATACATTCAGGGCAATCAAAGCTGATCTCCAATTCTGCTGAGGCTTGAAATAATAAACATATGTGTATTAGATCCTCATTTTTTTATTTTAAGTTTAATTCGTATACATTTCCAATATGACATATATTTCTTAGTATAAACGTTGATTCCTAATTCTAAATTGCATCATCATAAATCTCAATCTTGTCATATAACACCACATCATGCATACAAATGTATATTTATATATTCATGGGGGGGGGGGGGGGGAAATATGAGAACAATTGTACACCTGTCACAGCAGGGGATCTCCCCCAGTGACTGTAACAAATCAGGAACCCTGGCATAGCTGACTTCCAGTGACCTGGAGTGGCCTACCTGCATCCAGAACAAAGCAAGTGACAACAATAGAGCTTCAAGATAAAATTCAATAACTAGCCTAATTTTCAACCTTTTATTTTCAAATTTCAGATTTAAACAAATTAAATACTTATGTTTACATGCTGTGAAAATTAAATCAACAGTACTCACAGGAAAAAAAAACATGCCTTGGTCAAAGTTGGGTACTGACTTTATGTTTATGCTAATAATTTATAAAATTTACCAAATACAGATCTAATTTTTTGTATACAACTGAATCTTAATTTAACAAAGTTATATACTTGAAAAAATTACTCTAGCTTCAATAATTTTCATGTAACGTGAGTAAATATTTTTCCTGATTTTTGACAAAGTTCATCATATTTGGGCCAATAACTTAAAACAACTAGAATACGGGTAGTCGACAAGCGACTACTTGTATCCGCCTAAATCAGAGTGGAACGGGTGAAGTGTTGCATATCAGCATGGATGTCTGCAGCCAAATTGTGTATGTAGGTTGTACTACCTACCAAAAAATCCAGAAAGCCGTCCAAGTTGTATACATATGCAAAATTTAAGGCAGATAAGTCAAACCACTATATTGTATATGAGTGATTTTTGCCCTTGGCAGACAAACAGATGGACGCTGTGCAAAAAAGGGTTGCAGGTGGCGCCACCAGTTTAGCGTATGATAAAGAGCTTTGTGAGAACTATACACATGCAAAATTTTGGCCCAATCGGTCAAACGGTTCCCTAGATATGAGCTTGGATGTCTGCAGCGTAAACTTGATTGTAGGTGGCGCCACCTGTCATAAAATCGGAAAAGCTATCCAGGATGTATAAGCATGCAGAATTTCAGGTGAATTAGTCAAACCACTGCAGAGATATGAGTGATTTTAACCCAAGGCAGACGAACAGCTGGACACTGTGCAAACATGGTTGCAGGTGGCGCCACCATTTTTTGTGTATGTTATAAAGCTCTCCAAGGGCTACATTTGTGTAAAAAAATTGTCCTGATCGGTCAAACGGTTCCTGAGATATGAGCTTGGATGTCTGCAGCGTAAACGTGAATGTAGGTGGCGCCACCTGTCATAAAATCAGAAAAGCTATCCAGGATGTATACGCATGCCAAATTTCAGGTGAATTAGTCAAGTCACTGCAGAGATATGAGTGATTTTAACCCAAGGCAGACAAACAGATGGACACTGTGCAAACATGGTTGCAGGTAGCGGCACCATTTTTGGTGTATGTTATAAAGCTCTCCGAGGGCTACATTTGTGCAAAAAAATTTTCCTGATCGGTCAAACGGTTCCCGAGATATGTGGGTTT
Source organism: Sipunculus nudus (assembly GCA_026874595.1). Classification (NCBI taxonomy): domain Eukaryota; kingdom Metazoa; phylum Annelida; class Sipuncula; order Golfingiida; family Sipunculidae; genus Sipunculus; species Sipunculus nudus. The sequence continues at coordinate 43,803,421 of CM049307.1, read as the reverse complement.
ATGTGTGGAAACAGACGCACAAACGGACGCAGAGCCCAGAGGAAAGGTCAGAGGTCAAAACAAAATCGGGGCGCAGCAGTTCACATGTGACCCGAACATAATCCCGGGTTTTGGAAAATTCCGCCCAGCGGTTACAGAGGAGTTCTCCGGACACCTACGCGGCGGCGGCGGCGGCGGCGGCGGCGGCGGCCAGCTGAAAACATAGTATCCGCAAAACTCTGTTTTGGCGGATACAATTACGCAATACTGACATTATTTCTGGCATATGCATAGCGAATGTATAGAAAAATATGTATATTATACAGTAAAACCTGAGAGTTAAGACCACCTGATGTGCCACACCAAAAGCGGTCTTAAGTAACAGGTGGTCTTAAGTCTCAGGTGGTCTAAGTCTCAGCATGAAGCAAACAAAGAATATCAAGGCATATATGTCTACGTAAACATTTATTAATTTATTATAAAAATACATACTAGATATATATATATATATTTATATATATATATATATATATCTATCTTATAGATAATCAAGATATTTACAACAATACTTACAAGTTAACAACAATATTTACTTCAATCAATTTTGCTCTGCTTAACAAGGGAATCTTATTAATAATTATCAAAAAATGCTGGTCCTTTTATAACTTTAATAAACAAGCCTTTATCAAAAGCTTTGAATAGCCTGTTTGTTATATTGCACAAACCACAAACCGCTTATTAATGATGTACCATGAGTACACACTGAGTCACTTTGTTTTAGAAGCAGACCCCATTAAAATCTCAATAAACTTCAAAGCAGGTATGAAGGGATCGATCATTTGATTACAGGTGACTGCTCACGTTATCAAACAGTCTCTCTATATTGGTACTATGGTAGTTAGCATTGAGTCCTATTGTCTTATTGATGAATATTCTATTGATGTTATCGAAACAGGTCGTCAGTTTGTCGTCACGAATTGACTTGTTTTCAAGTCAAAATGTGTGTGATAAGCAATGACAGTTGATCGCTAAGGTTATGACAAACTTACTTTCATGACTCACTTTTATTTAAATTAAATCCCCGCAAATGTTATTTACACATCGCTAAGACTAGTTATGAACTCCGGTCAACGACAGCAGCGAAGTGAATGCGACCGCGGTGTCAGAAATACAACGGGAGTTCTATTCGATGAATATTAATGAGGGATTTCCCATAGAGCACGTGATCCTTTACCGGAAAGATGTTTTAGACAATCGTTAATCAAATACGATGTGTTCAAAGATAGGCTGTGCTAAAAAATAATGGTACACAGGCATCAGAATTAAAGAATTGCGTCGTTTTACATGTTCCCTCGCAATATTCGCGGAACTTTGCTTTTTGGAGAAAGATTAAAACCACGCGGGCCCTAGGCCATTGACACCTGGAGGGGTATTGTGAATTAATGTAAAATTCACCGCGGGGAAAGTAGGTCACCATTGCCACCTGCACATTCAAGAGACGGTCAATGGCACGGTCGTTTTAGTCTTTTGATGCCAGGTGCCACCACCGCTACACCAGGCGGTCGCTTAACGGAGGTATAGACCAGCGACCGGCCACATATGAGCGGTCGGTGGTCGCGTACCACAAACGGTCGCTCAACACAGGGGCATTAAAGAGTGATTAAGCTTGGTGCATTCATTTTTCGGTCGTAAGTCACAGACGGTCGCTGGCGGCAGTGGTCGCTTGGTTCAGGTTTCACTGTATATGATCAAAGTCAGACCAGTGGTTTTGATATTAGGCAGTCCTGAAGTGTAAAAATGGGTTTTTAATGGAAAAATGAAGTTTTTCATTAATATCTCGAAGTAATTAAGTCCTAGTGACCAAATCTTTGGCATGGTAGGAAATTTTGGAGACATCTAACTGTATGCCAAATTTAAGGAACTTAGAGCTGAAGCTGGGGAGCTGAGCTCTAGCAAACTGCATTACACTTGCTTGATATAAATAATATGTGACATGGTGCTTGAAAACTTGAATAAAATCTACAGTTTTTGATCAACAGGTTTCAAATTTTTGAAGTGAACAGTTGATATGCTATCAAAAACATGCTTTGAAAATAAAATCCACAGCTGTTACAGGAAAAAAACGTGCCATGGTCAAAGTTGGGCCAAATTTAATGTACCAATTTTTTATTTTTGCTAATATTTTAAAAAATTTAATGTTCTAATTTTGGGTATACAATTTAATTTTGATAAATAAAAGTTATATTACTGGAAAAAAGTACTTAGCTTTCACAAGTTTTGTGTTAAGTGATCAAATTTCTTTTCTCATTATTTACAAAATGCATTATGTTTGGGCCCATAACTTTTTTAAATTATATAATATAGACCTAATTCCTGGCATGTAAATAGGAACTATATAGGAAATTATTTATGGAAAATATGAGGAAAAACAGATGAGTGGTTTTGATATTAGGCAGTCCTGAAAAGTGAAAATAGGTTTTTAATAAAAAATTGAGGTTTTTCCTTAATTTTTCAAAGGAACGAAGTCGCAAAGACCCAGTTTTCAGCTTGGTAGGAGATCTTGGGGACATCTATCACTATGCCAAATTTTGGATTCCTAGGTCTAACGGTTTCAAAACGTGCCACATCTACGGACAGACAGACGGACAGCCGGGGGGACGGATAGACGGACAGATGACGGACAATGGACCACGACTGTAGCTCAGATGACCTATAGTCAGCTGAGCTAAAAAATACAGGTACCCCCATCAGTCTTTAAGAACTGATAAAACTAGTCATGATCAATAAACATATGAGGCTTCTGTACATTAGATTAAATGACAGATGAGAAACAAGCACCTTTACTGACCTTTGGCAGTCTCAAAATAATGTGAAATGCTGCGTAAAAATTGAAAAATTCATATAGCACCTGAAGTCTGCAGGAACTGATAAAACTAGGCATGACTGATATTCAGGTGAGGTTTCAGGAAGCTAGGAGGAAACACAGCTGAGAAACTGACACCTAGCTGAAATTTGGCATTATAAAAATAAAGGGGGAAAATGTGTGAAAAATCAAAAACATAAAGGTTGCACAACCAGTCTTCAGAACTTATAAAACCATGTGCGATCCATGTATCAATTATTAAGATTACAAGCTACTTACAAGCCCAATAGCTCAGAGAATACAGATCGCAGTGACCTAATTTCAGATGAGTTTCAGGGAGATTTGTAAATTGTGGCAATTTGACCCTTATTTGAAATCAATAAAATATTTCATGTCAAATATACAATTATTATTCTTAAACATTTCTTGGAACAAATATATTGTTTTGTTTAATTTATTTAAGAACTCCACACCTAAATTACTTTACCTAAAAAACTGACAGGTCAGTTAGGGCCCCGCAAAAGATGCAGTCATTATAAATTGAAGTACTGTGAGTTTGGTGTACTTTTGTAGCATGGGCTTATAGAGTGATATTTGAACATTAAAGAACCTGTAAAGAACAGCTGACATGTATAAACTGGAAGAAAAGATATGGTAAAGTGAAAATGTTCAAAGCTATCAAATAATGATATAAAAGAACTGCATGCATTTTTAGTATCTGTATTTCTGTAATACCTGTGCCATTTATTCTTGGTTGAAGTCTTGGCTGAATTCATCATATTCTTTGCGGGTTATTGCATTAACATCATTTGAGAATTATTGCCTCTGTCAAGGTCGAACTTGACCTAGCCCTTCATAACAAACATTACTGGTGCAAGTTCAGTGAGTGTTAGTCAAATTGTTTGCGAGCTATTTGATAAGCATCATTTAAGCATTATCACCTCTGTGCCCTTAAAATCCATCAAGGTCACCCATCTTCAAACATGTAGTTCATTAAAAGGTCCATCATTGCCATGAGTCTGGGGACCTTATAGGAAATAATTTTTACAAGTTATTATGTTTAAAATGTGTGTCCTTTTGCATGCATATTTGCTAAGAGAGGGCAACCTTACTAGATGTTCAGTAATGGTTTTTACCACATAACTTACAGAAAAATGGATGACTATGACCCATATATATTGCCTCGTTGCTGTTGACATGAGGACCTGTCCTACTGTTAAGGTGGAACAAACAATTATGGTTACAATTATGATTTCTGCCCTGCTGAAAGAGGGACCTAAAATTCAACACCAAACTGTGAATAACTTTTTTGACCTTTGACCTCCGGACCCGAAAATTGATAGGGATCTTCCATGGTTAATAAATATTTCAGGTTTGAACTCAATCCGTCAATCCTAAATGGAGTTATCATCCAAAAAAAAATTTGTGGACAGACAGTTGGACGGACGGACAGACAGGTAGACAGATGGACAGACACACAGATGGACAGGTCGATTACTATAGGGCATCCGCTTTTCAAGCGGGGCCCTAATAATCTTATACATATTTTATTTACCTGTTTTACCTTGACTTTCCATGACAATACATCAGGTACCGGCAGATGATAATTCTTTTATTGTTCCTAAATTCTACAATGTTTTCACTGGAATATACTGCAGACATTCAAGTACAAATATGCTAAAACACAAAAGACACTATACTTACCTGAATTTACCTGATTCTGGTTAATAGATATATGTTAAATTAATGATTGATTAAGTCATTAACCTCTAGCTAGGTACCTCTGTAACATGTGTTTAAAATTTCATAAGGATCGACCAAAAACTGATCAGGTTATCAATCATAACATTAATGTACAGTGTGTCAAAATTTAAAGTGTGAGAAACCTTAAATTAATCTGAACTGTAAGGGGGTGTTTTGTGACAACCAAATACAAACAGTAAAGGGTTATGTCCTGCATATCTACCTTCACCATTATGAATTCAGCAAAACGGACGTTTTGGACCTGCACGTTTTGGACTAGGGCATTTTAAAATTAGGATGTATCAGTCAGAGTATTTTGGATAAATTCTTTTTGGCAGGAAGGATTACTAGGTTAGATGAACAGACAATTTGGCAGCATGGTTCAGAGAAGAACATTTTTAAAGTTTTTTAGCTTTTTCCCTAAAAATCTAAGAAAATGCAGTTAGCCAAGAAATAAACAAAATCTTATAGAACTTTTTAGATGATAATCTGCAAGAAATTTGGTGATGCTAGCTCCTGTCCTTTGCGAGATAGATATGATGCACAACAGATGATGGATGACACCACATCATCCCATAAGCTCACAGATTTGCTTAAAATGCAAACCAAGTTTTTCAAACAGTTGAAAGATTTAATTCCACTAGTTCTAATCTTGGCATTCTGGGGCTAGATGATGTGTCTAGATGTCTAGACACCAGACAGAGCCAGGTTAGTTGCCGTGGTGATGTCTGGACCGCACCTGGTTGAACTGAGTGACCTCTTGACTCGGCATGTTGAAACTTGACATGTTGTCAAATCTGTTTTCAAACACTAAAAGCCATTTTCAATTTGCTACACTGCTTTTTTAAAGCTGCATTTACCCAATCTATTCTTATAAAATTGGCAGAACCCTACCATAGAATAATTCTTGTTAAGTTTAAACCAATCAGCTTAACAGTTTCATCATGAAACAGTGTATAAGCCAGAATATTCTAAAATTACATTTTTGCTTGTAAAAAAAAATCAATGTAGGTGGTGCCACCAATACCTCAATTTCAGATATGAATGGTCTGACAAACATTGGCATAAAGTTTGGTTATGATAGCTCCAGCCTTTTCTGAGATTTTAGTGTGCTTTTTTGGTCAGATGACTAAGTTCAACCTCCTGTAACTCAGCCAAAAAACTCCGAACAGGAACCATTGGAACAAACTTGAGAGAGATTGTTCCAGGGATCAAATCTGTGAACTATTGGACAATCAGGCTGGACAGGAGAAGAAGATTTTTAAATGTTTTTAAGCCTTCTTCCCTATAAAATCGCTGTTAATGCAGACCAAAAAAATAAGCTCAATCCAGTAAAGTTTGGCATGTAACTGATTCTTACATGCAATTTGGAGCTGCTAGCTCTGATTGTTTCTAAGATAGCATGGGTTAACATAAGGACAACAGTAGACGGCAGTTGGACAAAGCTGCACCATCGCATAAGCTCACAGGTTCGCTAAAAAGCAGGTCCATTATATATATAACATACTGTGATTGGCTTTTTGTTTGTGTTGGTTCCAAATTTGGGGATATTCAGGAAAGGGGAATAATCACGCAAAATAAAACCTCCATGAAAAAGAGGCCCCATCGGAGAAGGCAAAGCTGAAACTAAGTTTTTTTGGCTTTTTTAAAGGATGAAGGATGAGGATTAATATATCCATACCATAAGACTGATATGTTATTATTAAGACATATTTCAACAAGATTTAACCATTATGCAATTAAGGCACAGCCAAATTAGCCATTTGAAATGATGACATATTATACAGAAGCCACTTATCCTGTTGCCACATCACCAGGTTATGAAAATTGCATTCAGGATGAACTGCTGTGACTTATATTTCAGATACAAGGTTTACTAGAGGATATGTACTAAACTTTTATGAAACAAGGCTTACAGGCCTAATGCGAACCTGTGCATTGGGAAATACACAAGGTATTATGCTTTAATGCTGGACCATTACTTTTCATGTAAATGAACAATGCAGGCACTGAACATTTTGAATAAGAAACAATTACACAAATATCACTGCTGAAATTCTGGCATGGGTGCAAACATCACAAAAGCAATTGTAGCTGGCACCCATAGTCTTGTATACAAGGAAGCTATCAGAGATAGACACATATGCCCAATTTTCAGACTGATATATCAAACCCCTCCTGAGAAATAAGCAGGGACATACACTGTACAAAAATTATTGTAGGTGGAGCCACCAGTCTTGTTTCACAAGTTTATAACTCATATAGGAAAATACAGCAAACTGGCTAAGTTCAGCTTCTCGTAACTCAGCCAAAAAGCACTGAACCAAAACCATTTGAACAAACTTGAATTATCAACATCTGAGGATAATTTATGTGTGAGATTTAAGAATTTGGCCCAGTGGTTTTTGAGAAGAAAATCTTTGTAGCCACTGAGCTAAAATGGGCTGTTATGGCGTATGACTAAATTCAGCTTCCCATAACTTAGCCATAAGTCACTGAAAAGAGACCATTTGAACAAACTTCACAAAGCACTACCCTAGGATCATTTCTGTGCGATATTAAATATTTTGGCCATATGGTTTCAGAGAAGAAGTCTTTTGTAGCCCTCAGTGTGATACAGGCACTAATGACCCCGTACAAAAAAAGGCCGATGCAGGTGGCGCCACCAATACCTCAATTTCAGATATGACCTATGTGACCAATATTGGCATAAAATTTGGTGATGATAGCTCCAGCCGTTTCTGAGATTTAAATTTTTATATGCTTTTTTGCATAGTTAACAAAGTTCAACTTCCTGTAACTCGGCAAAAAATCTCCAAACTGGAACCATTCGAACAAACTTGAGAAAGGTTGTTCTAGGGATCATTTCTGTGAAATATTGGACAATTTGGCTGGACAGTTTTGGAGAAGAAGATTTTTTAAGCTTTTTAAGCTTTTTCCCTATAAAATCTAAGAAATTGCAGTTAGAAAAAAATTAAACAAAATCCGATATAGTTTTTTGGATGACTGATAATTTGCAAAAAAATTGGTGATGCTAGCTCCTGCCGTTTTTGAGATAGCTATGGTTAACGTACAAACGACGCACGACACACAACGGACGACGCCGCACCATCGCATAAGCTCACAGGTTCGCTAAAAACATGCACATGATGGGTACAGTTAATTTTTTGCAACTATAGAATGCTCCTTAAGCAACAAGGCTATGTCCTACACCAAGAAAACTAAAAAGTTGGAAAAAACAAGTTAAAACAAGTTAGTGCTGAAACAAAATAGTGGACGTTATTTCACATTATGAATAAAAATAGATTGTGTATGTTCAAAGAATGATATTTTAAATGAAATCTGATCTTTTCTTATTGTCTTCCATTGAAATTAATTCACATAAATATGGTTATACTCTGTGTTAAGGAATTTTGTATTGCGAAATGGAACCCTTGCCAAACATTAAATAAGTATAAATCATGAAATATAAACCATGCAAATATGAAGTCAAGCATAGTAACTGCTGTATACTCACTGTTTACCAAAGAGTGTGTTAGAAATGATATTGTACATCAAAAAAGTGAGGTGGGTCAGAGGATCCAAGGGGTCTTTTTGTTCCTTCAGTTCTTCTGTCAAATTGTCTACACTCTCTCTTATCCTCTCTTCTAGCTTTTCTCCCTGAAGGAACTTTCTGTTAAAAAAGGTCACTGATAAGTATGAAATGTCACAAAACACTTAAAAAAATCATTTAGAAAAAAACACTAGAAAAGTATTCTGTCTTATGCTCTCTTTTACAGAATGTCCTTCTAAAAACAGGACACTGATCAGCAAGTAACATTTTCTCATTAGGTCAAATACAGTATACAAACAGCTTTATATTATTATCTTGATAATTATGATAAGAGAAGAAATATAAGAAAGCACACATGCCTTATTGCTCCATGTGCCAGCTTTCTCTGCAATTTCCACACCTCCCCAAAATCACCTGCTACAATATCTTTGCCACCTCCAGTGAACAGGTCCACTGTAACGACAATATAACAAGTTAGTGCTGAAACAATATACAAGCAGCTGTTACCCAGATATGGTGGGACGTGTATAATAAGACCACCAATGAGACTGGCCAAGTGGTCTTAATTCACAGGTGGTCTTATTAGATAGGTCAACTATAACCAAGCTGAACCAAGCTATAACCAAGCTTTGACCAAATAATACAGTCAATCCCACTTAATGTCATATCAGTTAATAGAAAATCCTGTTTATGGTCACATAAATCTGAAAGCTCAAACCATTTCCTGTATATAATGGTAAATCTGACTGTTAAACATCATTTAATATTGTTGTAATCCTGATTATTGTCAAACACTGAAAAGGCGATCAAAGAGGCCAAGAGCTTGCAATCGAATGATCAAATGATCTCATCTCCTTTTCCAGTTTTTAGGGTCTGCAGGTTTGAAAATGAAAAAATAAAAAAAAATAATGGCCTTATCAGTTTGCACAGGTATATAAACCTTAATAGTATGTGACAGAGCTTTGTTCTACTGGACTCAAAGATGAATTTGGATTGATATCTAGAGCCCTCACCTGCGAGTCTGAATACAAGTCTGGGTCAAGGACCCTCATTTACTGAGTGTCTAAAAAAGTGGCCACCCGAGATCTAGTCAGAGTCTAAAATCACCACTGTTGAAGACCACTGTTTTAACCCGGAAACAGTTTATCTAAATACAAAGAGATCTCTCTATTTCATGCACTTCAGTGTTACATGTATGTATGTATGTATGTATGTATATATATATATATAAATATATATTTTTATATATATATATATATATATATATATATATATATATATATATATATATATATATATATATATACAGGGATGTGCTAAAAATAATTTGAGTGACGGGTGGGCAGGCCGTGCACGTGAAATATGGGGGGGGGGGGGGGCACGGGATATTTTAAGTTAAAATTTTATTTTTATAGACGTGATTTGTGATATTTTAGCTGCATGAATAAATCATTAGTAATACTAAAATGTATTATTAATTCCCAATATGCAGACAGCAATGCCGCCACTAAGAGCATATTTGATTGTAAAACAACGTGGTGAACTCATCTGTCAGTTCAGATTCTGTCAGTCAGGATTTGTTGAAGATTAATTACTTCCATATAATATAGGTATAAGAAAGGACCATATCCAGTTGTTCACGCTTAAAACCTCATACCAAACATCACATTCCACAATTCTACGGCAGTTTGGCCTCATTAGGAACTGTGACCTTTCAAATATATGCGAATATTAACGTGGATTATCAATTATAGTCAATCAAACAACGTTTGGCACGTCATGTGTTTTCATAGAAGCTGATATCAGCATTAGTCTTTTATACGGATACAAGGTGGCGCTACCTAGCAGTTACATCCACTTCTTTCTTACCAAATTTTATTCATCAACATTCACTAAATACGGGACATTGTGAAAGAGTACCTTCTATTAAATATTCATTTTGGGGGCCACTGGATGTCACTGGATGTGTGGGAGACATGCACTGAGATATATCCGCCAGGGGTCACTAATTGTAATATCAGTAAAACACCGCGAGATAAGCTTACACGCATGTATTTTTGTTCATTGCTTAAACAATTTTAAAAATATCACCACTGAGCAGGCTTTGACACTTTCCAGTCAAGTGCCGGGCGCCAGGAAAGACTGCCAGGCGCACACACTCAGCGCCGCCCGGCGTGGGCACATCCCTGATAAATACACATATCCATAACTAGAACCAATATATATATCATCAAATCAGTGTATATATTTACATTGTGATACTTATTGTATAGCAACTGTCTAGCTCTAATTCAGCAAGTGATACAGTACTCACTAGAATAATAGGACGCTCTGCCAGCAAAGTCGTTCTGCTTCGTGACCAGTGCTTCACGGGCAATTCTTGATTTGGTGATAACCACATTCTTCCTTGTACCTGAACAAAATGGTTTTCCACTGTTATGACAATGATACAACTTGAAAACAAGAGCACCACAAAAGGTGCATAATCTGCCTGTCACATATCTTGTTAACTCATTTAATATGCTCAAAATTTGCTGGGAATGTAATACAAGTGAGAAACTGTATTGGTTAATATTCATAATGAGTTTCATGAATATCCATCAGATTTTTGCTTAGTCATCATAGCCCCACAAAGGTCTGGTGACCTCTAACTTCATTCAATATGCATGGAAAGTTTGCTGGAAATCAGTCTTAGATGAGATATTATATATTTCTATTGAGTTTATCAAAATCCATCATAATCCTGGCAAGTTATCCCGGCAAAACCAAATAGCAGCCTTGTGACCTCTGACCTCATTAAATATGCATGGGTTTTGCCCCTAATGGAACTCAAGTGAGTTAATGTATCAGTTAGTAGTAATGGTGAGTTTCGTGAAAATCAATAAAAAGCCCTGGTAAGTAACTGCGGCAACACTAATAGTTAACGGACGGATCAGTGGACAGACAGTTGGAAAGATGGACTGTGGGTATAACAAAATACTTCCCATCATAGAAGAGTGGTTTAATTAAAGACGGGGGTATAAAAATGGTTTTGACAAAAGTGTTGTGACAATGATACAGCCTGAAAAAAAATGGTTTTATAACTGTTAATATGAAGGATACAGCATTATCATAATTCAACACACCGACACAACATAGACCTCACAGGCTGTGTTTGAATTCAACTCAACTGGTTACACAAGAATAAAACAGCAAAGGGGGTGATCAGCGTATTGGTAATGAGGTCAGGTTATTCTCGGCATCCAGTGTGGGAATCAGAGACAGGTGATATTAAAGCTACAGTATAACATGACTGAAGTGGGAAAAATTCAAATGCCTTAAATGACATATATATATATAAATATATATATATATATATATAAATATATATATATATATATATATATATATATATATATATATATATATATATATATTAATTAATTAAAGTTGGTTTTTGAGCAGAAGCCTGTCTAAGCTATTTCACTAAGGTAACATAAAAGGTACAGGGATTGTATGGTCCTACCACACCAGGTATATGATGGCATATTTATGTGGGTAAACCACCAATTGCATTAACTGTACTATTTACAATGCACATGCATCCAGAAATCTACTTGAACCTTAATCAAACAAAGCCTAGTATTCAGAGTGTACAAAAACATGAAATACATGTTACTGGTAAATATCAAAAGTGATTTTAATTAGAGTCCTATGCATATGTGTTAAGTTACCATGGCAATATCACAGGTAAACAGCTTTACTTACAACCTATCTGTAAGGTGGGTGAATAAAACAAGGCCTTACCGACACTGATGGAGAAGACTCCACCATATTTCTTCCCCATTTCTGCCAAGATATGGAAAGCCAGTTTCCCTTTCTGGTTAAAATCTGTGAACAAAATCTGTATGATGTGATGTGATCATTCATCAAACACAAAATGCTGAAAAGAAACACTGAAAGTGAAACCCTGCCTGATGATACCTCCTGTGTCATGACTGCCCCTCTATTGTGACAACCATTTTACACCGAGCTGAGTCTCCTGCAATAATTGGAGGATATGGGCGAGGTCAAAGAAAAGTGTTTTCCTGTCCTAAAACTCCCGATACACTTCCTCTGGCCACCAAGCTCTGCACAGATAAGACACTGTCAAGTCACATCCCCACACCCTTATCAACCGTGAAAGGTTTAATTCTCAAAGTGTCTTGAAACTGCTCACTACGGCTTCCATATTGTATACATATTATTAAAACTCAAGTGTCAAAGGTCACATGTCCAGGTTATGGGCACACAGCTAGTTTTATAAACCTAGTAAACAGGTAGCTAGCTATCTAGCTTCAACCAGTTGCAAATTTCAATGCACTAATATGCTTAATATGCTTATAAGACAAAATCAGTAGGGATTTCCATTTATTTTTACTTTTAAGTGTTTTGTTACAAGGATAATTCAATTGATCTAAACAAGGTGTCCCATGAGTCATGACGCTCAAGTGAATTTGACATAAAGTCAAAATAAATTTAAAAATAAAAACCCATGTATTAAATTTATGATATAGTTATGTTTGAAATTTTACTCCAACTGTAATATGTGTCATGAAATTTATCAAGCGTCTGCAATATTTCTGTAGAACTAATACAGGAGAAGTGGTTGGGCAGATTTTGTTTAAATTCTACAAGTTATAACAGACTGAACGTGTGGCAAATTTTCAATGCTATAATCTAATGCAAAATATCTGTTAAGCAATTAATCAAGCAAAGAATGACTTGAAGAGTGCTCAAAATCATGTTTGGTCCACAGTCTGCAGAGATTATAGGTCACAAACTGACCCAATTTTAGGTTTCTAGAAAGATTTCTGCAGGAAATTCCTAGATGCTGCCTGTTGTTTTATAGGTCCAACTGTTTGTGCCCATCTATCAAATGATTTGTGAACATCTGACAATCATTGTGCTCAAGTCATGTTTTTTTAAAGTATCTGGAAGAATACAGGTCACAGGAACCTTAAAAGTTATATGTGCTTTTACAAAGGAAATATCATATGGACCTCCCTGGATTGCATTAACAAGTTGCTAGGTTCAACATTAAAATATGTGCCCTGTCTGAGTTCAAGGGTGCTCAAAATCATGTTTTCCCCACAGCCCCCAAAACATCAGTGTCACAGTGACCTAATTTCAGGCTCCGAGAAAATATCACAAACACCTCCCTGAGTGCTTAAAAGGTCCAATGCATTAGATTTGTGCCTTGTCTGACTAAAAATGTTTAAGGAAAAGGTTAAACAGTATTAATTGTCTCAAAATATGAATTATTAATTCAATATTACACATGGCTTTCAACTATTCATGCACATTTTCTGTTAACTGCACAATATTTCCTGTTTGCTCTGATTAATAAATGTATTGTAATTAATGAAGGGTTATATACCTCTTTAAGTTCAAGTCCCCTTTGATCAATGGCATAAAATGTATATTTGTTGGTGACATATCAGAATGATTTGAAGCATGTTTTTGTCATATTATGCGTTGGTCAATAAAATTCAAGTTTAAAGGGTAAAGAGGGGGATGCTGACAGAGAGACCATTTAAGTAGTCCTCCCTCCTATGGTGGTGACTGAAATGTATAAACATGACAATAACTGCAATAAATGCAATTGAATACTTCACTCGTGATTTGATAATCAATTAGCTGTAAACTGCCTTTGATTCAATGCATTGATTATTCAGTGCATTGTAAAAGCCCTACTCTATACTCCGCTCAATACTGACCCAGTATGTTCCCAATCAGCGGCCATCCCTTAGGTCCCGGGGGCATCTTGTCCTTCCTGCTCCTCATTGTCAGCCATACGACGGTCAGACCGACAGCTGTCATGGCAGCCAGAACTGCTGGGTCACGGAAATTTACAGAAACAACGTCAAAGGTCCCCATGTCGTGCTGCAAAAACACAGGAACAGATACGAAAGTAAATCATATAGTTCTTTATTTGTGGCTAATTAAGATGAATGCAGATTGGAATTCAACAGAGTATTTAGGTTCTTGATTCACTAATCTTAAACTAATTTTTTTCTGACCAATGTGAAAACTGTCTTCTTGCACTCTATAGTAGCTGGCCAAAACACCTGCCCAAAACACCTGCTCTCATTTTGGAATATACATACATACATACATACATACATATATATATATATATATATATATATATATATATATATATATATATATATATATATATATATAAAATAGGTAAAGGCAAGAAACACTGGTCAGCCACAGTGATGTTAATCTTGAATGAGGACTCGAGTCCCCTTTTTAATGACTTGGATTCAGCCTCAGAGGTCAGGACTTGAGATATCAGGTCGAGTTGTCTATGTTGGGTCCAATGGATGAATAATTGTCACATAAAAGTTGCCCTTTCTAATGGAGGAACATGTTTAGAGATTCATATATATGTGAAGTATTTAAAGACCATTAAAAAGTTTCTTTATCTCTGCATCGGAAGTTAAATGTATTTAGCATTAAAGTGTAATGTATTTGTAAATTTTAAAAAAATACAAGATAATATCCATTTGAGAGTGTTTTAAATAAAAATACTTTGTTGGACTCAGACTTACACTTGAACTAAAGCCCCTTTCACACCGGGCCTACGTAGAGTTGCCTATTAGGGTGTACCGAGTCGCCAAAATAAGGTTGTGTATTCATTAAAAAATGTTGCTACACACAGGATCAGCATAGGCCCTGCATATATTAAGCATATGCTGGCACACTTTGATGTATTTTATCAGACTGGCGTAGGGTAGTATACTCTTCTGGCGTACCCTGGCGTACAGTAGCGTTCTGTAGTGTTGCATAGAAGTTTGATAAACCCTCCAGCCACAGCTGAAAGATTACTGTTAAGTGCCCTGCTTAGTAAGCTTAATATAAACATGCTCATGGATATTTTTTAGCTCTAATATACACCAAATGTGTAATTCCCAAAACTGCAGGTAGGAGTTTTAATAAAGAGATCCAACTGAGCCATTGTTTATTTTATATGTCTTTATATATAGAGTGTGCCCAAGTGAATGGTGTTGCTAGACTGATTAAGTAAACTTACCTGTATCTACAGGTATGTACAGGACAGTCTTTGTAAACATAAAGTGCTCACATATCCATACTGGGTGTAAACACAGTTGCTTGAATCCTTATTTGTATAGATATTTGCTAAAATTATGTTCAATGTACTTCATGAACAGCCCCATACCTTTACTGAGTAACCAAGCAAAACCACTTGCCTGTACTAGTTTATAGAGGGAAGGCACACGGCTGGCATTCCTTGTGAACAATCAGTGTACGCTCTTTACACAGCGCTTTACCTATAGGCCTACTACCTATATTGTAAGCACTGTTTGTTATGACCTTGTATCCTGAATCTCTACACCAGAGGGGAACACTGTATTTTGGTCCGATCAGATGAGACCATGTGCTGGAAGACAAAATGGTTTACCAGCCAAGCAAGGAATACACGGAGCTAATGTTGTTCATTTCGTTTTGAGTGACAGCTCATTGCCTCGGCAACCGTTTGAACAGGCCACAGGCTCAGAGAGAATGGCCCCACATGCGGTTTCTGGGCGGACCTTGGCATTTAGTTGGCTGCTAGACACATATGCTGTTTTTTCAGCAGACCATCCACCTGGTGTTTAAGTGCATCATAAATGGTCAAAGCAGGCTGTGGGAAAATCAGTTGCTTCTTTAGAAGCCCAAGATTTACACTCCCTCGGGAGCATATCATTAGTGAACAGTCATTATGTGTTGAACAGATAGGTTCATCCCTAATTTTTTTTTCATTTCTATTATTACCTAGCAATGAGGTGTTAGGTTCCAGGGGGGAATCCTTATTGTACACCTGAATACAATGGGATTTCCCTAAGCTGGGTAGCAGCTGCTTTATGGATGCAGATTAGTTGCTGACAAAAGCTCATGATAAGTGGTACATTTGGTGTATTGGAATAGTTGACATTTTATTACTTAATCAATATTAGATAGGAAAATGGACAATCTAAAGTTCTATCCTCCAAAAATACATGAAGACCAAAGGAATTTTAAATGATTTCTTGTTTCCTTGCAGCAGTCTACCAATAGTTGGCAAACAAGCATGCCAGCCTTGTGTCTCCCCCTATATGAGCAAGTACAGGCAAGCATTATTTCCTGGTTTAAAGGGTCAGTAAATGGAAGAGCATTGTTTGTTGTTTCAACATTAATGTTATAGACCCAGTTGTGGCTCTGTTGTAAACACAGAGCCACAGGCTCCTGCCTTCATTTATCTAGCAGACAGGAGCGCATGCAGGTGACAGAGGATGTACCAACTTTCAGTACATTAGCCTGTGGTTCAGCCCCGGATGATTGGCTGCTGATTGTTTCAGGTTAGCCTTGTGCACTGCACAAGTTACATTATCTTGTTACATCATCTCATCGGTTACATCATTGCTGCCAACTTACTGGTCCACCCAGAGGAAATATGATACATGCTGCTGGCCAGCTGAAACAATCCAGTGTGTAACCCTGGTGACAACACTGCCTGTATAGCCAGTGGTCCTGTGTAGCCAGTGGTCCAGTTACAGGACACTCACACCATGCTTCAGTGATGATGTAACAGGCTGTATGTAAAACCCTATTTTGTGAAACAGCCCTTGATAAACCCCAAACGGCATCCGAGAGTTATAAAATTGTTGATAACTAAATCAATGGAGAGAATTTTCGCCTAGGATTGGCTGTGCTGGAGTTTTTATTCCAAAACTGTATATCTGAGTACCTTTTGCAAAGATAAATTTCACCATAACTGCAAAATACTTGCATTTCAGTTGACGTCCAGGTCATGTCCCACTCACGTCTGAGATGAATGATGGTTAATAAAATTATAATTAGTCCATATTTATTCACGTTATTCAGTAGGATCAAAGGTCTATATACAGACAATGGTCATATGAAATTTTATAGGTATTTGATGTGTAGTTATTAAAATATGTGGATTTTTGTAAAATCAGCGTCCAGGTTTTACACACAGCCGATGTAACACATGCATGGAAGGCACACACCTCTGCTTGAAACTATCACACAGGGGCACTGGAAAAGGCACCCAACATCAGGTGTAGCCTACTCACGTTCGCTAGATAAATGAAGGCACTGCCAGGGACCTGTGGCTCAGTGTTTACAACAGAGCCACAACCGGGTCTAATTAATGTTATAACTTATAGCTATACAACTTGCGATTCAAGCACCTGCGGCAATAATGCGACAGCAATACAGAGTGGAACATATTTTGTTTACTGTTTACCATTATATTTTAGTATATAGAATAACTAACACTGACCTCAACAAAATAAATGACAGCTCTAAAAAATCACATCAGTTTTGAAGTGGGCGTGGCTATCAACGATAATTGGGAACCAATGGAGGACGCCATGTCTGCTCAATTGTGGCACCTAAGATCGATGAATCCCTCGATGTGAAACATTATTAATGTTGCCATATGCCAACCACTTCAAGACTAACTAGAGACTTACGTGATCAGGTTATTGCCCACGCACATCAAGGCAAACACTCCAAATCCAATGTTTGTAAACAGAGCCACAACTGGGTCTAAACATTTGATTTGAAAGTGAACTGAAATGAATCTTACAATGATTACAGCTCTTGTCCCTGTTTACACTGTGATGAAATCGCTTGACTCTTTGTAATGAATGTTGCATGATAAATTATTATTATTGATCCCGCTGAACTAATTACTTACTCTTAATCTGATGAAGTTTAAGTCTTAATACCATAGACGGAGTATCAGTTGCGACTGCAACCAGAAGTTCCTGGCTTGATGTGCTCAGCAACCACAAGGTAGCGCTGTAGCGCTCTACACCTGAACACAATGTGTAGCGCTATCTTGTGCAAGTTCTGAAAACTAACACAACATGCAATGAATGAAAATAATTATGCCAATACACTTTGAAGCATTGAATTCTCGTGCAAGCAGGATATTTAATGATTGTGCTAAATAAAATGCTTAAATTCCATAAATTGTAATTGTACGTTTATCATTGATACGTATATTGGTAAATCCATTTATATATTTAGAATTTTAAAAAAAAATCATGGATGGTCCCTATACATTGCAAAATCAAAAAACAGTCTGTATTCGTCTTAATAATATCAAGGGTTGACCTATTATGGTCATGTGCTTAGATGTGTGCACCGGCAATCGTTTCAAACGTCATCTGTTTTTCCCACCTGAAGGTTTTGACCTAGTTCTTTGGATGATATATGCGAAACCATATATTTCATCAAATTATCAAATTGGATTATGTATAAAGGGGGCGAAGAAAACAACGTTATTGGAAAAAAAGAGATTCCTAATTCTGTGGAATAAGGCACAGCTGATAGATTATATGTGAATGTGTGAGGCTATTTGAGTGGCGACGAAACGTCTCGATCATGACCTGTAATGGTTCGACTGTTTCATCGTCTCCCCAGCTATATATAGAGATAACAGTGGTGCTAAGTATATATATATATATATATATATATATATATATATATATATATATATATATATATATATATATATATACGTATGTGTATGTAGAACGTTTCGATCGCTCAGAGTAACGATTGAAATTTCCACACTTTGACGTCATGCAGTGATTAAGATATATCTCTGGCAAATGACTTCTCTATACTCATGAATCTATATACAACAGGCCCCATTTTGCTTCATATATACGTACCCCAAACGCATATACGTATGAATGGCATGCAGGCGTCCATTTTCTAGCTCCATTTCCCATACGTACTGCATACGCATAGGTACCGCATACGTACGTATGGATTGCTAACTTTAGCTTACGTGTCTGGACGATATAAAAATGACACCTATCTTTCTGTCTATCTTTTTGTCAATCAACCTAATCTATATATCTAAAAGGGATGGTTATCGATCAGCCTATTTAGGTAGAATAAGTATATTGCGATATACCGAAGGCGATACCAAATGCGTATTGACGATACGCTTCATTTTTCTTTGTGTATCATTTCTGATTAAATTTTTTGTAAATAAATAAAATAAAGAACGTACGTTTAGTCTCTCATTGTGATGGAAAAACCGAGAACTGTCTTTACATTCCTCATCCAGTCGATCATACGACAATGCGTGATCCTATTTAAGTCGTATGAGGTCAAAATAAGAAATGAAAAGCAGCTTAAGCTTTGTAAGTAACTCAATTTATTGTTTAGGTTAGGGTGTTTATGACTTGTATCTATATTTTAGGCTGTTTTGGCGTTTTATAGATACGACGATCAGCATGCATAGCGTATCGGTAACCGTATCGATGTGGAGTATCGATATGTATCGATATATTGCCCTAAAAACAAATCCCTATTCTAATCCCCTATTTTAAATCTAAATCTAATCTTAATCTTATCTAAATCTTATCTAAATTTAACCTAAAATCTAAACTTAATCTAATCTTAATCTAAATCTATATTACCTTGCCTTGCTATTGCCTAACCTTTACTTTAGTTGTTATTGTTGTACTGCAGAGAGAAATTCTGCCGTCCTTTATCCGCTACTGTGTAATAATTCATATTTAATGATGAATTCTGTGAAGGTCATGGAATGTAAGAAATGTGAGATCGCGAGAATGTAAACCCGCGAATCATTGACGAAGAGGAATTCGTGGACAACAGTTCAGCGACTTCTACCAAGGAGATTACAGACTGTAAACTCCTTAATTGCTTCTACTTAACGAGACGCCAACTGTGCATGTAGAATCTGTGGCGCCACCAGTCATGAGCATTTAACATTAACAATTTTGTTCCTCATGACTATTTTCTTCAGTGCGTGTGACAAGATAATATATAATATTAGCTGATAAACTCGGTATACCGGGCTTTTACCGAGGTTGAGGAGATGATCATCTGAGATGAAGAATGTTGGCATTTTTTATTCTAAAGGTAAGAAGAAAATATAGATATTCAGTGGGTTTCTATCTCAGTAAGATATATGTAAATATATATATATATATATATATATATATATATATATATATATATATATATATATATATATATAATATATATATAGGTAATATATATTATATATATAGGTAATTTTTTTACATTTTTTTGTAGCGCTGTGCTCGTGGGAAGAAATTCATACACCGGTATGTTAACCTTGAAGACCTGGTCAGTGACGATGTTTACATTTGCGAACCGGAATGAGACGCGGGGGCAAAAGGTTTTCGATGATATTTGACTGGTTACTATTGTTGTACATACTAATAATAGGTTGATGTGAGGAAGACATGAACGATGAATTAAATGCTTTTTTTAGGCAAGGAAACTGTTCCTGAAGAGAGAAACGGAAATATGCATACCTCGATAGTAGCAGAAGCTTACCCAAGGGGTTGGCTGCTTTCGGTGGTTACCTCGACTCAGTTCATAAAAAACACGCAAAAATCACTCAAAATAATGTGTACATTAAAAATTATTTATTCTCATATCGGTGATGTCACTGCGGGAACAATAACCTTTAGATTGAGGTATGGCACAGTATCATACGCAACGCGGGTTCAGAGAACATTGCGAACAAAGGTGGACCGAATTCCTCTTATAAGTATTAGATAGGATATATAATTAAAGTAATGTGAAAAGTATAATCATATAAGTCATCAAAGGAGCGCGGACGGGGTAATTTGGAGTCAAGTCAATGCCTATAATCTTATAATGTACGTGGAGGTGAAAACAGCCGAACTGCTTGCCTCGTCACTGGTTATTCACAATACAGGAGTGTGATATAATCAACCTCTAGCGCAGGATTTAGGCCTACGTCTATCGTGAATATGATGAACATAGCCTGCTGTCTATGACGGGTGTAACCATGTTTGGCCTGACGTTTGACCCTGTCACCGACTCACTTGCATGGTTAGTAACTGCGAAAAACATGCCACTCTCGATCCCTTGGCAATCATTTCCTATGTCAGAATGCAATAATGGTTAATCCCCCGATTCATCCAGGTAATCCGTTTGCATAATTTTGAAATGACCACAACAAATGTCGCTGCATTATCACCATATATACACCAACATTTAAATAATCCACAATTTTGTAAACAGTTGTATCACGTACTATGAAAAGGAAGAGCGTGCATTAAGTTTCTGTTTTATTTACAAGACCGGATATTACACCGCCTATAATGATCCACAGGTAAATCAACATATAAAATGTTTAACGGACAAATACCTTCTGTTGGTTATATTCGGCATGGTAGTCGTTGATGCATACTCTATATATCTGCTCCATTTACTTATTTTTTTGTAATTTACATTTCTCAGCGAAATAGCCCAATTTTGGCGTAAAAGCGTGCTGTGTGAATGAATGAATGTAGGCAAGAGGTTTATGATGACATTCACAGATAGAACTTCTGTGTGGAGAATGTGATAGGCTACCAAGTTAACAATGAAATTGACCGGCCGATAATCAGGGAGAAACAGGCCTCTGCCATGCAGGTCTTGCATCCATTTAGGATTTCATCAATTGAACTATGTTCCTTTACTCTTAGTGGTTTTCCGTTTTGAGCATATAATTTATATAGTCCCTTCAAAACACATCATTCCTTACTTTTAGTTTTACCCACCTTAAATACATCATTTAGTCCCTTTAAAAACATAATATTTATCTATAGAATTTCAATCTCTTTTACATATACCGTCTATCTACTGGCAATAGGTGTTAGTTGAAGAATCATATATCACCGCACGTACATTTTCAGGAGAATGGGTATAGGCCTACTCAAGGCGGATCCAATTTTTAGGAAAAGGAGAGGTCCAACTCAGGAACGACGGCTAGAGACAAAACCGTAAAAAATGGTCCTATAAGGTCCGGGAAGGCGGGGGGGGGGGGGGGCAGGCCACAAGAAAACGGTCTGAAACCCTTTAAAAAGGTTACGGCTGCTAAAATAAAGGGGGGGGGGGTCCGGACCCCCAGTCCCCCCCCCCCCCCCCCCGCCCCTCCGCTCTTGGATCCGCATCAGCTACTGGCGAGATATGTATATAGGCCCTACATTTCCGCCTTCTTAATTAGAACAGCTTCCTTGCCTAATTATACCTAACAATAATATATATAACCTGTCAAAGATCTTCGAAAATCTGAATGCCCCCGCGTCCCATACCGGTTCGGAAATGTAAACATCATCACTGACCAGGTAAACATACCGATGTAAGCTGTTCGATTTCTTGTCACGAACACAGCGCCAATTTAAATAAATTATGTAAACCTTATTGAGACAGCTAGTATCCCACTGGAAATCTATTTTTTTATTTCAACTTTTGGAATAAAAAAAATTGAGCAAACATTCCTCATCTAATTTAATACAAACACTAACGCCAATAAAAAGCTCGGTTACTGGGTTTATTAGCTAATATTAAACGAAGGACATTGTGGAGTAGTGGGGAATTAGTGCTCTAAGACATGTGGTAGTTATAAATAGAATCGACAGGTGGCGCTGTTTTTATTTTCCAGGTGAATCTTTTTTTTTTTTTATTTCACATTCTAGATTATTGTGCATGGTCAAGTTTCTGAATCAACATCAATCAGCTGAAAATATGCACAGAATGGTCGAGAATATTTTTGATTACAACTTATTTCGTAGGCAATTCTCTTAGAAATAAGAGCAAAAGCAAAATGTGCCTCCGTGTCGGGGAATCGAACCCCGGTCTCCCGCGTGACAGGCGGGGATACTCACCACTATACTAACACGGATTCATACATACTGCGCTAAATTCATTGAATAAAACCAAACGAAAGTACTTCAGTCTGTGTCTACAGTGTTTAAGCCACAGCAGCAAGGGGCTGCCCTTTCATATACTGTGGTTGGCTTTATATTTACGGGGCTCAATTTTCGCGCTCAAGCAACTTTTCATAGTTTCACGGGGTTCCATTTTCGCGATAAGGCATATATTTATATTTTTAATAAAACACCAAGATAGGTATCCTGATTGTATCTCCCATTAACCATGCTCACGGCCCATGAATATTTTGGTAAACTAATTAACGGGTGTTTCCCCGCTCCGGTCAGAGTTAATTACCACAGGGCCTTTCCCGCGATGAGTACAAAATGATGCTCATGTTTTGCTCAAATAACAATAACCGTCACTGCAGGAACCTGGCGAAGTCACTTCAAGGGGCCATTGGTTTCACAATGGCCATTACATTTCACTATAATTAGGCCCCTTTTCTCTACCTTGATCATATTAAGTTCGGATTACGTTATCGAAATATCGTTCAATGGATATAACAAGTTGGTTGTTGAAGTTGCCGTCCCTGAAGCGGCCGCGCTGACCTGAAAGGTCTGCCAGAACCCGTGAGTGTGAATGTGAAGAAAGAGCAGAGTACTTCCAAGCGGCGAATGATCAGATCTACCGACAGCCGACAAAGCGTAAGCGGGGAGAGTACAAGCAGTTTGACCAAGACAAACGGCTTGCGATCGAAAAGTCTGTCTTCAACTTCGGACCAGAACTGTAGGTTAAGAACCAAGCATTTTAATATAAAACTTGACTGTGGACACGTCGCACACTGTGATCAACATGATCGTTATTTGGATTATATTTATTTTCCACTAACGCCCACTTTCGTTACCTGGTGGCAATAACAGAGACGATTTCCCAATGACAGCAAGGTTTCATATCTGCGTGGTTTCAATTTCGCGGTTTTTCCAATACCGCGAAAATCGCAAATATTAAACCACCGCGAATAACAAGCCAACCACAGTATATTCCCTGACCGCGCACCTACGTCTATATACAGCCTGACCGGACCAGGACCAGAACGCTTATATGTGAAAGACCGGACCGGGGTGGTCCGGCCCGCACCTCTATACTGGCAACTTCAGCCAAGTCGACGAGACCTTCACATTTTCCCTTCATTTCTTATAAGATATTGCAAAACTAACACATTTTGTTTGTACCAGTATACTATTAAAATGTATTATACTAAACATTTTACAGTTAATATGGGAATTCAAACATGCTCAAACATAAACATTCAAAACATATTTACTACTGCCAGTCTCATAGTACAATAAATTTTAAATTTCGAAATTCATAATTTCTGTTAATGTAATTGAAGCCATGTTTACCTAAGCATAGAATTACATCGAATCCCCTTACCTTCCCATTTCAGCTAAGTATACATTAACATTTAGCAATTATCACTAAAAAGGGTTAAACTGGCGACCATAACTTTGTCAAATATTTATATGGTGTGAAATGTGATGAGCCCTGCAGTACTGTCCTATATACAAGTACTGCATATATATATATATATATATATATATATATATATATATATATATATATATATATATATATATATATATAGGCCTGCATGTAGCTCTGGGTATACTAGTATATAATAATTCTGAGTTTTTTCCGATTTTATATTTCAGTATAGAGAAGCATGTACACAGAAGAAAGGGCCTATTAATTTGCCAATTAAAATTTAAAAAAAGCAGAAATGTTTTTAATCTATATATCAAATAAATTGTTGTACGAATGAAATCCATGTATGCTATTTAATATATGAAATAGTTTGTGCATGAATTAACTAATGGTCATG